>JAWWMU010000054.1:8117121-8144429 GCA_035048155.1 Cinnycerthia olivascens | reverse complement strand
AAGTTCATTTGATCTAACAAAATCATGAGCTTTTGGAAAGTTGCAAGCAGGTTGAGTTAGGTCTCATGAATTTTCTTAGTTATAGCTACTGATTCAATAAAATACAAGTTCTTAAAGCAAATGGAGATCTTTAATTTCACTTACTCTAGTAGCTACAGGACATTGGCTGTTTCATGATTCATGATAGAAAATCGTTTTGTAATGATATAACAGAAACCAGATTGTGTAGTATATCTGATCTTTTTTTCCACATCAGTGCTACTACCATAAAGCACTTAGATTTTATTGCTTATGGATTGTGTAAGCTCTTGTCATCTGGGGCTTGATGCTCAGGAAAATTACTCTTGCTGCTAGCTTGCACATTCTTTGTTTTTCATACTTCCACAAGCAAGAGAAAAATATGTCTGGGAAGCTCTAAATTCCTTTGCACTTTAGTATTCCTTTTTTGTAAAAAATGTTTGTTTTTTTTTTTCCCCACTTACTGTAGTTTAACCCCAGCTGACAAGCAAGTACTACCGAGCCACTCTCTCACTGTCCCACTCCTCTCTCCCCACAGTGAGATGAGGATGAGAATCAGAAAAAGGTAAAACCTCTGAGTTGAGATAAAACCAGTTTCATAATTGAAACAAAGTAAAATATAATAGTAGTAATAATACAAAAAAAGTAATAAAACCCAAGAGAAGTAAGTGATGCACAATACTGTTGCATATCACCCGCTAACTAATGCCCAGCCCTGTCCCCCAGCAGTGGTCAGCCCCTCCCAGCCAACTCCCATCAGTTTGTCTATGGGGCATGGCACTCCATGGTATGGAATATCCTTTTGGCCAGTTTAGATCAGCTGTCCTGGCCATGCTCCCTCCCAGCTTCTTGTGCACCTGTTGGTTGGCAGAGCAGGAGACACTGTAAAGTCCTTGACTTATTGTGAACACTACTCATCAACTCAAACATCAGTGTGTTATCAACATTATTCTTACACTAAATCAAAATACATCACTGTACCATCTACTCAGAACAACATTTGCTCTATCCCAGCAGAAACCAGGACACCACTGTCAATAACCATCCTGCAGATTGATCTAACATTTTTTACTGTAATCTGAAGTGAATTAAATGAGTGATTAAACTCATAGCTTATATTTAAACTAGAGTAAGACTGGACTGCCACCTCAGAGAGCTGTCTCCATTGCTGTAGTTGCATGTTTCTTTTGTATCCCTTGTTTCTTAACTTCAGCAATCAGGCGATCATGTGGTTGCTTTGTCCAGTGCATTGCTGGAACCTGGCTCCTTACTATGACCACATATTTCTTGGTACTGACTTGCTTACAACGAGAAAAAACCATTGCCAGGGACTGAGAGTGGCAAGTGTTGATTTTAGTGACAGCACAGTCATAAACTAATTGAAATAATAAAAATATGAAACCCTTTTGTCCTGGGGGTGCATGTGCATACAAAACCACTGGTATGCAGAGATAAGTATCCGAGTCACATTTGGCTTATATATGGTTAAATGTTTTGCACATGCTCTTATAATACACGTACTTCTTTCCACTTCCACATTCCATTGGGAACCTGAACCTTGTTCTAGCAGCAATCATTACTTGATCTGTCTTCCTATTTAAAATTCAGACTGTGATCTGACTTGTTTCTCCTGATAGCTGCTTCCCATTAGCCAGATGCCTGAGCAATAACTTGAGTAATGTGTCTCCGGCTTGTGGCAGGATGGAAACAAAACAGTTTATACACCTCACTTGAAAGATAAGTCTGACAGGATATTGGAGAATAAAAAGCAGTTTTTGCAGAGACACAAGAGATGTCCTATGCAGAATTTTTTTTTTAGCTTTTCATTTCAAATGCCATGTGATAACTTAAATTCCCCTATACACTTTTTCATAAAGCATACTCTGTTTCAACACAGCCTAGGACCCAACTCCTCCTTAATCTGCAGGTTTTTTTTTAACTTGCTGAGAGTGACAACAAGATTAATCAGTATCACTGTTTAATGGTTTGGTGCTTGACACTCAGGACAATGCTACCTTTATCATTTTTCTTCTGTAGGAAATCAAAGGCAAATACAGGAGTTACAATACAAACACTCCTGAATGAATATTTACAATGTAAACTAAATGACAATGAATGAGAATGCTTATATGTAACTCTTTCAGAACCTTGAGTAAATACACTCCTTTTTCTCTTAAAATTTGAAATTGTGTTGATAATCCCAATGGAAGGTCTCTCCTGGGGTGGAGGGGAAAGCCCTGTAAGTCACTGCATGAAAATGCTTGTACTGGATTGTACAAAGTAACTTGCTAAGCTCAAGTTCCTTAAGTTATCAGCCTTCTTGGTAGCAAACAGACTGGAAGAATTAATAAAGGGAGTTCTGCCATAATTGTTTTATAGTACAGTGCCCTGTTGGAGGGGCATGTGAAGTTACATCACCTAGTTTGACTATATCTGAATCTACAATGATTGTAATGGCCTTCAAGCCTTTGGTAAGGATGGCTGGAATGGGTCGCTCTTTCTTGTGTTGTGAGCAGCATGCTCAGAATCGAATTTGTTTTAAAATTTTGTTCTCTTTGTAGCCTACAGTTTGCAGTAGCTGACTGCAGGCTGGTATCATTGCCTTTAGTGACTGCGTTTCTGATCATATTCTAGAGTCTCTGTTGGATTCTTTCCTTGTTAATCCTAATATCCACACCTCCACACACTCCCACACACCCTGGAAAGTCTTCAGAATGCTCTCTTAAAACCTTTAATTTGCCTCTTTAATCGAGTATAGAAATGGCTTAATAAGCACAATACTGTTTGTATAGCAAACCCAGAGCAGGACTGGAAACAGCCCATCAAATAAGTAGATTGTAATATAAAAGCCTTTTTAATGGTTTCCTTACCATTGTGGAATTAAAATGTAATATCCTTTGATGTATATAAACTTGTGGTAGGGGAAGGCTAATTAAAAGCGGTGCCTTGTGTATTATTGGTTATTGGTGACAGAAAACAGTCATCATCCTGCCAGTCAGTCTGAATTTACTAAAATGGAAAGACTACCAGGAAGAATTAGATAGTGTCACGAAGAAATCCATGCCAGTCTTTACTTCCAGTGTTTGAAAAGGATTGTAATGATTACAGCATTGCATTCAAATAAGCCTTTTGTTGATTTGGTAATCTGCCTGATTTGTAGCATTTTATTTACTTGGGTTTTTTTTCTACTTAGCTTTTGCAGCATGATTGTTTTAATAGTTGGAAACTGCAAAGACTGATTTGATACTCCATTAAGTATTTCCCATATTACAATCTTTGCTTGATTTTTTTGTGTACCATAAAGGTTCATCCTGTCTTTAAAATCTGGACAACAGAAATTTCCTCTTTATAATACTTCGTTGGAATTACATATTTTGCTAATATTCACATTCTTTTTCATCACACCAAAATACTTGAAGAACAAAACAATAATTATACATCGTGTGAATACAAAAAGTTGTTAATGAAAATGCTGTGGTTTCCAGTTTGATGCAGTTTATTTTTTGTGTTATGCTGCAGGTCTGTCAAATGGTTTTGGTGATGAAAGTAAAGAGAGAGCATTAGATGATACTCCAGGAAGAAAAGTTGAACCTCGTCGCCGCTGTGCATCAGAATCTAGTATTTCATCTAGTAACAGTCTCTTGTGTAACTCAAGGTAAAACTGTAAATATGAAATACAGATTTGAGACCGGATGTATCAGTTTTCTATAGTGCTTGTGACCCACATTGGAAGATTGCATAAGTTTTGGAAAAAAGAGTGCATTTCAGTCTTCTCATTTATGTCAGATCCAAGATAACTTTCAGGGTTGCTGGGATTCTTCTGTTGATTTCAGATTATTGCATATCCAGGAAGTTACATTTTTAGGTTGACTGTGTTTCTCTTGCTCTGTAAAGCTACACATATGTTTTTGCATATGGTATCTTGGCTGAATTGCCTTCCTAATCCAGAACACTGAAAATATGTGTGTTTGTTTTTATGAGGGCAAGAGAGAAGCAGCTTACAAAGCAGAGTCTTGTACACAGAGGTGGTTCGATGGCTTTGGAACTGTGGTTATCAGTCTGGGAGTTACTGGCTAGGTACTACAGAGATGAGAGTAACTCTGTACCAACTATTGACTTTCTCTCCATGGAGTCTGTTGTTAAAGGGAGGACTGTCAGAATGGACCCCTCTGCCACCATTGATGGCATCACCAGAGGTGTATGTTCTGAAAGAACACTAGTGTCTGGGTGAAAGGTAGCTGCCTCCAGTCCTGGGCTATGAGGATGGAGAGTATTGGTTAAATCTGTTAGACAGAAAAAGAGGACTTTATTCATGTGTTCAGGTTAAGGGAATGATATTAATGCAGTCATGCCAAATAGACTTTCAGAAACAAAGAGAATTTAATATTACATCTATTTTAAATGTGGTATTTTAGATCAAATTGGCAGTATAATTGTTGTTCAGATTCTATGATTCCTTGAAGAAAACTCAATTGTGTGGAGAACAAATTTCCCACTTTGAGTAGAGACATTTCACAGGTGAAAGACTGGAATTTACAGTGAAAAATTAAAGAGAGAATAGTTGTGTTTTCTATGTAGTAGATCTGTTGGAGCAGTGGAACTGTCTTTTGCTGATAAACGGGAAATTCTCTGTATGAAAATAATCAGGGCTTTGGCTTTTATATTCTTTATATTGGTTAGTCAAAATATTTTTAGAGCTTGCTCCACTGATTTTACTGATGAAATTTAAATTCTTGTTCAAAATTCTAATTTATAGTGAACAATGTTAATTATGAAGTAATGGTTTTAATATTAATACTTTTGTAGTTTCAGTCTACCGAAGTGTGGTAAAGGTAAACCTGCCCTGATACGGAGACACACACTGGAAGATCGAAGTGAACTGATATCATGCATTGAAAATGGAAACTATGCCAAAGCAGCAAGAATTGCAGCTGGTAACTACAAATATTGAGTTCTTAATAGTATTGTATAATTTTGTCCATTTATTTGACGCATTCTAACATTCTTATTTTTACTGCTTAAATGCATTAAGCCTTCTGAAAGTGTTGTTAATATCCTTCTAGAAACTACTGAATTCTGCTTTTGACTCTTTAAAGACTTTTAAAAGGACAGTATCTGACTCTGATTTTGATTAATTTTCTCTCTTTGCTTGAGGAAATCTAGAGGTTTTGAAATAAAAAGAATTTTCTGTTACAGATCTTGTAACAGATTAGTGACCCCTATCATGTGCAATAAATTCTGCCTAGCAAGAATTCTGAGACTCTTGTATATGCACCTGAGAAGTCTCTTCAGTCTGGCTGTGTGCATCCTATCAGCTTGTGTATGATTTTCTATTCAGCATTAAAATACAATTTTCTTTGCAGAAAATGAAAATAGTGTAGATTTCTTTCTTGTTAGCTGTCCTGAAGAAGAGGACTTGTACTGTTTTTGTGTACTAGATAC
Source organism: Cinnycerthia olivascens (assembly GCA_035048155.1). Classification (NCBI taxonomy): domain Eukaryota; kingdom Metazoa; phylum Chordata; class Aves; order Passeriformes; family Certhiidae; genus Cinnycerthia; species Cinnycerthia olivascens. Next base: position 8,138,969 of record JAWWMU010000054.1, on the reverse strand, counting down.
AGTTCTACGTACATTTTTTTTTAAAACAGTCTGTAAATGAATGATGAATTAGTTGGAACCCTCATGGCTCTTTCTAACTGACATGTGAATACTTTACAAACTGTTACTAACAGAGCAGAGAAATAGAACTTACTGTGCAGAATGATTGAACTAATTTTTTATATAATCAGTTTAAACACTTTTTCTTGCTATTTCTACTTTTAAAAGGTCTTAAACCACTTTTTTTCTCTTCTATATTTTTGTGATGTTAAGATAGAACTTGTGTCTGCATGCCACCTTTCATTATAAGTGAGCAGTGCCCATTTGAAATGCACTTTCTCTCAGCAGTAGGTATTGCCTGACTGCTGGGAGAAAGTGCAGCAGCAGCCCCTGAACTGTAACTTGGTGCCAGGTTTCCCCATACAAGAAATGCTGCCTGACTTTTACAACACGTGAACTTGGATAACTTTTCCCCCTTTGATCACCACCACCCCCAGATCCATCTTGAGAGTGTAACTCACTGTCTTCTGATCAGTCTCTGGACTGCATCTAGGGGACTAGTTGTGGTTTTGGTTGACTGAAAGGCTTAAACCTATCTCAGGCTTCAATCCATTGCTGAGCAGTGGAGAAGAAAATGGAGGATTCTGGTAGAAGTCCACAGAAAAATAAACTCAGTTTTTCATTACTCTGCTTTTTGGGAAGAAATAAAACACTAGTGCTGCCACCTGGAAACCTGTTGCTGTTTTTGAACTTGACTGCAGGAGAGGACAGGGCAGAGAGACCAAGCAAACTTGTTAAAAAAAAATAGAAATCAAAATGCAGGTTAGAATTTAGGCATAAGAATAGAAAGGTGTACCAGAGAAGTATTGTTAAGTTACCAGGTGCTAATCTCAGTGTGGGTATCCAGGCATCCAGCAGTTGGAAATATACACCATGAAACTTGCATCTTGAAAATCATCACCTCTGTGACAGGATTGTCATCATAGTAAAAGAAACTGTTATTTGAAGTACCATAATTTTATGTTTTCTTTGGAGCCCTTTCAAATGGAATTATTAGACTTTCACAAACAGTTCCTAAGAACTAAGGTGTTTTAAGATATGCTATTTCTAGAAGTATCTAAACCCTTGTTCTTTATCTGTAGACTTGGAATAAAGTAGTAGTATCATGTAAAGAGCTCTTACGAATACTAGCTTGTTTTTATTGGTATGTGTATGAAATTTGGTATTAGTATTTGAATTCTAAGGATCATGAGCTATTGATTAGGAAACCAAGAGCTGCATATTTGTCTGAGGTTTCATTCTGGAATATTTTAATTTTATATTTTTTTGTTCTTAGAAGTTGGGCATAGCAGTATGTGGATTTCAACTGATGCTGCAACATCTGTTCTTGAGCCTCTAAAAGTAGTGTGGGCCAAATGCAGTGGATATCCCTCTTACCCAGCTCTGGTAAGTGCCCAGCTTCCCAGAAGTACAGTAGTGACTGTTTCTGGTCTCAAAACACCACATGCAAACTTAAGGTAATTGGTAAATTCCCATTCAGGTTGAATAAAGGTGGCTTATTCTGCCCTCTTTACCATGCACTGAGTTTGTAAAGTTACTGCAGTATCAGATTTAAGTCAATCATTTCTGGTACCCTGCCCTTCCTTTGAGATGTGCAGTACTCCTGGGCTGTGCAGCTAAGCCTCCTCTCAGCAGCCACTCGCTCACTCCCCGTGGGTGGGGGGAGAGTCAGAAGAGTCACAGTGACAAAACTCATGGGTTGAGATAAAGACAGTTTAATAGGGAAAGCAAAAGCCATGCACACAAGCAAAGCAAATTCATTCACCACTTCCCATGGACAGCAGGTGTTCGTGCAGTCATCCCCAGGAACACAGGGCTTCATCACATGTGGCTTGAGAAGACAAACACCATCACACTGAATGTCCCTACCTTCCTCCTCCTTCCCCCAGCTCTATACACTTAGCATGATGCCATGTGGGATGGAACATCCCTAAGGTCAGTTGGGGTCAGCTGTGTCCCCTCTCGACTCCGTGTGCATCCCCAGCCTGGTGAGGATCACTGGTGGGGCAGGATGAGAAGGGAAAAAGGCCTTGACTCTGTGTAAGCACTGCTCAACATTAACAAAAACAGCTCTATATTGTCAATGCAGTTTTCAGTCCAAATTCAAAACTTTGCCCCTTACCTTACCCTTTGCAGCAGGTACTGCAAAGAAAATTATCTCTGTCCCTGCTAAAACCAGCATACTTGTCCCAGTAGTCTTTGTTTCTCCATTATATATTATTTCTGCTGCAAAATGGGTTTAAAAATACTCTTGATTCTGCAGCTCATTAAAGAAACAGAAAACTCAGTAGCTGGAATAAACTGACTGATTGCAGCCAGTTGTGAATGATGTACTGGAAACTTAAAGCTGTTGTTAATGTAGTAGATATATATATGTGTGTTAATAAAGGAAAAACAGACACAGTTCTACTTACATCAAAGCTTGCAGAGAAAATATTGATGAGGTATTTGGCTTTAGGCCTTTGGGATTATATGAACATACACTGGCTTGATTTATATATGAGTGTAGACAATCACGACTTTTAATGTGAGTATTCTAGGGACAACATGAAATGTAATCATACAGAGTCAGGTTAAAACCTCTGGTTGTGCCATTCAGAGCACTTTAGTACCTCAGAGGGCAACTCAAAAACACTTGGGTCAGATGCTGAAAATTTGATGATTGTCTGTTGAAGGTGTTAGTATTAGATTTAAACTGGTGAAGACCAAAGGGTTCCTTTTGTGCCTTCTTTATGTCAGCCTTGGTGTTCCTGAGAGTAGGGTAAGTTGATTGAGGAGTTAAACCTCTGTCAAAAGAAGAAAATGCTTCTGATTTCTACAAGGTCCCCACAGTATTAGCTTTCTATTCATTTATTTTCCAAAGTCAGTTTACTTTGGATTAAGAGTGGTGTCTGTGGATGGTGGAAAAACAACAGGAGTTTGTAGAGTAGGAGATAGGTGGAACAGGCATGGAATAAAAATCTTTCTTTGGGTGGAAACTAAGCAATTCATAATTCTGTGAGCTGCCTGCAAAGGAGTTTTTCCATCAGGATGCTTAGTTTAACTTTAGCAGCATATTCCCTCTCAAGTTTTGTTTAGAAAGACTTTGTGACTGCAACTGCATGTTTTGCTGAAGACTGAGTCATTAAATTGGTTATGATATTAATTGGTTAAGATATTTGAAAGTTACACCTTTTTTTGTTTTTGTTTTTTAATTTTTGCTCCAAAGTTTGAGAATGGAGCATGTATTTTACAGAAATACTTACACCTTAACATACATTGGTTTTTTAAGGTATATGAATTTCAAACCTCAAAATTTGAGGCCAGTTACAGCTTTTAGAAATCCTGGTTTGACTTTTTCATTCTAAAACCTTCTTGTTCAGTCTCAAAGTTGTACTAAGTGGAATTCAAATGAGACTTTTAAGAAGAACTGATACTGGTAAAACATGCTTTTTTCAGTGTTTTCAGTCAAGTCTGCCTCTAGGCCTCCACTATGTCTATTCCGTTCATGTCAAAAAGTTGTGTGTAACACAAAGTTGGTTTATATCCAGTGGCTGTTTAGTTTATAATTTATTTCTTGTTAACTTAATTTGTAATACCTTCTTAAAATGGGAGGACCTGTCCTTTCTTCTTTCTTGCAGATTATCGACCCTAAGATGCCTCGTGTTGCTGGCCATCACAATGGTGTTACTATACCAGTGCCACCTCTAGATGTACTGAAAATTGGAGAACAAATGCAGACCAAATCAGATGAGAAACTATTCTTAGTACTATTTTTTGACAATAAAAGAAGTTGGTAAGTTATTGAAATGTATTGTTTGATGCATTGACTTAAAATTTTAAGAACCTGTACCTTTGGTCTAGAAGAAAATTGAAACATTATTTTTCCATGGATATAATTCCTGTGGAAGTAGAAACTGTAAGGTTAAAATTCAGTATTTGAGTCTATTTTTGGACCAATGTAGATATCATCGCTTAAAGATACCTTTTTATTATCAGTTTGGAAAAAATATTGTAAGTAATTAAATAATCTTTTTTTATTTACTTTCGTTTACTGACCTGGTGAAATTTCTTCATTGCTTCATAGGTTTTTTAAAAGTTGTAGTCTAACATTTATCTCTATCATCCTTCATCATTGCTTTCTGAATTACAACACTTCTCCCCCCAGTCTAGTCAAGTGCATTTTCTTTTTATTTTTAACCTCTCTTTAGTTAAATGATTTATTAACACTTCATTTGAAGTTCTTAGCCTTTTTCTAAATCTTTTTTTCATTAAACCTTCCCTATTTCCATTTATTTTGGCGTCAGTAATACACTGTGTAGAGCCTGAAGGGAGATAATTCACACAACAAAACACTCTCTTTCCCTCCCCCATAGTCTTTGGTTTTAGGGCTGGTGGGGTTTTTCTGGGGAGGTAGGAGGAGGCACACTTGGTTTTTTGGTGTTCCTTTGATTGTTTTTTGTTTTGGTGGGTTTTCCCTAGACATGGAAGCTTCTTATCTACCTTTCATCAAACTATGTATTTCTTTTCTGTGTTGTCTGTAGACCCTCTCCTCTCCTAGTTTCCATACTTGTCAAGCTAACTGTAAATCTGTCCATGTGTTGTTTTTCTCTTGAATTTGCTTATTTTTAGCTATCAGTTTCCTCTTTAGATGATTATGTGTGACATTAAGTGATGCTACCATTCTCCTGACTCCCTCTGTGCCAGTACACTATCTCTTAAATAAAGTCCTGCCTGAAATTTATAACTGATGTTTGCTCTTCTGCCCCTTAAATTTTTTGGCATAATTTCTCTGTCTTCACTTATTTTCCTGATTAATTGATGCTTCTTCATAATTATCTTTGCTCAGGATTGCATAAGATCCTGCATTCTTCTGCCTTTGTTTGCAGAGAGCATCTGCATTTAAACATACTCAGCCTTCTGTTTCTCATTTTATTCTCTTACTAGTTGTCACCAGTGTAATACATGTTTCCCCTGGTCACTTTCTTAATAATTGCTCCTGCTGCTTTTTGTTCTCTGCAGCTTAAACTGCTCGGATTAGTCTCCATATGCAGGTGGTCCTAAATCATGTAAATATTGTGTCTCTAATGGGTCCTCTGCATAGTTGGACAGGAAAAGACTCAGTACTTCCTCCAGCCCCTTTCCTCCCCTCCACCCTGGCCCCACCAACTTGTTTTGGTAATGATTCTTTCATTGTGATTATTTTGGCAGTCATAATTCTATCTCTGTTGTGTCTTTGTCTTGAGCCCCTGTTTGTGATTTTCATTCATTTGCAGGGTGTGTGTCACCTTTAGTCTGTGATAGCAGTGTCTATCCCCTATGGATTTTTGTATTTGTTTCTTCTTCTTCCCCTCTTATATCTGGAGGACTTGGAAAGCTTTATTTTAAAAATACCTTCTTAAAACTTCCTCTGATGTGTATTAAAACTGATAATGGTTAGTCTGCTGCTTTTCATGCTGTTCATACTGGGTCCTTGTACTGACTCTTCACATTTTATTTCAGTGTGTGTGCTCAATACAGTAGGTCTCTAGTTTAGGGTCCTTTAAGAGAATGAAAATATTTCAACAGCCAATTTTACTTGTTTAAAAGAAAATTTTTGCAGCTTTGACTGTCTGATTTCCTGTTAGTTTGACTTCAAATGGTCTCCCAAACTAATGTTTTTAAACAAAAGGAGGGCTGCTGCCTTTTCAGGACAAGGATTGCAGACTACAGTAACATATCCTAAAGACATTTGTTAATTTACCTAATTTTTGTTTTTCTTAATGTCTGTAACTTCAGAAAACAGGATTAAAATCAACATTTATGAAAATGACATAAATTTATTACATACTTTTAATGTAAATATTTAGAATGCTTTAACTAGAAGAACGGGATTGTAGAGCTTTTTCCACTCCTCCATGCCCAGAATTTGAAGATATTTATGGAGTTTAAAACAGAAAAGTACCCTGAATATGGAGGTGGTGGGATTTCATACTGCAGGGTAAAAGCATGCTAAAGCAGAACTTCCTTGCCAGTTTAGTTTTCCCCATAAAAAACAAATCAAGATGCCTGAAATGTAAGGCAAAAATCCATCATCTGAAAACTCCTTGTAATAGTGGAAGGGAAGGAATGAAGAGAAACAATACTGTGTCAGGTGAATCTTGAGCCATGTCCATTGTCCATTGTTGGTTGCTGCTGCCTGTTCTTTAACTGGATCAGAATTTTAGGCTAATTCTTTTCTGTCAATACTTAATCACTAAGTACATATCACTGAATTCAAATATATTCTCTGTTTTATGAAAGAGATTTTCTTAATAATGCATGTTCTTTAAATATTTAAGGCAAGTAAGCACTATCTTAAAAGTTTTAAGTGTTAAAAGGCGTTTTATGGTTTTGTTTAAGATGGTAAAGCTGATCTGCGATACGAGAAACTTAGCATGGTAGCCCTGACATTTCTGGACAGATTTCTGGATTTTGTTCTGTATTTACAGATTTATTTTTTACCCTTTTCTTGCAGGCAGTGGCTTCCAAAATCCAAAATGGTTCCCCTTGGGATAGATGAGACCATAGACAAGTTAAAAATGATGGAAGGACGTAACTCGAGCATACGGAAAGCTGTAAGGATTGCTTTTGATCGTGCTATGAATCACCTGAGTCGAGTGCATGGAGAACCAGTCAGTGACTTCAGTGATATTGACTAACAGAGATTCTCTAGCAAGGCGTGAAAAATACCACAGAGACTTGACTCTACTAATGAACCTCTTTGTCTAAAAGAATGTATTGAAGATACAACCCCTTACTTGTTGATTCAGTGGCTGAGTTCTGCAAACTTGAAATAGTTGAGCAATTCTTCTAAATCACCATTGCCATATTGATTAATTATTTTATTGTGTTGTAGATTGGAGGATTTTCCACTAAACCTGTTAAAATGTCTTGTTCATAGTGTTCATAATTGTACATAAATGTATATTCAACACTTAACTTATTCTGATTTTAGAAGTAGCTCCTTAATTCCTTTTATAATTTTGCTGGGGAGGGAATTGGTTTTTGTTTTTTCCATGCTTTTTACTTTTTTTTTTTTCTTTCTTTCTGAGGTTTAGTTACCTAAGCACCATCTTCCAGCTTAAGGTGTTTAGTGGATCTTAAAGCCTAATATCAAAATGGCATCAAATATATGTTTGTCTAAATCATATACAGTATGGTGCTGCTTGTATCATTTCTTCCTTGGTCTGTAGCTCCTGAAAAAGACTTCTGAATGTTTGTGTAAATTGTTGCTCTTTGCACAAAGTACCACGTATTTAAGATTGATGTAAATTTACAATTACAAATATGTATTTTAAGAAAGGAAGTTGCATTATTTTGGAGGGTACTTTGTGACAAAGGCACCAATAAAAATTATACTATGTACATCACTTGCAAATCACCAAAAACACTCCATTGTTGCCCAAAATGACTTAAGGTTGTTATTGTTTTAAACAAACCTGGCTTAAAGCCTGCAAGCACATTACTTCTTTCAAAACCATATCCCATTTATCTCCCATTGGTTTAATTTTGTTGATATGTGTGCCTCCCTGTGTTTTATTTATTGTAGAAAATGTATTAATTTGCTTTATAATGAAAAATAAAATTGAAAAATATATTGATATGCATTTTTATACAGGCACATGAGAAGACAACTTGCTTTGGGAGAAAAATGTATTGGAAATTGTATAAAAAAACTCGATGGTTTGTGTGTAATTTGGTTTTTTGGTAACTTGTAATCTTTTGTTTCCAATGAGGGGATTTATGTAACTTTTAATTTAGAACACTTTGGTAGCAATAGAAACTTTGGATACATTTTTGTATGGTACATGTGATGTATATAGAATTAGTACTTTATTTTTATTTTTAAGAAGTAAAGCATTATGTTTGGGCAGGGGGAAGAAGGAGGGTGGGTTTCCAGAACGGCATTTTTATATTAAAAAGAAAAAAAATAAAGTCAAGATATTGATTGTTGTAGCTACTTTATTCCTACCTTCACTGAGATACTGAATTTGTAACAATGAAAATGGCAAGGTATGTTTGCAATGTGATTTATAATGGCTCCATTATTTATAAATGCACTGTGTTTGAACTCTTTTGCAGTGATATCGTAAATACTGTACCGAGTTATATAATATGAAACACCAAATAATGCATATGAATGCACGAAGTATTTATGCCCAGCTTTTTTATAAAGGATTAGCAAATACAGCAAAACCAATACTTTTTAAATCTTTTTTTTTTTAAACTTCATTGAATAGCATACTTCATTGTTAAACCTGCTTGAATCTTTATTTTAAAGGGACAATTACTTTTTAAATAGTTTTTAATGTTTTTATTCTCTATTGTTTGTAATACCCCCGTAGAAGCTTGAAATAAAATTTCTTTCTCAACTGTAAATTTTGTCCTGAATTTAGCCCCTGAGATTTTGCTGCAGTGCCCATTTTCTTACTCCATGGCTGAGCTGTTCCAGAGGCACTGGGCCAAGAAGCTGAATGTTCTTCTGTGGCACCCAGCGCTGTTCTTACTGAGCCCTTTGCATAGGAGGTATTCCAGTCAGCTGGGACCAATTGCCTGAGATGGACCCTGGCAATTAGGGATAAATTTCACAAATGATCAAGCAAATAGTTTTCTCAGACTTGACCCCAGTCCCAGCTTTAGGGAGAACAGTGAAGGCAGGTACCCTGGAAGGACCATCACTGTGGCTGCTCTGATGGCCACAACAGCCACATCAGTTAGAAAAATTAAAATCTGGTTGTTTGCATTAAATATGACTTCAAGTATCTGCCATATAATCATGCTCTTCTTTAAAGGGAATGGAGCCTAATTTGGGCAGTGTTGAGACAGTAGAACCACTTGTCATCATTAGGACTCTGTTAAAGGTATTAAAAAAAAATGCACTGCATCAGATTTTATTTCAGGCTGTTCCACAAAATGTACTCGTATGTTGTGTGTGTAAAACTAGATAATGATTCACAGCCTCATTTTGGTGCACAGAGAAATGGGGTTTTTTTCTGTCTTGGACCTTGGAAAGCTGAAATGCAGTTACAATAGAAATTGGAAGATGATGGTGCTTGTATGATAAGGATGTTGATACCTGTGAAATACGAAGTTAAAAGCATACAGTTGCAAAATAATTCTTCAGAAGACTTCCTACATTCTCAGTTGCTTCGTACACTAGCAGCATTGCAGGGGAGGAAGCTCATCTTATGTAAAAAAAAGCAGAGCATTAATTTAAATATTTTGGAACTATTTCTTTTTTAATCACATCTTCAGGGAAAGCTCTAGTTTGAATTTTGCTCAGACTTCCAAGTCTTATTTTATGACTTCACTGTCCAGAGATGGTTTCATCAGTTCTTGGAGAAGATGTGCTGCCTTCATCTTACAGAAGACTGTATGTACTTAGGAGAATTATCACCTAGAAAACTTTACTGATTGAAAGAAGCCTGTTAAGTAGCCTGAAAAAGCACTCTGCATCTTCTGATGAAACTGGCATGAAAGGCTCATTTATTTTTGTTCTGGATATGTGGTGGAAACTGTCCCAGGACTTCTTCCCAGACCCTGTCTGAGAGGAGGTTGCAGCAGTGTCAGTTGCTGTTCCCATGCTTGTGATGAAGTCCAGTATGACCCAGTGGCTTTTGAGATTGGGTTAAAGTTTAAAATAATTTCTCAGACTTGCCAGTCTTTGATGTGACTTGAGTGTTTTTAATGAGTTTCGGACTTACTTAGGAAAGGAAATCTGAGCTCCAAAGCTGCTTTATTTCCAATTTCTAGGGCCTAACCAGATACAGTGGTCAGATGACTGCATACATATTGGAGTGTGCTTCACTTTGTTTTAGACCAGGTTCTTCTGTGATGGTAATAATAACAACATAGAGTGGAAATTAGTGTTCTAGTGGAGAGAAAAACTACAACACCTCGTTCTGGCTTGCCATCTTCTTGGGGAGTGTTCCAATTGTAAGTACAAGGTGTAAGCTCACACATTCACTGCTCAGTTCTGGTGGGATCATTTCCTGTTAATAGAAGCGTGAGACCTACATCATCAGTTGAAACAAAGAGAAAATATTTTATCTTGTATCAAAATATGAGCAATTATGTTACAAATATTTAGGGGGAAAATGTGACTACAGAATAATATTTTTTGTAAAAAGTTTGTTACTGTGATTTTTTGGGGAGTGTTTGTTGTGATTTTCTGTCTTTTACACTAGAGGGAGCAATGCACACAGACAATCAACATCCACAAAATAAGTATTCAGTTTTTCCTTTTCAGAACGCTGTTATTAGAACTTACTGCTTGTAAACAGTCATTTTTGCTTCTAATATTTCTAGTCCATCAAAAGTAGCTTTTCTCTGTTCTTGCTGCAAGTGGGTCGATTTGGGAATGCTTAATTTTAACTAGAGCTAGTACAAAGGACAAATAGCTCTGGATTTTCTGGGACTCATGTCCAATTGCAAGTGACAGATGAGTAACTTCATACTCTTTTATTTAGTTGTTGATTTTCTTTTTACAGTTGCCTTCTGTAGTGTTATAATGACTCAGAGGTGGTTGCTGCTGATAGCACAGTGCAAGTCAAACACATCAATTAACAGAAACATTCAAGTTTGGAGTTGAAGGTTCCAGATGAGAACAGTTCTGTCCTGCTGCTTGGCAAGAGGAGGTTGTCTTGAGGATGTGTGGAAGGGAATCAGATAAACTCATCTCAGTCTTGTGATCATATGGGTAAAAGTTGTTGTCTATGTGAGAAAAATCTTTCTCAGCCCCCATATATCTGTAGCAAAAAATACAGAAATTAAATGTAGATGGAAGAGACATTTACTGTCCACATCCAGCTTAGCACCTTTGGGTTACCTTGTTTAGATTTTTGTTTGACATCATTCTGTTGCTATAACTTACCTGTTTTGTCTTTTGATCTTCCTTGAAAGATTTATTTCCTCTAAAACTTTTAATGTAGAAAAAGAGTAAAAGGTAATGAAAGTTTGGAAAATAATATTTTGAAATAGGATGAAATGAAAAAACTTTTCTTAAACTTTTGGGATTTGGTATTTGATGGGAAAGGGCTGTAAATTTATTTTTACCTGCCTACTTACTCAACTTTTATTGGCTGTGCACAGAAACTGCTATTAAATCTCTGATGGTCAAGAAGGAAAATACAAGATCTCAGCAGCTATACTTTAATACTATTGACAATCTTTTTTAATTGTTTCAATACGTTAAACAGTGCAGTGATTGCAGTCACCTCGTTCTATTTTCTGCTTATACTACATGGAGAGAGGCAATAAAATAAGAATTTTATTTTTCTTTAAATAATTTAAAATATTCTTTAAATTTTTAAAGTTAATCCCCGTGATATCACGTATCTTCTTATCACAGTGCTGCTCTGCTGCCTTTGTGCTGCTCTGCTGCTTTTTTATTTTCACAGTTCCTCCAAGCTCAGCTCATTTTTTGTTCATTTTGATCTGTTTTGACGTCTTCATTGCAGCAAGCCAGCACTGTCAGCATACCAGGGAGGTCTCCACTTGCTGGGCTAAAGTGGCTAAAAGTCTGGCTATACAAAGGGGTCTGGGAATGTGAATAGTTTCCATGTCCAGTCTTTGGTTGCTCCCCTTTATATGGAATTTTAGGTATTGATGCCTACTTCTCTCATCTCTCCTATTAAGCTGCGTTTCTGGTCTTGTCTTGGCTCTCTGCAGCCATTCCTCACCATTAAGGGCTTGGCATTGTGAATTCTGTATAAACACCAGGTGTATTTACAAATCTGTTCAGATTCCCTGGCAACAGTCCCAAGTAGGTTTAGCCTAAGAAGATGGATTAGGAATCATCACAGATCTTCCTCCTATGGTCAATTACTGGGTCCTTCACCCCTCTGTACTTGGCTCTGAGGGGACATTTACTGTCCACAGCCAGCTCTATGAGGATAGGAATTTTCACATCCTTATTAGAAAAAAACCAAAACCCATAAAAATCTTATCTAAATCCATGGAAAGTACAAGCAGGACAAAGGAGAATCTACACCTGTCATTTAAATGGGAAAACAGAGTTGCTAATAGATGGTGCAAAGATGACAAAGGATTTGAGTTGTTTTGATTGATCTTTTGGGCTATGTCCTGTTTTTGACATTGTGACAGTTCATTTTTTCTGACTCCAAGTCCTTGTTAAAGTTGATAATACCCTCCTTTTGTAATTTTGCTTTAGGGCCATGGGAAATTGATGCTCATGCTCAAGTACATGGAGAACCACAGGAACATGCGTAATTTTTGTCAATAATCAATAGAGTTCTGTTGAAAATCATTAGCAATTTTTTACCTTGAAACTTGTAGGATTTTGAGACTTTGAAGATTGTCTAATTTTTCATTTGTGCAATTGTCACAATTGTGAAGATTGTCACAATTTTCATTGTGCAGAATTCAAAAAGATATTGTAAGACTGTAAACTACTTAAGTTGTAAGAAGACATGTAAAAAATGTTTTTCTTACACGTCTTCTTAGGAGATATTTAAAAAGTAATTTACGATTAAGGTGTGCATAAAATGTTGCTACTCAAGGTTTTCTCTTTAGCACTTCTACAAGGAAAATTTTATAAGGAAATTATTTGATAAGGAGAATAAGATAATAAAATTACCTTAATTAAAAATAACCATAACACTTAATAATTAATGTAAAAGCTATAATATAGTTATAATATTTAAAATATTAAGCTTAAAATAATGAAGATAATATCATTTTACGTTGTAGAACAAAGAGATCCTCTATTTACCACAAAGTTTTCTAATAATTCTGCTTTTTAAAGCTGCTTTAGTAGAAGTCTGTTTTACCTTAGCTGTTCCTCTTTCACTGAGAATGACTGACAGGAAACCAATACTTGTTAGGAAACACAAAACAGAAAGCACAAGATGTTAGACAAGAGCAGACATTTGGACAATCCCCATGCAGGTGCCCAGTGCATCAGCGCTTCCCTTCCATGAACCACAAAGTGTAGGAGCTCGTGGGCAAAGCAAGCAAACGAGCTTCCTGCATGGATTTGACATGTGGCCTTTGAAGCAGTGGGGTAGAGGCAACTGGGCATTAAAAACAAAACAAAAATCTTAATAGATTTGTGACAGGACAGGAACCTTGCAATAGCAGGTCATTGTCCCTGATGGCCCAGGAGATCTCCTCAATGCTGTGTTGTTAATTCTTAATTGTTAAGCTGCTTCATGACAGGAAAATATGACCTTTTATCTAATTTTCTTAAGTCTTATTTTACTATGAATTATTTTCTTTTTCCCCCAATTCATATGTTAAATTAAAGTCAAAATAAGTAATCAGAATTAATGGTTCCCAGGATGAGAGAAGCAATCACACTGTGGTTTTTTGCTCTCCTTTTCATTTACTTACTTTCATTTTTTTTTATTATTTACTTCATGATATTTTGCATTGTTGTTGTGTTTATACAAGCCATATCATTAAGAGATATAAAATTTCTAGTTTATATAAAGATAATGATATTTTGTGTAAATAAAATGTGTCATCCAATATTATATTTTTTTTTCTGTTTTTCAGAAAACCTTCTGGAATGGAGTGAAAACTGCTTCTCATCAAAATAAAGAGTAAGAGAGAATTGTTAGCCGTTAAGATAATTATTTATCAGAGACTATGCCTGTCAACCAGAAAATACAAGGAAAAGAAAACTGAAGAGGTAAAGAACTGTTGACAGTATCATAGTTTAATTTTAAAAGTCCTAATTTCTAGGCGAGGAAAAGGAGACTGCATAGAAAATGAGAGCAGGATTCTCAGCTTAGAGTTAAAAAAATAAGGTCAAAGACAGTAACAGCAGCAGATAGTCACATGACACCTCCTCCAGTGCCTTGTGTGCCAGAGACTGTTGATGCTGCTTATTACTGCAATTGTTCAAAGTGTCTGTCAAGTCTCCCATGCTTCATGTAACCTATTTGCATAAAAATAAACCATTAGCATTTTAACACCTCAGCAATAAAAAGTTTTAGTTTTGCAAACTCTGGTCTTATTTTATATTTAACATTTGGTAGTTTCATTAATCTTGGTTAGGTGACACTGTCTTCTGTGTCCAAGGTTACTAGAGTTGACAGTGATGTATTCAGTCAGGTTATGTGTAGCTAATGAACTACACAAGTCTGTTTTACTATCTGTCTCTCTAAAAATTACTTTTGGGAACAGCCTGAAGTTCGTATTAGCTTTTGTATTCAACAGTCTCTTTAATGTCTGCTATATGTGTACAATTACCAGATGAAGAACAAACAGCCTTGAAAGTGAAAACACAGTTGCAAAGCTGAAGCTGAGCCTGTTTAGCTGTTGCATTTGCAGCAAGAGAGCACAGGAAAACTTTGCAGTAGATATTGGTCCTCTCTAGCACGCACTATCAGATTACCACTTTTCTTTCTGATATTCATGGGATCTGCTATAAAGGAAAACCACAGGCTATTTGGCTATAAGTTTAGACAACTTCTTACTGATTAATATGATTACAAACAAGAGGGAAAACAGTTCCAGAGCAAGACAAAATACATGGCTTAGTGCTGCTGCTGGTGCCATTAAATTAGTTCTGGTAAAACATCTGTTTGTGGAAATTGAGTGAACTGTCCAAGGGCAGTAGAAATTCAGATTGTCCAGGGCCACAGGGAAATCCTTGGATAGAGCTAGGAATCAAACTGAGCACATTTCTGCCTCAGTGACAAAATTATGTCTTCTTTTTTAGTCAGTTGATAGGTTTGGAATTTAATCACTGGCCCAACTGCTCAGTGAGTTTTGTTAGAAAAGGAGTGTGTTGGGTTGACCCCAGCAAAGCACCTGCAGAGCTGCTCCAGAATTCCCTGTGGAATGTGCGAGTGTAGAGGAAGAGCAAAAGCAAGAAAACTTGTGGGTCAAGGTTAAACAGCTTGACAAGGAACATGGACTATGCCTTTGGGCAGTTCAAGCCGACAGCTGTGGCTGCGTTTCCTCCCGGTCTCCTTCCCCCTCCCAGCAGAGAGGCAGAGTGAAAACCAGAAGGACTTGGTGCTGTACAAACGCTGCTCAGCAGTAGCCAAAACATTGGTATGGGATCAACACAGTTCAGTCACAAATCCAGAGCACAGTATCAGCTGCTGGGACATTCCAGCCAGACCCAGTACAAAAGTTTAGGATTTTTTCAATTTGCTTTTGTTTTGCTTCAGCATCAATGGTCTTGTTATGATAAATTTTTAATTTTTATTCTAAGGCAGAACTCCTTTAACCTCTTGTTAGTATAGTCAATAGTGCTGTAGGCAGAGCAGCCCTATGGGATATGGGAGATAGATATATTCCCATTTCCTCCTGTGGACACTGAACTCGGGCTGCTGTTTCCCCAACCAGCCATCCATTCTGTAAATAGGAAGCCTTCTAAAAAAAGCTTTGTTGAAATGAATATGCTTCAATTAAAATCAAAATTGTTACCAAAATGAGCTTAATAATTTTATTAAAAAGTTTTGCTTCAGTACATTTATTTATATTGGTCTCTTATCTAACCATAAATATTGATTCTACCTAATTTCTACTTCTGAGTTGCAGATGTGAAACACAATATAAAACTTTGTCTTATAAAACAGAACTAATTGATCTTAATCTATTTACTGCTATTTGACTGCTGGTACCAGTTGTTTCCAGTATCCAATCTATATAGGTACGCCATGACAGTATTGAAATAAATAGAAGTTCTACTTTGCATCCTGGGAATGCATTTGGGGACTACCAAAGCAAATAGTATGTGCAGTTTAAGGGTTTAAATTCATCTGTAATGTATTTAAAGTTATGGGGTTTTACCCAGTCTCTGCTTCATTTAGAAACTCCATTTCCATTATTTTGCGCTGATAAAAATATGAAAGTTTTAGCATTTTATCTCAGTTAATTTCATACTGCTGGATCTCTGGGCAAAAAAGATGACAGGTTGTTAAGTATTATTCCCTAAATACATGTTAAAAAAGTAAAAAGAGAAAAAAATTCCTTAATTTGGAAAAGTGGAGGCACAGAGTTTTAATCAAATTATATCACAAAATTAGCACAGTGGTCTTTAAGGGTTTGAGTACTTCATTCTGATAGATGAGCTGCTCATTTAGTACAAATACACTACAAAGAAGAGGAGAACTGTGTTGGTTTTCCCTCTGACGCTAAATATAGATACTTTAATGGGCTGAATTCTGCCCAAACTTAAGGCTTGTGCTAAAATTCATGTATCATCAATGAAAAATTACACCCATGGACCAACATTTTTGCAACAAAAATCTAAACCTGACTCTCTTAGTTAAGATTGTTTGCTTGTTTGTTTCCTTCTTTGTGTTTTGTTGCTCCCCCTCTCTCTGCTCATCCTTTATAATTTCTGATAATCTTCCCCAAGGGTACAACTACAAAAGTAACTGCCTGGAGACAGAGATGAAGAGGATGTGGCCCTGCTTCCCATTTTCTCTGTCTTGCTTCATCTTTCAGATTTCTCAGGGGCTCATTTTTAGCAGCCATGGGCAGGTTTCCCTTTAGTTGATTTTTTCTCCTCCTCTGCTGTGAGAGGGAAATGAAATTGTTGACTCTGAAGGAGGAGAACAAACTGAGCACATCTTTGGCATAAGGCCTTTGCTATTGCACAGTGTGAGATTAAGAGGGTGCACAAGAACCAGTTCAGCTGGATCCTGCTCTGTGCACCCAAATGGGCCTGCTGAAGGAGGCAGGCTGAATTTTGGGCAACTAACATTTACAATTGTGTGGCAGTACAGATCCAGCGTGAAATTTCAAAGAAGATGCTTGGTTGGATTTCTTGTATTACCTATTTTAAAACAATACATATTACAGACAAATACAAGTCTGCAAAAGTGCTGATTTCCAGACAATATTCTGCAACTAGCAGTTGAAACAGAAGAAATATAGACAAATAATGCAAAGGTAGTTAAAACAGCTTGTTCTTCAGTAAATATACCTGTATTCTGCAGAGTAGAACTGACTCGTGTTCAATTTGTCTTGGTAAACTAATGCTTTTTTTAGATAAAACTGTCTATTTGTATTATGGAACACTTGTATAAAAAGTATTATAATATATAAAATCAATTCTTTCACTTAATTTATTACTATTTGCCATGGTTTGATTCATGCAGTCCACAAATGAGAGAGAGTTTGCTGTGTCCTTCAACAGTAACTGAAGTCACAGAGTTGACTTAGTGCTAGTGATGTCTCCAGGATAACATAGACAATAGCAGTACCTTTGGCAGAGAAAGATTATAGTGTTCTAAGACTAAATTATGGAAGTTAACTATTTAGAAGGTCATGGGAATCTCTAGGGTGGGACATAATTAAATCCTGACTTTTTCCCAGAGGAAGAGTTGCTGGCAAAGGATAAATCTAGGGCATTAAGCTTTAAATGACTTTCAGTTTTAAAAAGTTTGTTTTGTCAAAAAAAAGATCACTTACTGAATCCCACAATTGCATGAAGTACAGGGACAATCTGTGATGATTTGACAGGACAGCCTCATTTCCGTCCCCCTGTGCTGGTGGTGGGGATGAAGTAGAGAAATAGGGAGCAAAATTGAGCCTGAGAAGAAAGGAAGGGTGGGAAGCTCTTTCAAGGTTTTATTTCTTCTGATCCTGCTTGGATTTGATAGACAGTAAATTAAACTAATTTGCTCAAGTTGTGTCTGTTTACCCTGGGATCTTCTGATCAAACAGCTGAGTAATCTCTCCCTGTAACTGCTGAGTGATATCTCCTTGTCTTTATCTCAACCCAGGAACCTTTTTTGAATTTTCTCTCCCCTGTCCAGTTGTGGAGGGGAGTAAAGAGTGACTTGGGTGCCCAGTCAGATCAGTCCCCCAACACCTATCAAGGATGCAACTCATGGTCCTGATAGGCAGTGACCATGCAGGATGGATCTGTGAGACCAACTCTGTGCCCTGCTGGAGTTTGCCAAGGAATCTGAACACAGCCATGCAAATACTTCCACTGCTACCCTCATGTCTACAGTGCAAGCAGATACTCATGGTTTTGTTTTCTGGTGGAGCTGCTCAGCTCTGGCAAATTTCAAACTGTTTCCACAAAGACTCACTCTGTTGGCCAGGGAACAAACACAAGATATAAAACATCTGTATTCATTTCTTCATAAATTTTTAATTGCTTATTTAAAGTGGAATAACTTTAGCAGTGATAAAGACCTTTCTCATCACAGACAAAATAATTAGCCATGAGGATTTAAGCTTATCTCTGTGACTTTGCTTTTGGAACAAGAAAACTGTGCTGACCCAAACAGATCCTGTATCCACCTGGCAAAGGCTGTCCATTTCTGTCTTTCTGTCCATATTTTACGCAATACATTATGTACTGGGGGGCTTAAAGCATGCTGAGAGTGCACAGCTCTCCTTGCAGACTTTCTGAGGCTTTCCAGAGTGAAGGGCATCTCAGCTAAGCAATAACTGTGTAGATTTTAAAGACCTTTAGCTGAAAACTTGGGTTTAAACCAGACACACAATGTAGATGTTTTCAATGCTTTCATTTCTCTTACTTTTACAGAGTCTTGAAGTAAATAACTAAAAGGCATTGAATTTGAATTTTTCAAACTATTTGAATAGTCTTCTGAAACAAATAAACTTAATCATTTGAAAAAGGTTGTTTTCCTAACTGCCATTTCCTTGCAACAGAAGTCCTACCCAGGTATTCGCTGAATGAGCATATGAGCATAGAAGTGTACCCATGGAAGGATTAGAGTCTAATGCTTTAAGCTGCTACACTTTAAATGTAGAACTGAAATTCACTGCTAGATCACTCCTGCTGCAGAATTATCATAATTTGGGAATGTCATTTGGTGATCTTTTTATTTATGTTTTCCAAATTTGTTTTGTTACGGCCATTTGCAGAGTGCTATTATTTCCCACTGTCCATAGCCTGACCAGCTAGAGCTAACTTCTTACCTGTTCTGAGGGCTTCTGTTTGTGTTTGCTAATTCATCACTACCTGTCCAATAGATCAAAATGCGTTTGCTAGTTTCTTCTAAAATTTACTGAGAATATTGAGTGACTTTCCTTTAAATCAGTATTTACTGGAGTGATGAGCTGTAGATCCATCAGTCTGGAATGTGTGTGACCAACACAGCAGAGTTTGGAGGGATCTGATGCTAAAGCAGATATTTCACGGTAGTTGCTCTTCCACTGTTAATGAAGATTTTGAAGTGACAACAGATCTCAGAGGCTGAGTGGTGACTGTTTTATCAGTTTCAAAATAGTGCAGCTTTGCTTTCATATTTAAATAGTCAGCTGAAATCACAAGGCTACAGAACTAGGTAGAGTAAAAAGGATTCCTACTTCAAAGGGAACAGAACAAGCAACAGTTTCAGGTATCTTGAGAGTATATGCCAAATGAATCTATGCATATTATTTTTTTGCAATTATTTGCAGTTCCACTGTTGAGTCTGAAGCAAAGACTTGAAAAGTTCACTCAGGTCTAGGAATAAGAAACAGTATCTAATAATTACAGAAAATGTTGTTCTGGTGAGTGCCACCTGTATAATTCTATGGTTTTATGTGTCTGTCTACACGTATAGGTAAATCCATATGATGCAAATGGGTTCACACAGGGACTTTTCATTCGTTCTATGTGCTCTTTATGCTGCACAGACATCTGAAGTGTGAACAAATGATTCAGACAATCTCTAGCCGTGTCCCAAGACCCTTAAAGAGGCCAAAGCAGTGCTTTTGTTCCCCATCCTCCTCATAAATTGACATAAACAAGGGGTATTTTAAGACATGGTATGGCAAAACATAAAACTATAGAGAAATGCCAGCAAGGAATAGTTCCGTTGTTTTAAGGTCTACCAGTTTTGCATACACCAGACAATTAATGCAGCCTTTTGACCCTATTGGTTTGGATGATGGCCATGTCCTTCTCTTGCATTGTGGTAGCAAGTGTGACTGCAGGGTTCAGTTATATAGATGAGATTTGCAGAAAAAGTCATATATGCTTAGCATGTACATTTTTAATAACAACTGGGTGAGAAATGTCCAAAGATCATTTTCTCCTCACGAGGTTACTCTTCTAGTCAGTTCTTTCCCACCCCGTTCTTGCTTTTAATTCTCCTAACAGTAGCAACAGGAAAAGACAAAGCAGCATCAGCCCTGCTGTCTTCATCCTTTTCATGCAGGTTTCATGCAGTGTGAAGCTGTCTCTGAGCTCAGACAACAGGAAAGATTTCATTTTCAACAGAGAGGAATATCTGATAGTCCAGCCTTCTGGTGGTGTTTAATTCTGAGAAACCAAAAGTGAACCTGCAACATATAAAAATGTAGATTTAAAAAACTCAAACAAACCCAAACAAAAAAAATCTTTTTTTCTGCAACAACTTTTGTGTAGGAGAAGAAAAAACAGGCTTCAATTGCTGTCAAGATGTTTTAGGTTTCACATTAAGGAAAAAGCTCCCTAATACTGATACTTTCACAGCTCAATTTTAGATGGCTGACAGATTTTATGGAATTGTTATAATTTTCTGTCTTAGCAGAGTAATTAGTTAAACTATTTCAGGGCATTTTTTTTCCTTTTTTTTGTATAATAATATTTCAGTCCTCTTTTTCTACAAATGTCATTGTGGTTAAAACTTTTACTTCTGATGTGAACCATTTTTACTTTTCCTTTCTTGCAGGTAGTTAAAAATAAAGATAGACCGTTTCTAAAGTAAAATGTTTCCAAGTGGAAAACTACAAAGCGACATAGTAAAAAGGGCCAAGGTTTTTGACATTTTCAAATAAAAAAACAAACTGATTTACCAGATGTAATTGCCATCAATACTTCAGTAATCAGTGACAAGTGACAGATAAGTAATTTTCTTATTTTTACTGGAGTTTTTGTTTGAGTTATAAAAAAGGAAAACATCAAAGCTAAATGACTCCATGGAAACAGCATTTACTCATGCTCAAGGCATTTCAAATGATCTATTAAACAAAAATATGTTTTAATTTGAAAACTATTTTTATGTTCCTGGTGCTATCCATATTTATAACATTGATATAAGTATTTATAACAAGTCTCACCCCATTTCTTAATATTTTAATTGTGAAATACTTAATGATACTGACATTTAAAATAACTTTATCAGTATTCAAATTAATACAGAAATTAATAGAGTAGTGAAAACTCTAAAAACATCTTTATACTTACAATGACATTGTGTAACACTTTATTATAATTTTAATAGAAAATTATTTCATTATTATGGGTTTGCTATCAGCTCATAAATGTACCCTGAATAGGGAAACTATGTGTGGTTGAAATAAAAATCTTTTAGCCTAGCTTGATGCTGTAATTCTTATTATCAGTCTGATAGAAAATGTGCCTGGAAACATTTTGGAGGCTAACAGAATGGAGAGCCAAAATGTCCTATAAATCTAGTTTAGCTGTCACCAAAACCTTATCAAATCTCTTTCTTCATAGAAAGTTTCTTACATCTTAAAATCTGTATCTTAAACCCAGGGGATTCCTCTGTATTCTGCCAGAGATGAGCAGAATATAATAATTTGTGGGATTTTTCCTATGTTAGTCTTGATTTAATCTCACATCCAAATACTATTTTAATACTTCCAATGAACTTGCCCTTTTTAATTGCACCCAGCTTTTACCCAGAGAACATTCCAGCTATGATTTGAATAAAAAAACTCAATAATATTGACAACTTTGAAGAGAATTGTGTGTTTTCCCCCATGAAGGCCTGCTCTTTATGCTGCAGATACTCTCTGTGATGGGTGATGCCACAGGGACAGTTTTGTTTTAACATAACATATTGCCTGTTAAAATAAATCTAAATGAACACAGAAGTCACACTGAGCTGGTCCCAAATGTCCCTATA
>JAWWMU010000054.1:8103639-8117021 GCA_035048155.1 Cinnycerthia olivascens | reverse complement strand
AACATAACATATTGCCTGTTAAAATAAATCTAAATGAACACAGAAGTCACACTGAGCTGGTCCCAAATGTCCCTATAGACATATGTACAGACAGGTGGTTAATGCAGCCTCCTGTCCAAAACCAGATCTGGAGGGATTTCTCCTTATTCCTGACAGATGGTCAGCTCTTCTCAGAGAACCTGAATAAGTTCATTTAAAATATTTATGTGATTCTAAGATGAAACTATGGGTTCTCTGGGTGCAAAACCATGATCCACCTTTCAAAAATACTTTACTTGGGACTTTGAAATGAATTTCATTTTCATGAAAAAACAACTACAAAAGTACTGAGAACAAAACTTGAGTTATTTAGGGATAAACCAGCAGAGATTAATTACATTGCATTATACTCTATTTCCAGGGGTTTTTTAAAGACATCTGGGGTACTGGGGTACATTTGCTCTTCTTCAAAGTTGCTGCTGTTTGAGAACAATGATTTGGGTATCTGTCCATCCTGGACAGAGTGCAGATGACACCTGCCTTGTGCAGCAGCCCTGACCCAGGCACAGGAGTCTCTCCCGTCACCTGCGTTTCTCCGGCAGCAGCGCACACATCTCACTGTAACCCCTCTGTGCTGAGCCCTGCAGCCTTCCATGGGCACTGCAGCAGCTTCTCATCCTTCATCTGCTGCCTTCACCAGGAACAGGCTCTGTGGGAGCAGCCCAAGGTCAGTTCTGTGGTCAGTTCTGTGGAATGCAGCTGAAATCACTGCTCTGACAGAAACCATGCGCCTTAGTGTCCTGGTCAAGCTGCTTGTATCCTTGGCCCCAAAATGACCATGGAAAATAACAACCACAGCTTTGTTTCTCCATGGACTGCCAAGCAACTGAGAGGTGCCCAGAATATTGTTGCACCAGAATAACCCAGCAAATGAGTCATAAGAATGTCTGTAAAAAGTATAAAGGATATATGTAGTGATGCAGTATTAATATCTTTTCATCATTGGGTTGCAGACAATTCCCATAATGTGACAGACCTGTGGGTGATAATGGCAAGGCTCATGCTGTGCCACTGCTTAAAATTATTACTGCAAATTCCACCAAGATTATCTGCTTGCACAGGTAGAGAGAGTAGGTACAAAAATGTCTAGGCTTAATATTCAGAGAGATTAAAAATGTGTTCCTTCACAGGCAAGAGTGGATAATCTGAGTCTTTGGGTCTTAACTCCTATATTCTGCTATAGAAATGCTGTTTAAAGCCTGTTCTAAACCCACTAAAACTTAAATCTGGTTTGCAATAAAATTTTGCTCTGTCAGCTTCTGCAAAATGATGGTTTAGTGTCCTTATTAATACAGAGGCTCTCTCAAACTGAATGAAGCAGACCAAGTTTGTCTTTATAGAAAAACATACTTCTGAGAAATAGCTGTGACATTTTTTAATCAATAGAGGTTTTAAAGTGAATTTCAACACATGGCTGCAGCAAACATATGAACCAGAAGATGTTAATATGTGTTCACAGAAACTCCCAGGGAATCCGTATTGTTTTGATAGATGAAAATGACTTCCAGTAAGCACCAGACTCTATTCTGTGCTAAAATAATAATAAATAAAATACTTTACATGAATAAAGTGTGTTAGCTGTAATCAGTCTGGAGAAGTTTAGCCCTTGATTGAAAAGTGCTGTTGGCAACCAAGATAAAAGTCTAAAACATATCTAATGATGATTGATATTTCCCAAAGGAGTAAACCCCACATAATCTTTTTTCTAGTAATAGTTTAAACTTTTGACATTTGCAGATTGTTACTCATGATTCTGCCCTCATAATCCTATTAATTTCATTGAGGAATTATTCTGTGGTCCACAGCAGGATTCCTTACATACTTCTCTTTGCAGCACAAGGCAGAAGTGGAATTTTCATTAAGTGTGGAATTTTCTGTGTCCCTGTGTCTCTCTGGGTGGTAACATAAAGTACAACCTACAAGTAGCTTATCTCAGGAGCTCATTGGTTTTATTCCTTGATGTTCTTTTCAGTGGAAATACTGATCTCCACAACATTAGTATTGCATTAGATAGCTCTATAAAAATAGACCCACTTAATGTTCCATGTTGAAAGAAACATTGGGATACAACAGTAATTAGAACTGGAGGAGACTTAATGATTATTGTCTTTAGTGTCAGAAGACGTTTTCAGAATTTTGGATTTAGTCAGCTGATATATACAGGGATGCTGAAAGTACACAGCCTCTTGAGGTATCCATATTAAATTATTCTCTGCAGGTACAATTTGTTTCCCTTTTTATGATGTTTGATGTCACATCTGATGTTTTCTTCAAAACCAATTTAACAGAAAGGTGATAATGTAAACATGTCAAAATACATCACATGAGGATATGTGTATTTGTTATTGTTGTGACACAACATCTGCTCCTCCTCATGTGCTTTGTATGAGCATTTCATAAAAATGAAATGTTGCAAAATTTGAAGAAAAGATAAAGCAATAAAATGTACAAAGCTTTCTGCAACATCACACACCAAGAAGAGATGGATTTTTTTTGTTTGGTCTTATCTCTGTTTTTGTCAATCTCTTCTGTGTTGACAGACTTCATAACAGCACAATGGACTCTGGGACCATCATTCTGCTAAGGTGTGGGTTTGTTAACACGGGAGTGCCTTTTTCCAGCCAAATCCACACCTTAGTGCCTGGTGGAAGGGAGCCAGCCTCTTTGCTTGCCTTTATTCTTTTAAAGGACTGAAATATTCCCCCACACTTTGCTCTAGAGGGTGCCACGTGTGCTTTGTTACAAACCTGAGCTTTTCAGACGTGCTGGTGTCCATCGAGGCATTATGTTGTAAGTGCAACTATCTTTTGTAGCTGACCCATTCAAGATATTTATGATTCCTTTTCAAAAGTGGAGCAACATTATTCTTCATTTAATTTAGACAGAAAGAATTTTAAAGCTTTTTAAAATCAGGTATGAATAATTTCAAATTGGAAAGCCAAAATAAGTGTTCACTGTTAAAATTAATCTGATTATTATGGAAAACAAATGGTTGAATGCATTTGCATTTTTTCAACTTCTGTGATAGAAGTCGTGTGTTTACTTGAATTTCCTCTGTGTATTACTACACCAAATAAAGAGCAGAGTAAATAGACCTGAGACAAAGTTTACTGAGAATGAATGATCATTATATAAAATATTATGGAAAATTGCACTAGAAATCTCTTAGAGTTAACTAGCTGATATTATATATTTAATGCACAGTTTAAAGTCACTGCAATACAGAATAAAATATTAAAAGAAAGCTTCCATTTATGAAAATGATGCTGTAAATGAAATGCAAATCAAGCTGATAGTAATTGATTGTTACTGGATTGCTGTTATGAGATTAGATTTCAAACTTGTTATTGTTTCTTATTTGTAGCTCTGACATAAAATGCAAAATGTTTAAAGAAAAGTAGTATATCTTCAACAATGTCCCAGTTTGACACTCTATCATGCACCCCCAATATATTGTTATTATTGACCAAGGGTCCCTTTCAACACAGGCTCATTGGCTTCTCAAATGAATGTGGCACTTTGAGGTCTCATCATAAGTTATGTATTAACAGTACAAAGAAGGAGCCACACATTCTGCAGGGTCTTGGAAAACATAAAACAATGCTCTTAGCTTTTATCTTTGGATGAAATCGTCTCCTTGGCAGCAGATGACAGAGAAGGGAGCAGGGCTCAGCGTTCCCCATAATGAACCTGCATTCTCCAGATGTGCCCTGTGGTAGGGCACATACTCATAAAAAATGTATGAGTGCCTGAGATTTCCAAGCCTAGAAATCCAAGTCCAGTAGGGCAGTGTGCTGGAAAACAGGCAGTTTCAAAAGTATGGCAATGGTAAACCTAAGTAAATCAAACACACATTTATGCATCATATATGTTGTCTGGTCCAGAGAATTGTGCTTAAGATCTTTCCTTATTACACATACTTTTCCTTGAGAACATATTGTTTGTTTATGTGGTTATTTTTTTTATCAGCATTCTAAAAATACATTTAAGTAGTATGAACATATGTCAAAATATTTTAGATCCAAATATGGAGTAAATAAAATAATTTATGCCCATTAACCTTTTAAAAAAAATCAGTTACTTGTGTAACTTGATAGGTGAGCAGTTTTCCTGTATTAAAGCTGCTTTTCTAGCTAAAGTCTTTTGGGAGAGAATATTACTTTATCAAGTCACCTTCTAAAAGGTTTAATTAAATTTTTATGTCTAAATTTATAAGCCATTAATCATAGTCTTAGAATAGAATATTATGGGTTGGAAGGGACCACTAAAGGTCATCTAGTCTAAATCTCCTGCAATGATCAGGGACATCTTCAACTAGATCAGGTTGCTCAAAGCTCCATCTAACCTGATCTTGAATGTTTCCAGGAATGGGGTATCTATGATCCCTCTGAGCTATTTGTTCCATTGTTCCTCCATCCCCATTGTAAAAGGTTTGTCCCCTATAGCTTGTCTAAATCTAGCCTCTTTTAGTTTGAGACATTATTCCTTGTTCTGTCACAAGAGGCCCTAATAAAAAGTTTGTCCCCATCTTTGTAATCATCCCCCTTTATGTAGTGGAGGGTTGACACGAGGTCTCCAGGCTGAACAACTCCAACTCTTTCAGCCTTTCATCAGAGCAGAGGTGCTTCAGCCCTCTGGACTCACTCCAAAAGATCCACATCCTTTCTGTGCTGGGGACCCCAGAACTGGGCACTGGATTCCAAGTGAAGTCTCATCTGAGCTGTGTAGAGGGACAGAATCCTCTCCCTGCCCTGCTGCCCACGTTTCTTTGGATGCAGCCCAGGATGTTTGGCTTTCTGGGCTGCAAACACACATTGCTGGCCATGTCCTGCCTCTCATCCACCAGCACCCCAAAGTCCTTCTCAGCAGGGCTGCTCTCAGTCCCTTCATCCCCCAGCCTGTATTGATTGATAATTCTTGCATGTAAAACTGTTCCCTGTAATTGTAAAATGCTGATGGTGTAAAATATTTATTGTCAGATACTATTAATTTTTTTTAAATTGGATTGTTTCAGAAGAGCTGAACATCCTTAATTTGATCTTAAAGATTCATTGAAAAGTAATCAATTTTTTTTAAAGTGCAATAAATTTGTCATCACTGATCACAGGTTAGCAAATATAGATTTAAAAATTTTCTTCTGCAACTGTAGTCCACAAGATGGCAATCTTGGACTGAAATTGTCTCCACAAAGTATTCTGCTGATAGTTTTGCTGCTGTTTCCAACGTTGGGAGGATGTTTGAAGCCTGTTGTGCTGTGCTCACGTCTGGGGTGCACTGTGAGCAGCCCTAAGGGACCCGATGAGCCCCGGTACCCTCAAAACTGGCAGCTCCAGTAGTGCAGAAACCTATTCCTTTGGTCTAACCAGATTTCAGTGTTACTCACTTTCATTCAGACATCTAGTTTTGAAACAATCTTTTAAAAGTATAAAGGCTGTTTAGAAGTAGGAACATCTCTAAATGGCTTCAAACAAAAGTCTCAAACATAGCCACATATTACACATTATCTGCTGAGTATACGTTACCCTACGCAGTTCCCACCAAAGCATTAAAAAACCTCTCATCATCTTTTAGAAAATATTGACCTAATATGTGATCCTCAGCATTAAGAAGCCACCAGAGTTGCAGCTTCTCAGCTATGAGAACACAGCTTTACCACCGTGGTGTACAGGCACCCCGAGAGGAGTTGCTCTCCTCTCTCCTGGGGCACTCCAAGATTTGAAGGCATTATGCTGATTCAAAATTCTCTGTTCAGCACAGAGTAGTTGATGGCATAGTCCTAGGGCATAAGTCAGCCTTCCTGAGAATGGTTTCAGAAACAGGCATCAGAAGGCCCTGGGAAGGTGTTTGAAGGGTGACATGCAGAGCAGGAGTGTTACAGCCATTTATCAGCCCTGGAATTCTCATTGTCTCATTTTTTCCTCCAGCTTAAAATATTATTTCAAAACCTGGACAATGACAAACCCTCATTTGATAGTTGTAGTGGAAAAAAATCACAACTAATTTTGTAATTTGTCTGTATTCATTCAATGAACAAGCTGCACCTCCTCATTACTATTTAGGGCATCTCATCTTTCCAAGGCTTGAATTTGTGATATGGAAATGTCAAAATTCAAGAATTAAATGTGAAAGGGAAATTATATGAAAGAAAACCAAGAAAAACAAGAATATAAGTTTTATCTTTTCTTGCATTAGATTTTATTTATATTTTTTGAGTTGCTGAAGGCTTCTGAGCATCAAAACAGGTTCTATTACCTTTCTTTAGAGCATAAAGGGGACAAAGATCATTGTGATTTCTCTATCACCAGGCTTAGTTAAAAGAATAAAGACTGGTGGGAAGGAAATGAAGAAATCCAGCTCGTTCTTCCATGTCCTTCTGAAAAGGAGACAAAAGCTAAGGCAGTCACAGAGAACAGTATAGGCTGAAGCTGTGGTCTGATCCTATGCTCAGTCTCCGTGCAAATAGCCAAGAGCCCTTCTGGGCAGCTGTGGGCTTGGCACTGCCAGAAAAAAGAGGTGTTGGCAGACTGGCAGGAGTGGATGCTGCCACATGGTGACAGAACTGTGCCACCAGCCTGACCTGCTCTCATGTAAATGCTTTCCTGGCTTCTCCTTTTTTCATGTTTTGATCTACATGAGTCTTAGAACGATGGCACTGAAGTGCCTTAAGTTGTACCACATTTTGATATCAAATTTCGAAACTAAAACTTCAAATTTCTCAAGATACTATTGTTTGTTTTTTTTCCTCAAATTTCCTTCTGATTTTTGAAATTTGATGGAGGAACTTAAAACAAAACTGTATCTTCAATACTTTTTCCCACAAATGAAAACCTTTATATTTATCACTGTCATGTCTTTATGGCTATTTGGATGGTTTCCATTTGGTATTGTTTCGGTTATTATTATTCCAATTGCAATGAATTTTGGAGATATTAAGGTTTTATGAGACATTAGATAAAGCACATAAATAAATACATTTTACCTTTATTCATCACCTCAAATTTTTTTTTTTTAGAAATGAATAAGAAAAATCATATTTTGCACATTTCAGCTGGGGAAAAAAAAGGAGTTTGCTAGAATGCAATATTACTGAATGATAGTGTCTTCCACTGACAAAGTTGACTGTGAAATAAATTTAGAATAGGCTACAATAATTCCCCCTTAGTATCACAAAGTTTTTAAAGAAAGGTCTGATTCAGAAATGCAGATTAGACACGATCCTCATAACTGTAAAAAGTTCATTAAAAAGGTAGTATAAATACTGAGAAAAACTACCCATGTAATTTCTCTTTTTATCTCAAATGACAGCAAAACAACACACCTACATAACAGTGTAGAAAGGTGACAGAAAAATTAGAGGTCTCGTCTTAGTCTTGTGATGTAATGTGGAGTTTTTCAATTGCTTTTAATAAGAGAGAGGTAAGGTCTTGAGAATGCAAACAGTCAAGAGTTATTTGTGTTAATTTCTTTTGTTCTTAAAAAGCCCCAGAGGGAGCTCTTTTTTAAGCCAAACTGCCTGAAGAAACATTATAGTGTGTATACATGAGCAGAGTTTCTTCTTTTCTTTTACCATTTCTTATAACCTTGCATACACTGCTGGCTTATATTTCTATGTTTAAAGCTGTATTATTTGCAGAATAATTAAAATGAGACTGTTTCTCTGCAGTAAACACATGCACGATCAATATTATCTTTTTATTTATTGCCTACACTAAGAAGTACAAGAAAAAATTCTGCTTAAAATAAAAGCATATTAAAAGAGAAATCACTTCAAAGCTGAGTGCTAGGATTAGTAGGAAATCTCAGGGAAACTATTATAAAAAGTATTACAATTAAAAAACTGTTTTCTAAAATTAATTACTGTGTAAAAACCCCATTGTATTGGAAACTGAGATTTGTATAACAACACCATGGAAAACATTTGTTCTTCTAAACCCAAACTATAATACCACTTTGTTTCCCTTTGGAGGGAATGCAGAGTTGGGTGCAGTTGGATGTTCCCATTGCACTGCTGCTCCAAAGTGTCTCTCGGCAGCTCTTCCATATGGGGCCTTGGTTCCTGCTGTCAAACTGTGGGAGCTTTCCCTAGACAAGGAGGAAGGGGAAAAAAAGAAAACTTAGTAAAAGATTATTTTTTTATTTTGGAGTTGGAGCAAGAGCTGAGCACACAGGAACCCTGTGTGTGCACCATTTGGCTGGGAAGCCGCTCGCCCACCATGGTGGGCCAGGGCAGCACACACATCTTGAGAGGCTGTGGTGCTTCTGGGCTTCCAGCTTCTCTGAAATTCTCCTCATCCCCCAGAGGTGAACCACCCCTGTGGGAAAAGCTACTTTACTCTCACAGAGGGAGTTGTGGCTTCCTACAATATGAGAGAACTGGAGAGTGTGAATGTGACCTGTTCACTGTTTGCAGACAGAGAGCAGCTGGCTGTCAGGACCGTGGCTGAGTCAGGACCTGGTGACAGGATCTCATCACACAGGGAGGAGGGAATCCGTGCTCCTTTTGCTCCTAAGCAGTGTGGGAGCTGCTCCTGGGCCATGAGCCCCTGGCACACTGGAGACCCCCCCTGGCAGCAGGTGTTGGCTCATGCCAATGCATGAGTCTGTCCCAGAGGGCAGCTGCTCCTCCATCTCGAGAGGTGGCTGCAGTTGGTCAGTCATGCAGCCCCTCTGCCCTCCCCTGTGTCAGAATTTTATCGACCTCCTGTCACTGGCACTGCTCTTCCTTCAAACAGGAGCTCAGGCTCATTAGTGGGGCAGCTTGTTCTGCTGCTGCCCTGGCTGTTGCTGCTTTTTGAGGAAGTTACAAACTATTGATGAGATACGTCTCATGAAGATTTATTCCTTGTCATAAATAGAGGTCATTAATACACTTTCCAATTAAATTCCTTTTCTCCTCTCTGAAGGGCTTCTCGCCAACTCCCAGTATCATATTTAGTTAAGTAATCTGTGAGGATTTGTTATATTATTTACACTGGCATAAATTATATTACTTTCACACAAATTTGGCTAATCATCTGTCGCTGAGATTTTCCACTGAGTTACAAGGCATGGACAACTGCATGCTGGCTTAGAGTGAGGGTCTCTGGCTTTCCGAAACAGAACCTGCCAGTACAATCACCCTCAAAGGACAAGGGTTGATTAGTTTTCTCTGAGGCAATAGCTCATTACATGATGATAAAATCTAAAAGGTAGATGAATATAATTTGAGCTTTTATCTGGGGCTTTTGGTAACCTTAGTGGTCCCGCCTGCCTCTGAACCCAAACACTTGGCTCATTTTCAAGGCACCTCACCCAGATCAATCCAAAATCCTGTTTCAGTTTCTTCATTTATGAAATGGGACTAACAGCTCTATTGCCAGCCTCAAAAATCGAAATATGATGAACAGCTTTCCTGAGCATTACTAGTTTGTTTTCAGTCTTCAGGGGTTTTGTGAGGACTCTTGTAGGGTTGAGTTTGTTTTCTTTTTAAATTGCTGAGTTAAATTTTTATGTCATTAAATATTACAGACATATTACATAGGTTTTGCTGTAGCTAGAACCTTCCCTGAAAATAAGAAATCAAGACTGGATATTTTCATATATTCACAATATTTACTAGTAAGGTGCTGAAAAAGAATTCCAGCAATTATGGGAAGAAGATAGTTTGCAAAATTATCTGAGATCTATCTGGCAAGAATCAAATTAATCCTTATTTACAGACAAATTTGCAAGGTGTCAATCATGATAGTTTTAGTTCGACTTCCAAGGAACCTAAATTGTACTATTTACATATAATATAGGTATACTTTAGTGGTTTTAATATTTTAGTATCCTAGAATCAAGTGAAAAGTAAATTTCTCCTAAGCATGCAGAGACTGCTGTGACAGAAGACATTCAACTGGTTTCAATGACATAATTGTGTTACCTTCAGTAGAGTTTTTAGATTGATCCTTGTTTGGGATCTGGCCCAAAATGAAAAGGCTTCATCCTGAATTAATCTGCTCTTTCAGATACTCTGTTTCTGAGATGTTCACTTCCCCAGTGAAGGTCAGGGCAGTAGGAGGTAAAACACTGTCATGATTAATATTCCCCACATCTGTCTGGAGCAGAATGCTTACTGCAGAAAGCCAGCTGACCAGAGGGCATTGTTAAAGGTGGTGATGCATTCCTATAGCTAAAAGCACAAAGACTCAAGTGAGCAAACTTTTCTTTTGTAAGGAGTAAAGTTCAGGTCTCAGTCTGGCAAATTATTATCATCTCACCTTATTCAAAGATAGAGGGCAATTGGTTTGTAGTAGGGATTTTTTTTGAGTCACAACGAGATGTTCCTTTATTTCAACTTTGAAAATGAAATAAAAAAAAACAAACAAACATAACATGCGTTTGCTTAGTAAATTCATAAAAAAAATTTGATTTTTTTTTTTTTTGTTTCTAGAAAATCTTTAGAAAGGTAAGATTTTCAGCATTAGGAGCTAAAACTGTTAGTAGATTCACAGTAATGTTAGGAAAACAACCTGCAAAAATTATCTTTATATTTATATTACTTATTAAAAAAGTAGCATGAGACTACATATAAGTTAACACATTTTATTTGTAATAAATGTAAGGAGACATTCTGCAGCAACCTTGGAAATGCCAAAACTCCACAGTGCAAAGTAAGTATCACTGTTTTTTTCTGGTGAAGGCTGCCTTAATGTCTGTGTGCACACCCAGTACTCCCCTACCTGTGAACATCCCATGATGTATTGGGGAGGAAGTCACCAAGTCACCTGCCAGATGTTTCTTTTGAACTTATTCCTTTCAGTGAAGTTTTTGATGAGAAGCAAAAGAATAATGCTCAGTTTTTCATTTAGTGAAGAAAATGTTAAGTATTTTAAGTAGACTATAAAATGCTGTAAACACATACAAAATTCAAAAGTGAACTTATTCTGTATTAACTTTTCTAGTTTAACTTTTCCTCTATTCTTGTTTTGTAAGCTAACCAGTTTATCATCTAGATCAAAATGTCAAGAGTTCTTGAAGAATAGAGAGTTTTTAGTTCACATGAATGCAGTTATTATGCATTTAAAAATCTATTATAAAGGGAAATCTGACCTATGATGTCTGGAGAATAGCTGAATTGCAGCTCACTTACTGCTTCTTTTCTTCCTTGTCTTAGTGGGGGAAAGTTTAAGTCTTCTATAGAGAATGAAGCACTTTTGTAGGAAAGAATACGAACTAAAAAGTAATTTTTTCCCAACTAAAGTCACTGCTGTTAAGGTCAGTGCATAAAACACATTAATAAGATTTTGATTTGTTCTTCTCCTGGAATCTCAAAGCAGAAGTCATTTTGTTTTGATAACAAGAGCAGAGCTAGTCTCTGGTGTAAGACAGTGCTTTGCACACTGGAGGTTGGTGACAG
This sequence comes from Cinnycerthia olivascens, assembly GCA_035048155.1. NCBI lineage: Eukaryota > Metazoa > Chordata > Aves > Passeriformes > Certhiidae > Cinnycerthia > Cinnycerthia olivascens. Next base: position 8,105,602 of record JAWWMU010000054.1, on the reverse strand, counting down.
CAGGCTGTTAAGGGTTTCCTAAAGAATAATGGCTTGTGTTACCATTGGACCAGGGGAGGGTAGGACCAGCTCTTACAGTGCTCCATCACTGACAAACCTGACACATTAAATGCCATCAGCGACAGCCCTCACTCCTCCACACCCTCCTGCACTACTAGAAGGAAAAGGAGAACAAAGAGCCTCAGCCTCAACATTTTAAGTCATGAAGAAGGACAGGGGCTTGATTGGCTCCCCAGAATCTTTGGGTACAAAGTAGAGTGCAATGTAAATTGTATGACTCAAGATACCAATAAACATCAGTTGTGACTATACTGAGCAAATGGCTTTTAATTAAATACATGGAAAACCAAAATGTGTGTTTAAGAATGCTCCTCTGAGATCCTGTTTCTACACATTCCAATTGTTTGAGAGGCTGCTGCTGGAGGAGTCCTCCCCAACTTATGTTCATTGTAAATAAAAAAAAAACCAAACAGCATCACTGAAATTCGGTAAATAATTATTTAAAGGTTGACCAAAGCTTTATAAGAAAATAACTTTTATTTCTTTAATGGTTGAGCATATATTAATGACTTCAGTCATGTTAAGAGTCATTTGGAAATGTAAAGCACCAGCAGTAATTTCAGAAAGTACTTCTAGTTGTAATTGTGTATCCTCTCTATAATGATGCTGTTAACCTGAGATTTCAGCCCGTAAGCTAACCAGAGCTATTTATATGTTTACTTACCCCAAGGTACTAGCTGTGAAAATCTTTGAAAAAGCACCATAATTAGCACCCAATTAAATAGAAAACTTATGCTAATAAAGCCAGGAGTTGCTTTTTAACGCTACAAAAAAGAATAAAATATTTAATGACTGTATTTCTGGAAACCTTTTGAAGTTCATGATAATTAGTTCAGTCCGGCTACTAAATTAAGGGCAGTTAAAGCATTATACAGACATTTGAAGGTTGCTGCATTCAGAGAAAACCTTTTGCAATCCTTTGGCAGTGAATGGCATCTTATCCAATATACAGATTTAATCAAAGAATATCAGCAGCGGAAAACCATCTCAAGGATTCTGCGTGGGTTTTTAGAGGTTTTGTGTAAATCGTAGATGAGGAAAATAAAATACTTGAAAAGACAATTGTCTAGCTGCAGAAAGCAATAGTGCCTGCATTTGCAGAAAGTTACATTCTAGATTCAAAATAATTGTTATTATCAATGCATTCTATTGAAGAATCCATAGTATATCAGACTGGAATATATTCAAAAACAGTTTATGAGTTATTTCAACTACAATACATTTCTGGACCATTCTGGTACTTTGCAAATACCTCTCTCAGCTAAGTGACTTCAAGTGTCTGGTGCTAGTTTCAGAGGGCAAATAAATACACATTTTTGAATAGTCTAGATTAGCTTCTTATCTTATCTCAGAGCAGTTCAAAGGTACAAAATACTTAATTTTCCAGGTACCTAAGAGGCAGAGGTGATGGAGTACAAAGAAACTGTGTTGAGGGCATATGGTTCTTTCCAGTCCCTGGATGGTCTTTCAGTCCAGAGGATGGTCTGGTACCATGGTGCAAATTAGGGCTAAAATTGTTTTACATAGTATTAACCTTTTCATGTCCATATGGCAGCAATGCCCAAGGAGACTTGCAGACATCTAAAATCATTGTGGTCCTGCCTTCTTCACTGAAGGCTGGGGACCACCTCGGCCTTCTGTTGTACACCTAACTCACCTTTCACCTGATATACCTATACATAATAGATGTAAATATAAATAATGAGGGACTATTTTTAGTATATAAAAAGATTATAAAAATTGAGGATTTTCTTCTGGTTTGTTAAGAGGGCATTGCTCTCCCTTATCTGTGTAAATTTCCAAAACAGTCAGCAACTATTCTGTATCTGTCCTGTCCTGTCCTGTCCTGTCCTGTCCTGTCCTGTCCTGTCCTGTCCTGTCCTGTCCTGTCCTGTCCTCTCCT
>JAWWMU010000054.1:8044895-8103539 GCA_035048155.1 Cinnycerthia olivascens | reverse complement strand
TCCTGTCCTGTCCTGTCCTGTCCTGTCCTGTCCTGTCCTCTCCTCTCCTCTCCTCTCCTCTCCTCTCCTCTCCTCTCTCTTTTTCATTTAAATGTATTTCCATTGTTATTTTTTTCTTGTAACTTTTTTTTGACTTATGTTAATTCTTTATGGGAACATCTGAAGCAAAACATTTACTGAATTCAGAGCTGCTGAAGAATGCATTGATATACATGAACTTGCTAAAGATACATCTTAACCCCTACAGAACAAACCCTCAGGATCTACATAATACAGCTCCTAAAAATATATACATCTGTCCCTAAAGTATAAAATGGTGTAAATACCATCACTACAGCAAGCCATTTGGCTATTACAGTAAGGAAAGCTGCAAGAGTTTTGACTGTACATTTGTCAGAATATGTCAGGTTGTATTTTTGGTCAAATACACTACATGAGATAAAACACACTGCTGACCTTGTAGCGAACTAAAGAGACCAAAGAGAACAAAATGTAAAAAGTGCAACATTTCATGGAATAAGTATATCTCTCCAGTCATGGGCAAAATGACAAAAACATCCAAAGATGCTTAAATAGAAGTCAAGAAGTTCTGCTCAGTTACATAACCGTGAGCCAAGGTGGCTGCTGCTCATCCTGGGAGAGAGTTCGGCACATAGCCCGGCTGAGGCTGCCCTGGCACGCACCAAAGGCAAGAACTGGGACAGCCCCTTCAGCCCACCCGCGTCCCCATGCTCACATCTGCAGGCCCGTGGTGAAAACGTGTTTAAGGGAGGGCAAAGAAATGCCACAAAGGCAGGGGAAGAGGGGAGAAGGTGTAAGAAATGGCCCTGCAGACAGCCAGGGCAGACGAGAAGCTGTGGGATGAGGTACTGCAGGTGCTCGATCAGACACTCCCCTGGAGTCCTGCAGGACTGCAGCCCTGGAATAACCCACTCTGGAGCAAGGATCATCAGAGAGGAGCTGGTCTGTCCTGATCACAGTCCCCCATTCCCCAGCTCAAGGGCTGGGGTGTTGTTTTAATCTTTGTTTCTCACTTTCAAATTTATTTTGACTGTCAATTGTCTCCGAGGTAGATCTATTTTCCCCATGACAGTAAGTGGTAAGTGACCTCCCTGTATTTCTCCTGTCCTATGAGCATTCTCATGCTATTCCTCCCCATCCTGTTGAGGAGGGGCAATGGGAGTACAGCTGGGTGGGCAGTGAGCAGCAGATGGACGAGGTCAGCCCACCACAAAAACGCAGTGGAGGCTGCCAAGTGCTGCAGGCACCGGAGTGGTGGATCCACACCACACACTCCTGTCAGGGCTGCGTGCTGCCTGCCACACAGAGGAACGTTTCTGTGATTGTGCTTCTGTGTGAATAAGGAGACAGCTGTTATGTAAGTCAGTGCAGAATTAGGGATGTTCTCCTGTCCTGTGGGGCAGTGCTGTGTTGACAAACACACTATGCTTGGATAGGCATTTCATGATATTCAGCACTGTGGTGGAGCACAAGCCTGGGAAGGAGTCCCGTGCTTGATGTGCTAGATTAGCTTCCTGACATGGAAGAATGCTGCAAATTATATTGCTTTTTTTTGGATGGGCTTGATGAGTCCTGAGGCTGAAGCACAGAAGTTTACATATTATCCAGAAATGGATCAATCTCTTGGATCAAAATTTTGCAAATAAATCTCAAGGACAGAATCAGACTGACTGAACATGAAGCAGAGAAGAAAACATGAGACTTAGATTCCCACTGTATGATAATGTAATACTTAATGTAAGCAGCAGTGCACTACTGCATCATAATAATCAATTCTGCATAGCCAGTTTTGAAGAGAAGGAGTCCCTACACATTTCTGCAGTGTTTACTACAGTCCTGAATACACAACTCAGAGGTGATTTCATCTACACTGTCAAAACAGTTGGTTTTGCTGTCAAAAATTCCTGCTTGCATTAATATGATATGCTGCTTGTCTGTGGATAACCCTTCATAGGCAGCTAAAGCGTTTTAGGTATTTATCAGGATAACTTAGTGAATTTTCTTCAGATGCAGATTTTTTTAGAAATTTTCAAATCCTTGACATCTCAGTGATATTTATCCAGATAGAATTCACAATGAAGTTCTGGTATGTTCCTCATCACACTGACATCCTTATTTGGGGATATATTCCTCGGGGTCCCTAGAAATGAATTCAATAGCATAAATAAATAAACATACTTAACACCTAACTAAATATTAATAAAATATTGCAAAATTGCATCCATGCTATTGATATGGGTTCAACTTTTCTTCTGTTCAGGTTACAAAAACCATCAGCCATATTGCTAGAGAAGAGTATGCCCAATGTCACTTTCAGAGCCCAACTGCATTGAGAGTGCAGAGACATTTGGCTTAGGTAAGACTCAGGTGGCAGTGAGGAAGAGGGGATGCTGGGGCCCAGAAGGAGTGAAGTGTAGCTGCATTATTCTGTAGCTCAGTCATGCAAGGGGAGATGGGTGTCAACTGGGGAGATGAAGCACTGACCAGAAATAGTTTTACTGCTTCCAGACCTGGGCTGTTTTATTTGCATGTCCCCTCACTGCAACATGGCAGTCACTGCAAAACCAAAGAGCTTTGTTTTGGGCTCTGATATGCTGTGGAGTCCTGCATATTTCAAAGTAGTCAAGGTCATATGTGTGTGCAGTCCAGAACTGAAAGAAACACAGTTGGACATGTGTATTATTAAATAATGCAGTTTTTTCTAAATTTTAGCTGATTATTAGGTTAAGTTTGAGATCTTCCCCTCTGTTGTTCAATTATGATGAAAACATTAATATTAATTATCAAACATTTGTAGCAAACATAAGACTTCCTTATCTGAATAAGTTTTGGTTTGTTGTTTTCTTTTTTTTCTACTTTTAGTTATGAAATGGTTGACATGGTGACAATAACACCAAGGTAGTGGGTTTGATGCTCATATGGTCCATTCATCTAGGAGTTGATCTTGACCCTTCCAACTCAGAATATTCTGTGATAGTGTGATCTTAACAACAAATCTGCAGTACATTGCTAATGCCTATTAGAATTAAAAAATAGAAAAAAGAAAAACGTAACATGAACATGGGTGAATGTGTTTCAGTAAAAATAAAGTGAAAAATAAATACTTGAAGTGCATGTTCAGAACACAAGGTTGTGTAGAAACTTTAGGCAGGAGATTGCAGAAACCGAATGAATCATTATACAGAAGAGAAATCAAGAATGTAGGAAGGCCTTCAAACTGAAATTGCAAAAATAAAAAAAAAATAAAGATGATATAAAAAGGTGAAAATAACTAGAAGGAGTAAAACATAGAAATGGAAGAAGAGATTAATAAAAAGCATAATTTGATTTAGCAAAATGAGCAGGAATGGTGAGAGAGAACATGGACAATGGCAATAGCAAGAAAATTTCTGAGGAATAAATTGGTTTTATTTAATGATAAGTCTGTTTCTTAATTTCTGACTCCTTTTGGTAGACTGTTATGTGTTAGGCTGTATTGAAATAGCTTAGCTGACTGAATATTCAGCAGAGTCATACATTGGGATTATTTCATCCTGATAGCTGGTAGAATTTGCATGTGTGGAGCAAACAATGTGATCAGCTAATCACCAAATTATATCAGAAGTATTTAATTCAGCTAAGAACATGGAATGAATTGGATTGTTTTCTTGAGATTCATTTTGTGTTTCATGAACTTTTTATGCTCACAAATTCCACTCCTGAAGGCATTGAAGAACTATTTTATACTTAGTGAAAATGTCTCTCTTATGTCAAGGAACTAATTACTAAAAATTACTAAAAACATTTACACTTGTGATTACTCCTTTAAAACACAAATATATTAAAAACCCTTTTATGTCAATATACTTTTAGTAAAAAAAAGATGTTAGAAAGCAGAGACAGCAGAATATGAGGCCTTTCCTATTTTATGCATCTTGAATGGTGGATCTAGGCATGGCAATGACTGTCAAAGTCATCTCCTTGGTTTGCTGTGCCAGGCAGGATGGAGTTTCAGATAAGAATGTACGAGGAAAGTTTATGAAAACAGCATTAACGAATCTCAGCCCAATTTTAAATATCTGCTTCTCAGTTCTGAAGCAGCATCTGAATATAAAGGTAAAGAATCATCTTCCTTTCCCTTGTCTGATGCAAGTAAATTGCTGAGTGTATTTTATAAGAATAAAAAAAATTTTTTTCAATGTACATGAATAATTCTGAGCAAACCTGCAAAAATCCAGATGCTCTTATTGTTCTAAGCAAGTTTTGAAGGCCAAACTAGGCTACCTGTCTACTCATTAAACATTTATTTTCCTGATCCTTTGGAAAGAACTATCATGTCATGTGAATTCACTCTAGCATAGTCAGAAAGGAATGACTCTCGTCACAATTTTGTAAGAGCAGGGTCCTGAAATTGCACTACATGAACGGACTAAGCAGAGGGATGATGTGACATGCACACACCTGAATGCCTTCCCTTGATCCCAAAGAAATCTGTCATGTGGATGCTTCATGTTGTAGGTCTACCCTCAATACAGGAGCTGATATTTCTGGCTGTTCAGGAACAGTCTCTGTTTTTGTTATTTTCATGTTTCTTGCATTGAGTTCACTCTGGAAGCTTAAGAGCCTTCAGACCTTATATTTGCATTGTACTCTGTACATCTGTTTTGAACACTTTTACATCTGCAGACCTTCTCTTATAAGGATAGTCTGACTCGTCCTTTTGTCATTAGTCGCTCCTCTTCTCGTACTCAGAGAAATGTATTTTTGAACTGTAAGCCTATTGCACAAATACAATATAAAGACTCTACATGGGATGAAAACAAAAACTGAATACAAAAAACCCAAGTTAAAGCTTTAAAAGCCCCAAATCAAAAATGTTGCTCTTAGTAAAACAGAACTAGCTGTCCACCTACCTCTTTATTTAAAAACTTTGGGCGTTTCTGTAGTTAAGTGTAGTTTATTATTTCACCTTCCTTCTACCTGTGGAAATTCCTAGGGATCCACCACATAAATTTTTCTCATGGGCAAAGTTTAGTTATTTTGAGGAGTGACTAACCAGACAATAGGAATGAATCCTGTCAGCTGTTGTTTTGCACTCTAAGCTGTAGCAGAGCAAGCTAATATGAATTTCCTAAAGGACTGAAATCCAAGGTACCCTCAAATAGGATTTGAATTCTAGCTGGTTAATCAAATTTCTCTACTGTCTTAATGGACTGTTTGCACTGAATAAAAAAGGTCCCTGAATAATAGAGGGATGAAAAATTATCAGTCCCCATGACCATATGGTTTCTATTCCTTACTGTATTGAAAGTTTGAAAACAATATACACCTGTTAAATTGGTATGTTAGTTTTGCTACATTTTTTTTTTGTTTTGTTTTCATTTAATGACTGGACCATAGAGAGGTAGTTGGAGAGATAAGTAATGCAGCAAGGGAGGAGGAGCTCTCCCTGCACACAGGGGAGAGAGTGTGTTGCAGTAAAGGTGACTAGTCTATGAAGGTTTGGACAGATTTGCTGGAGCAGGCAGCAGGGCTCAGACAGCATTAATGAGATTGTTTATTAGTACCGGATGAACAATTCTGCAACTCGCTTGACAAACACCAAGCAAAAAGCACCACAGGGGAGCATCCCACTGCCTTAAGCAACTCCATGATCTGTGGAACAAAATAATCACTGAAGAAAAACAATCTATTTTCCATCTACTGAGTTTTCTCTAACATATGAAAGCGCTTCTATCAGAATTTAAAATCTAGGCTAACCTTGCATGAGATCAGAAGCTTTGTTTAAAAATCAGAAGTCTGTGGTTAAACAGCAGCACAAACCCAAAGTGTTGTGACTGACTTAATAAGCTGTATATGTTGTACTGCAGCTATTTAATTTCTGAGGTTTTTAAATTCTTTGGTTTTGATTCTTAAATTCAAAAGTGTTACCTTCGCTACTGCATAGCATCAGATTTTCTTACTACTGGAAACTGCTCTGTTTTCTACAACTGTCTGCTTTTCCTGCATGCCACAGCATTTGAATCTGTTTGAAATGGATGTTTGTCAGCTGACTTCATGAGAGCCATTTTTTTTTTTAACATTCCCTCAAGGTCTACCTGAACTAAGCTTTGTCTGTAGAAAATACACTTTTTGGTGTATGTGTACACACACATTCTATTCACATGAAAACTGTGTGTGCATTAGTATGTTCACATATGCATCATCTTTCTCTTTCCATCCGTCCATCCATTTATCTATCCACACATCCATTCACTCATCTAGTTTAAGAGCAATTTGTTACAGTATAGGACAAACAATAGACTTTGCAGGGTTTTAATCTTTAACATTTTTTTGTTAGTGATCCAAGATCATCAGAAAAGTGAATGTGAAAGGCTGATTCTGCTTCTTTATTAAGTCTAGGAAAAGTGACTAAACTGAAAGGAATCGGTCATACTGTATAATTTATGTTTTGACTTAGTGCCCAGAGTAGTTTATTCAATTGGTTGCTAAAGTGATTCTATGATTTTTCAGGTTATTTTTACTCACAACTGAACCTTAGTGTTATAATTGAAGATATGCCAGTGTTATAACTGAAGGTATACCATTTTGAGGGGATGTGTCATTACCATCCTTTTCTTGTGTTATGCTTTCTTTCATGTGATAATCAGATGCTTTCCTGTTTATCTTGATTCCATCAGTATGAGCTGTCATTGTGATGCTGACATGTTAAATATTGATTATATTCTTCCTTTTCCTATAGATCACCTGCTCCTTTCCTTCATCAAGACAGTGACCACTCCCTTTTAACTCAGCAGAAATGTTGCCACACATATCTGAACTCATACACTGTTGTCCTTCCACAACCTTGAAACAGTCATTCTTGAATTCTCATTCAATTGCAGTTTTATGAGTTTGGATTTTAAGTGTTTAGTACACCACAATTTTCATTGCTCTCTAAGGTTTATCTTCCCTGACTCTCACAGGTATTGCAGAAGTGAAGCATCTTTCCGTTCAGCAGGAGAACTGTCATGATTGCTAACAAGCACACTGTATCTAGAAGGAATTTCATCCCTACAGTCAGCGCTTTCAGTGAGTGGAATGGATTGGTAATAGCAACTGTGCTGGTACATAGAAGCCATCTATCTATTTTGAAAGCTTTTGCTTATGCGGTTCAACATAAAGCACGTAGTAAATACAGAAAGCTGAAACATCTGCTTAAATAACCTCTTGATTATTTATTAGGAATGGTAAAATTATATCTATCTTGGTACAGATGAGGAAGAAGGAGTCCATGTCACCATCAGCAAACTTAAGATTTTATTTAGCCTAAAAAATAAATTACTGCCTCCATGTGCGAGGGATGTCTCATTTTTGCTCATATGGATATTCTGACTATAGAGAAGTAAAACTTAAAATTACAATAAATAGCAGTAATATTATGTTATGCAAATTCTAGGTTAAATGCTTTCAGTTTAATGTATTTTGTAAGGTCTTATGTGTATTGAAATCCCAACAGATATTTGTTGACTATTTAAAGCCACAAGCCCCATCATTATGAGGGTGGTAAGATTCTGGATGGAACAGGTCACCCAGGGATGTTATGGTTGCCCCAACCCTGACAGCATCCAAGGCCAGGTTGGATATGACCTTGGGCAACCTGGTCTAGGGAGAGTTGTCCCTGCCCTTGAGGGAGGTGGTTGGGATTGGATGATCTTTGCAGTTTCTTCCAAATCTTAACATTCTGTGATTGTGATTCTATGATGATTTATTGAAGAGCTCTTAAATGTGGTCACCCCAGTCTGACAGCCAGATGGGCTGTCAGGGCCCATAGCTGTCAGCCAGGTACCTGCACAGTGTCAGTTCAGCAGTGCTCTGTAGGCACAGCTAATTGAGGATATGATGGGCAAGGACTGGATGTTGTGACTGTGTCCTGATAATGATCCATAGAGATTGCGAAGCAACCACTGTGACTGTGTGTTGTTAATGAGCAGCAATCTAGTCAAGCCTTGTTATGAAATTTGAAACTGGCCTGCTTTATCAGCCTCTTAAATATTTCTATCACAGTTATCTCTATAATTTTCTGACTGGTGTGTGTATACATATATGTATATATATAAATATATATACACCGTCCCGTATTTTCAGGTGTAATGCCAGTGTCAAGCACTCATTGAGAGTGTGACAGAGCATTTTACCTTTAATCACATATTCTCAGGTTTCATCTACCCAACTCTCTGCACTTTGGCTGTTTAGTCTTTGCAAGGCATTTGTGGTATACCATAGTCAGCAAGGGAGAAAGGCACAATCAGGCCTCACTCATTCCAGCTCTTCTGGACATATAACTTGGATTTGGAGTCACCTCTCTGGGGTATCTACATCTTTCTTCTGATTATAGAGAAAGGTTACATGAATTTCTTGGGTTTGGAACTGACTGCAAGTCATTGCTGAACTGTTTCCCATCCCTGAAGGCTGCCTCTTCCAGGTACTTAAATTTTCTTTTAATTCAGGCCCAAGTTGTGTAAAGTATAAAACACTCAACACAGATTTTTTCAGTTATGCACCCACCACTCATATCAAGAGGAATATTAATTTATTTCAGTGGACTTTTTCCTGGGAGTTTTGAATGTAAGCTTAAATATCAGTGGTGAGGAGAAAGATCAGTCCATTATCTAGTGTGCCTGCAGCTAGGCAGCTGTACTTATTTTATTGAACCAAGTTCAGATATTCATAGATCATAAAAACCAGAAAGAACCATTGTGATAATTTGCTGTGACCTCCTGCATAACACAGTCCATTGGAGATTTTTGAATTAATTTCCATATGGACTAAAGTGTTCCATTTAGAAAAATAGCCAATCTCGAAAGTGTTTCCAGAGATAAGTCTGCCATAATCAGTAGCAAATTATTTTAATGTTTGATTAGTCTATAGTGCTTTACAGTTGATCCAGATTTGGCTTACGTCATCTCGATCATTTGATCTCATTATAGAATTACCTGCTGCACTGATGAATCTGATATTATGAAGTGCCTGTTTGTCATGTGGGTATGGAGACCTAAGGCATGCAATAACCCAAACTTCCCTTTATTAAGGCATATTGAATGAATTTGCCAATGAAGGACATGAATTGTGAGAGGTATTTTCTGATCAATAGACTCTGTATAAACACTTTTGACATTATGAACACCATTCTAATAGTGCAGGCCTTGGAGCTGGACAAGACAAGATCCCTGTAGGTGTTGTACAGAAATACAGATATCTTATCTATTCCAAATAAATATCCTATTTAGTGAAACAGGATTTATGTGACTGGCTTTGATCTTGCTGTTGCATTTGAAGGTTGAATTAGCTATTAGCTGAACAGGTCTCTTAATACTTATGTCTTCAGATAAAAAATAAGAGACAAATTCTTCTGTTTTGTAAGCACTGGCTACATTTGGACCTACTAAATGTATTAAAAAGTACTCAAAGCCATACTGAATGCCTGCACTGATGTTCATTTTAGCATGTGATCTACCCTTAGTGTTAGTGACCTGTCCTTGTTGTTTGCCTTTCATACACTGTTATGTCTTCTAGAAATATAGCACCTTATTTTATGTTCTCCCTAAGTCCTCACTTCTATGCAATTACAGATACATCATGCAGCATATATTAAAACAGTAGCTGCTGTACACTCTTGAGCAAATAATGGTATTTATTTTACCTTCTCTGTCTGGGGGATTGAACCTTTAGTGATTGCAGTTACCAGTCTCCTATAGTTCCTAACAGAATTGAGGTAATTGTTTCCATTACTATTTCTGAGTATGCAAATCCCATTTTTCCCTCTGAAGAAGTTTCTTTCATTTTCTCTGATACCTACATAAAGAACCAAGAGAACCAAACAACTAGCAGGTCAGTTGGATTCCTGAAGGTGGGAGCTGCTCACACTCATTTGTGAAATTGTCAGCCAGTTTTAATCCTTTGGTAGGTTTCATATTCTCTTTCTGTTGCTCTGTTCTTGTAAGCAGAATGTGTTAAGTCAAAGGTCTTAGAATAGTCTAAGAACACTACCTCCAGACCACTAATCAGCTGCAATTACTTCTGTTACTTTATTAAGACTTACAATATGATCGTAAAGATATTAAGTTAGGTAATTATACACAAGGGGAAAGAACCTTTTCTCCTTAAACTCGTTAATTCTGTGAAACTGATCAGGGCTGTCGCTGTTACATACTGTGGTTAGGGATAATCTTGGAATGTCAGTTTCTTTCCCATTTCTGTGACATGTTAGTGAACACATTTTTCAGTGCAGTTTTTGAAGAGCTGCTGAAAGGGTAAGGCATAGGACAACTTGACAATTCCTGTCTCAAACATTGTTTTCAGTGCAAATCATATTCTTCATCTTCTATGCAGGTTCTGTTCTGGGGTATGCTACTGTACAGGAACATGACATAATTTTTTTCCCCCTGTAGCACGAATTGACTTTTTAGGATGATTGTGTGCATAACCTTGGGACGATTATACTTGCAAATGCTAGAGGAACATACTACACCAAAATAACCTGGAGCACATGTGTATGGTTTGGTTATATCTGTGCATGCAGCTTGAAAGCAGCAGTGACTTCTCTGAAATTTGAATTGTTTAAAGTGGAGCACTTGGACTTTGCGGGGAGTGGAGAGGGTTCTGCACTCTACAATTATTTGTGTCACTTATCAAAACCAGAAAAGCCTGCACAGGGAATTTTGGCATGTTCATTGTTCTCTATACTTGGACTTTTAGATAACATTCTCTTTTCTCTTGGTGTAACAAATAAAAGAACAAAGACTGCATGGAGATACTGGAACAGGCTTGGTTTGATTAAATTTTGCCTATATAAAGATAGTTACATAACTAGAACAAGAATGAACATTCAAAATATCATAATAAGGTTCAGACAAAAATCAGACTGGACAGAAAAGCACTACAACTATTCTTTTTGTTCATCAGGGTTATCTAGATTGCAGAACAGAGAAATAAAATTTATAAACCAAAGAAAAGGGGAAAAAGTCAGAAAGATGATTAGTTTTAGTTCAAGAAGGGTATTTAAAAAGATTCAATACAGGACACACTGAAAGAATAAAAATTTTAATAGGAAAGTATTTAATGAAAAAATGAAAGAAGATAGCTACCAGGCAATTAATATTTTCATAGGATATACAGCCCAAGACATTACAAGTTGTTTTTCAGCTGGCAGACAGCTCCACCTGGTACATGAAATACTAGTGCCCCAAAGAAGTCAGTACCAGACAAGGGCAGATATAAGGAATTTAGCTGCAAATCTTGATACAGCAGTATCCAGGTGCTTGTAGTTTTTTTTTTGGTTTTTTTTTTTTTTTTTGGTCCTTATCTATTAAGTTAGGATTGCGTAGAACATCTAATAATTCAGAGGCATGAAATGAAAATGGTGACATATGTATTTATTTGGCTGTGATCACACCTGGGATACACATAATATGATTTATATTTAAGCAAAGTGTTAATTAAAATCTTTTTTACCTTTTGGACTGTCTTGGCTTAAGACAATTTAAGGGGGCAGACATCCCTGAATGAGTTACCTCTACTTTTTTTAACCACTCTCTTTTCAACAATAAAGAGAGACAAACGCAGAAGATATAAGATAAAATAACAGTTTAGTTGAACATGCAACAACAGGGGAAAAATAAAAGTGCTAAACACTAGGTAAAAAGCTCCTGAATCTCACAGCCTTGGAGCAAAGAGAAACAAAAATAGCAGACAGCTCCCCCCAAGACGGTACCCTCCACAGGTGACTGTGTATGGGGAGAGAGAGCAAAGAGAGAAAAGCAACAGTGAACATCCACAATTACAAAAACTCATTCTTCTCCACAGATGACCACCAATGGGGAACAAGGACAAAGCAAAAACAAAACCTGGAGTCCAAAACGAGCCAAATGCCCCTCATCTCTGTGGTGGCGTGAACTGAGTCTGTGGCTGAAACATGTGGAGGGACTTCACCTTCTCCTTGGCAAAAGCAGCATGCAGCTGGCTGGGTTCACTTGGACTCCGTGCCCTCCTGCTTCCACCAGGCCCTGCTGCTAGGCTGGGCTGGCTCTGTGGAGCGGGGCTGTTTCATTTTCCTTGTGTGATGCTGTGGCTGCTGTCTGCCATGAGCTCGCTGCCTCAGCCCTGCTGGCAGGAACAAAAGGGAAAGGCAAGAGAGCTCCTGCCTGAGCAACACCGACCTTGAATGATCAGCACCCCTCTGCTGACATGGCTCTGTTTCTGTCTGCCAGGTCTTAACAGATGGGAACTGTTTTGGGTACCAGTAGTTATGGAATACAATAACATTTTGGGTTAACCAGGTCTGGGGCTACCCCCTTCTCATCCTCCTTCTTCAGTGAATGAAGTATTTTGTTAGCCTGTCATAAAGGTTAGCAGAAAAGTTCAGAATAGTTCAAAATCTCTTAATGCAATATGGAATAGGCCTGACTGTACTACGAGATAATACTTAGCACACACCTCCCTCTGTCACACCCTGGTGCTCGCTCGCATGAAGGCTGATTTTCAAGGCTGAGCAGGCAGCACAAACAAAGAGCACAAACAGCACAAACTGATCAGACTTCGTGACAGTTCTGTGCTTTCACAGACAGAGAGATCCCACGTTATTTGCATTTCGAAAGATGCATTATTAATCTTTTCACAGCTGGCACCCAGTTACTAATGTAGCACCTGGGCACTAGGAGGGCCAATGACACTGAGAGGGCATTCTTGTCTAACTGTGCCACTCCGAGGTGTCACTGTTTGGTGCTATAATATTCACACTGGCTCAGCCACTGCAGACATCTCTGTTCTTTAGTCTCTAAAGAGGTTGCATTTAGGCAACATAAAGTGGCCACAAGCCTTAAACAGTCCCCAGTCCAGTGCAGAGACAATTCATTTAGAGAAATCGTTGAGAGCAATAGAGCTGGCACAGCTTTCTTCAGTGTTTTTGATTATTTAATTAACTTTGAGACTATTTCTCTTCCTGCATTTAATTATCGCTGCATTTTCTGGATCTTTGCAAAACTCAGTTCTCTTGCCAAGGTGATTTTTTTCTTTTTTTTTCGTTTTAAGGGATATGCACTTTTGCTCATTGTTGATTTCAGCGCCATTTGTGTGTGTGATGACTGAAGTGGCATTGGGCCACTAAACACATGAGCACAATGACTCACATCTTTCATGCTTTTTGAAAGAAACCCAATTTAAAAAATACAAACGTCTATTAACTATGCATATACAAAGAAAAAAAAAGCAAAAAAAGTTCAAGGTGGCCATGACAAAGAATTTTAACTTGACATTGGCAATTTCTTTTCACTTTGCAGAATAGGGTTAGAGTATTGTGGCACATAGCCAGGCAAAATATGCTTTCCTGAAGTAAAACAGTGTGTTTTCCTGAAGCAAATTTAAAAAATGATGAGAAAGTACTAACAAAAGCTTATTTCTGATTTTGCAAACACAAGCAAATCTTCATGAAAATTAAGCAATCAATGAATAGAAATTTCACTATGTAGCATCTTTGCGCTCCTTAAGAAAATGTATGGTTTAAGTTATGAATATTCAACAGTCTGTAAAATACCATATTTAAGGACTCTTCTAATATGCCTGAATTATTAATAGTTCCAGGAAACGTGGCTCATGGTGTAGAAGGGGAATCTAAATTTGTCAATCCATTCTCAACTGAATTATATGCTAATATTATTATATGTAATTTAAATATTGCATCTCATCCTTACTTTGTTCTTTCATTCCAATGATCTAAAAGCATTTAAGAAATTATATTTCATGAAGTAAAGGAACCTGACTGAGAATGAAATTTATAGCAGGTGTTGTAAACTCAATTTAAACCACATAAAATAAATCTCTAGGTGACAATTGCCACACATGGCCATGTTTGAATAACATGGTAATGTGTTACAAAGGATGCAATAAATGAACAGCTACAAACAGATAAAAACGCTAAAATACAACATAATAATTGCCAGTGAAGAGGTAGTGTCTTCCAAATTAGGCACCTTGATGGTCCAGGGAGTGAATTTCTGCATCTAGAGTAGGTCAGAGTCATTTTGCAGAAGTCTTTCTTCATTGTTAAAAGCTAATTTGCCAAAGCTAGAAGTCTTTCTCAGAAATAATTTCGATTGCAGGTGATTAGAAAGGTTTCAGAGGGGTCTAAAAATGTTTCAAAGAGAATAAAAGCACAAGCTCTGTTTCCCATACTGTGAGATGCCTTTGCCCTCTATGGGCCTTTCTTCAGACACGACAGACACCAGAGCAAGGAACAAGAAGGGAAACAGAGCTTGTCGAGAGAAGGGGACGCACAGAATTTTGCCTTGCAAAAGCTGAAGGATGGCTCCTGGCCACCCTGGATGCAAAAGCCTGAACTCTTGGTCATTCTCAAAAGGTCCTGCAATCTTGTACAGTTATGATCTGCCCAGATTTTCTTTTGCTTTCCCCTCAACCCATCTAAACTCTGGGGAGCTGGCCCAAGGAATTGCAAACAGTGGCATCCCCTTTAGTTCAGTTAAATTACCACAATTTTTAACTTGCAAGTAGCAGTTTATTGTGCTGTCTGATAACTGTAATAATTCTCAGCACTTTCATATAGCTGTTCACCTTCAAAGAGTATCACTAATATTAGCTAATTAATTTTCTGCTTTTCTTCTAAGATGCAGTATTGCAGGCTGTGATCATGCAGGCCACCCAGGTAACTATAATTTCCTTTGCATTGAAGATTATTCCAAAGACAATTTTTGTTATTTTAGGTGTAGTTTTGCAAATGCTAATTTGATCAGATAAAAGTTAACACTGAAGTGATTAAATGAGAGAAATTTTGTTTAAAACTTCAAGTGTCATGCTAGTAAATCCTTATTGAAATAGGATTCTTTCATCTAAAACTTGACTGTTAAGTACTGAAAAATAGTGTTAAAGGATTGGTTTTGACACAGCCCAGACACAGGAGGAATATAAAGGAATCTAACTTTTATACCATCAGAAAACTATTCAATTAAATATTCAAAGTTCAGAACAGTCTTTTGAGAATGTTTTCTACAATGATTTTCAGCAGAGTAAGAAACAGAAATTGATCCTTTACACTTACAAAAGGAAGTATAAAAGATGCCTTTTGCAACAAATAATTTGGTCAAGATGCATAATATATGAGCCACTGACCACGATTTTCTTGATTCTTGATTGTTTTTATTATTCTAGTGATTATTGCTTCTTACTTAAGTGACAGCCAGTGGTTAAACTAACAGAGTTAACTATTTTTTTCCACCCCTCCTCTAAGGTAATAAGAATTAAATAATAAAAGGCATTTGAAATGAGCAACAGAGCAGATTCCTTAAATGTCTTCTGTCTCTTCTCTCCAGAGACAAGCACAACAAGGTGAATCTCATCATTATTTGTCTTTTCAAGGGCAAAGCTGTGATAGACAGGGCTTAATGTGTATCTTGGTGGAATTGGATTTGATCCTCAGGGCAGGGCCAGAAGGCTGCTTTGTTAGATTTGTTAGATTTACTCTCTTTCCTGTGTTCTCTCTCTACCACAAACAAAATTACCTCTTGGAGGCCTGCATCAGCCTCAGCATCCTGAGACTATCTCCTTGTCTTGATTTCAGTCACATCTAAATCTGTTTAAACTGTCGACACGATGATTTGTGGAGAGACAGGGATTAAGCAGAAGGGAG
Source organism: Cinnycerthia olivascens (assembly GCA_035048155.1). NCBI lineage: Eukaryota > Metazoa > Chordata > Aves > Passeriformes > Certhiidae > Cinnycerthia > Cinnycerthia olivascens. The sequence continues at coordinate 8,087,863 of JAWWMU010000054.1, read as the reverse complement.
ATTAGCGCAATTGTCTGTCTTCTTTGAAATAATATACCTGCTGCCAGTAAGGGCATTCTTCAATTTACATAACTTAGCTCACAAGAAGGGCTTTACTGTTGTTATTGGGTTGCTTTTTTGCTATCAGCAGTACAGACTCAGTTGCTACCTGCACTTCTAAAACCTTGACAGTCCATCTCTTCAATTCCTGTAAGATTGAGACATGCCCTTTTCCTAGACAGAATGAGATTTTCTGGTATTTGAGTAATATGCACTGAAATAGATTATTTAAGGAATATGTATTAAATTTGGCTGGATTATATATGTGTATTAGATATGAACTTCAAGTACCCTAAAGAAAACACCTACATTCCAGTAGAGTCAAAACTCTGTAAACCATTGTTTTGAAATGGAATAATGATCTCTGTTTTTCTTTCATTTGCTGAAAGAAATTGGCAGATTACTTATTACTCCAGTCCTCTAGAAAAAAAAATGACATGCAATATCTTCTTTAATACTTACTAAGATAATTCTTAACAGCAGTAATTAGAATTGCTTGTTCAGAATTTTGGGCTTGGCCTTATTGTACTGGGGAACAAAGGGCTGAAGAAAAGAAAGAAGAAAATTTTATCTAAAAACAGGAATAAGAGTATCTATTTTTCTCACACTTTATACCTTTAATCTTTATTCAGTTATAAGGGATAAGGCACAGAGCCTTTTCTTCTTTCTATACAGGACTTTGTAAAAGAAACATTGTTTTGAATTAGGAACTGAATTGTGAGGTGGCACTATGCAAGTTAAGGCAAGGCACAAATTTTAAGCCAGAAAAATGATAAATGTACTGTCACAGCCACAGAAATTGGAAGAGCTGCATATGCAGGAGAAAAAGGAATAATTACATGGAAAAAAAAGACAGTAGCCTCCTAGGTGTGAAACTTCTTTTTTTGGTACTTTATATTTTTATATGAAATCTTACATAGAAGCTGCTTCATGATTGTCGGGTAGGGTTCTGTTCTGTTAGGATGAGGAAGCTTGGGTAGTTTTCTTTAGCCTTGCTTCTCTGGGAGTCAAAGAATTTGTGAAAACATCTGTTGCACCAGAACTAGGAAAGTTTTCTGCGTTGCAGAGCTTCAGCTAGTTGCTCAGCACACTGCAGAGGAATGAAGGCAGAGAAATAGACAGAACTGTTCTTTTCATCCCCCTCTGTCTCACTGAAATGCTAAGAAGTTCTAAACATACTATAGGCTTGGGGTTTTTTCCAATATGAAAAACTAAAGTAATAGGAACAACTGCAAGTGGTGACATAAATAAAATTTATGAATGAGTCAATCAATTTCTTAACCTATTTCCTTGGTCAGATGTGTTTCTGAGGTCTGAAAAATTTACTCATTTTTATTTTTGTTTTTTTTTTCAGACCTTTAGCTTCATGATTATCTTTGAGTATCCTCAGCTGCATCTATAAATCATACCTCAAGAAAAAGATTATTTTCCTGGCCTTCCAAACTAAACCAAACAGCTGTAAATCATTCAGATTTTTAATCAAAAACTTTCAGCTAGCCACCCAAACTTTGAGGTGCTTATAAGCCTTGAACTACACCATTCAGATTTATCTGTTTTTGGCAAAAAAATTCCAACAGAAGCTGCTTTTTCATCTTAGTATTAACTCTATCTTTTAAATAGCTCCTGTGACATGAAATTTTTGTTACTTGACACTTGTAAATATCAGGATTCCTTTGAGGGCATGAAGACACAGGCTCAGTCCAGGTGTGCATAAGTCAAGACATTGAGCTGAAAGAGATTATCCCAGTGATGACAATGTGAGGAGGAGTAGGTAAAATTATCAGTGATACACACCATAATGCAAGACCCGCAGTGGACTCCATATTCTCCAAAACCACACAAAGTTTCTACAAGTCTGCATTGCTTCACTAGCTTCTGATTAAGACTAGAACCATTTATGACTATTATTGTTTTTGTTTTACCTACCTGTTTCAACTAGTGCTGGGCTTCTGGTAGTTGAAAAAGTCTCAGATGTGAGAAGAAAGGCTGTATCTTACACAGGTTTAGAATAGGTGTGGCAGAGACAGATAACTTCACAAGAAAGGACACACAATGATTAAGAGAGGGAGAAGGCTTGATTAATACATCCTTGCACTAAAAGAGATTTGGGCAGCTGTATGCTTTTCAGTATATTCTATTTATAGTAATTGTAGTTGTTTCTGTAGGTCAGATCTTATTTTTAATTAATTGAATTGCTGAATTGCTGAATTGGATGTTTTTAAGAAGGACAGTCTTAATTCTAGTCTTAAAATCTTTAAAGGCTTACTCCTAACTAAATAAATTGGTCAGAAAGAATAGGGCATCTCTATAAATTATCTTGGCATTCCACTTATGGGAAAAAATTATCTGGAAATTACCTTTTATTGCCACAGATACAAGAAGAATCAGAAGTGCCAAAGCAATGCTGAGAAAGGCTGCTGTACTCTCCCTACCTAGTTTAACCTGTTAGTTTGTTTACTTTCACTCTTAGACTTTCTGAAAAAAATTGAAAACTACCTCTTGACAAAAAAATTCATTATTTCCTTTTAGTGTGTGAAATTATGTCAGCTGTTGCCACCAAATCTATGATGTGAGAGGAATTAATATTGTTTACTTTCTGAAATGTTTGTTTTATTTTGTGCAGGTTTAGAAATATACAGAATTTTGTTTATGTTTGCAACACCTAATCCAAAATGGAGACAGAAAAACGTTTCCTCTAAACTCATTCTGTAAATTCAATTGCTCACAATATTCTCCGTGGGATTAAAAAAATTGCATGAATGCCCAGCATGAAGAGGCACTGGGATTAAATACTAAATAATTCACCTTACTGTGACATCATATCAATGGGTTAAACATGACAAACACTTTATGTATTCACATCAATTTAAGCTGCTGGGTGCATCAGTGGAATGAATACATTTGCTGTTGTTTTTTTGGCTCATCAGTAAAACTAGTACAAAATCTGATGCTATACCAGTTGGATTTATATTGCTGCAACAGACAGAGATTATTACTGGAGCCAAGAAGACTGATTTTCTGCTGATTTGATTAGGACAGTAACTGTGCAAAGCTACATATTAATATATTAGAACACTGCAGTCCCCTAGAAGCCTGCAGAAGGGAATTTAGTATTGGATTTGGAAAAAGCAGATCTGTTGTTTCTGTGTCCTACTGCATCTATTAGAAAATTCATACAAATTCTTTAATCAGCCTGTTCATGTGTGCTAGGAAATGGGTTTTCCATATTAACCAGGGAAATGTCAACTCAAGGCTATGGGGGCTGGTGCTAATAAGGTTAATGAATAGCTGGCCTGAAAAGCAACAGATGGGCCTAACAGAGCGGGAGCCTTAATGGCATTTGTAATGCCTAGGGTCAACTGCAGTTTATCTTCATTTTTTTCTCATTTAAAATATTCCAATGGAATAATAAAATAAGTTTAAATTTTCCCCACAGGGAAATGAAATTTATGCAGCACTCTTTATTGAATATCAATGTGTTTGGTTATAAACAGAGGACTGCTACACCACTGCTAGAACTGTGGTTGTTGTATATTTGCATTTGCAGAGGAATTTTTCATTTAGCTCATTTAAAGCATTACTCTCTTTTTATCAATTGCTGCTTCAGAAGGGTTTTGGATTTATTTTTTTTTAATTTTGTTTTGTTGTTTTTTTTTTTCTGAAGACAGCTAACACAGAAGGTCAATTTATGCCTTTATATTGCAGCTAGATATAATACCATTATGCTAAATTTGCATGGAGGAATTGCAAGGGTAGAGTTTGAATACCCATGTTGTGATCTCCCCTAAGATGACAGAATTCATGATCATTATAATATAATGTAATATGATAGAATAGGGTAAAGATGACAAAAATATGTGGTAGAAACCATAAACATTTATAGATACAGCAGGAAATGTTTCTGATCAAAATGTATTTGTTGGATCTAAAATAACTTCTGTCATCTTTTTGTCCTTCATCTCAGATACACTAGTCTTTAATCAGAAGAAATAATCTGCACAAGAGGCAATTGATGGAGTTCTCTCTGCTCTAAATACAGGCTCAAGGTGATGTTAAAGTATCATTATACCACATCTATTGCCTGAATTTAGTCTACAAGGTTTAAGCTGTAATATCAGCTAAGGCAGTGAAACATAATGTTGAGGGAGGTTTTGAGACTTGTTCTAACCAAGAGTTTTTTGCATAGACATTGCTCTTGGAGAAAAAGATAACACTGAATCCTTATTTAGCTTATGCCTTCCTCAAATAGCTTCAAGTAAACATATGGATCCACTGCAGCCTTATTTTCGAAAGTCGCTTTCAAACTTTGCAAATGAATGGAAATAGTTAAGAAAATATTTAAGTTTGGGGTATGACTTTTTAAAGCACTTAATCCTGAGCTGATGCTGCCAAGTTTTCCATATCAAATGCTTTTGATCACCCCTCTTCTGCTTCTTTAGCACCCCTTTCAAGTCAGCGTTAAAACTTCCTTTGACTTTAATGGGGGCAGTGTTACGCCAATACTGTAGGCTTTTGAAAATCTCACTTTATGTGGAATTTAAAACTATTACTGGATAATTCATAATGGCGACCATAGATTTAACTCTAAGTTTGGATGGTTCAATGATTTCAAAGTATCTGATGAAATTTGTCTCACCCAAGTTTAGATGTTGGAAAACTAGGCATCCAAGTGAAGGCCAGCCAGCATGCTATTCAAGACAAATCTTCATCCTGAAGATTTCTGTCCAGCAAAGAACAGAAGACACTAATAATTATTTAAGATGTAATAACTGAATTAATTTTACAACTCATTAAAAAAAAAAAAAAGGATTTATGTTATGATTATCTTGACATTTTTAGAAGCAGGAATCTGCTTTATAATATTGTCAATTTAAACAAACAATGAACAATTTCAAAAAATTTAATTGATGGAATTAACAAATAACTTTATGTATTTTGCTTAAAGAACTTCATATTTCACATATATTATAGAATGTTTCAAAGCCAGTGTCCTGGAAGAGAGATTAATATATATCTGAATAATTTACTAATTGTCCTACTATTTCTAAAATTTGGCAAAAGTAAGAAAAATATTGCTGAATATTTTACGTAATTAATTTCACATAATTTTCAAGTAATTTGATTTTCTCTCGGATAGCTATGGTCTGGAGTAGAACTCATCACATAAGTTCAAGACAAGAAACATCTAATTTTACCATAGAATGGCTTAAATCTGCATATTGGTTTGTGACAGACCTGTACAGCTCACTGGTCTGGGAGCAGAACCATCCTTGCACAGTACTGCAGCTAATTGCAAGTTCTGTAGATTCAGCATAGGGGAGAGCAATCTTCTCACTTTTCCCTTGAACACCAGAGAACTTATGTGCTTATTGAAAAGGTGATTTTTATACTCTTTCATGTTTACTACTACCCAGTGACAACCAGTCTGTTCCAAGTCTGGTTTAACAGAAAGCAGTTCCACTTGAATTCTGAAAAATACCTTTGCTTTGTTCCCCCATGTATCTTGAGAAGTCATAGTTTTATTTAATTGTACTGATGACATCTACTTTTCCCTACCTGAACCTTCTACCTTGAGAGTATCATCTGTCATCTGACTCATGTGAACATTTCCTTTGAATTATTTTAAGTTTGCACAATGCAGTTTTATTCATTGAAGGAAGAAGAAACTAAAACTTTAAGTCAGGTTCAACATAGTGGTCTTGTACTTCTGAAGTTCTAATTGCATTCAACGTGAGTTTTGACAATTTTACAGTAGGATAACTTTTTATTTATCCTGTCTGCTGACTTTTCAGGAGAAGAAAAGACACATTTTTTGCTAATGATAATTTTTCAAATACTATAAAAAATTGCACTCGTTGAGCCGTATCTTATTTCATTATTTTAGACGGCACAGACTATATTTGTAAGCCTGTTAGATGGTAAGTTTCAGAGAAGATTTCAAGCTTCTAAATCCAGAAAATTAGATGATGCCCATATGAGAAGAAAGGATAACCAATTTCCTGAAAAAGAATGTAACTAGTTGCTATCTAGTAAATAGTTGTAACATTTTTAAAAGACAAGATTTCCTTTCTTTCCCTCCTACCCTCCTCCCTGATGGCCTTATGATTACCTAGAACTCTGCATGCCTTAATTTAATGTATAAATGAACAGTATTTAGTCTTCTGTACACTTTTTGTAGTACAAATCTGGAAATTGTTTAGCATTAGAAAATAACACATGTTGCCATATGGAAAAATATAATGCTAATGAAATCTGATAGATGGCACTGTTGGATTGTTGATAAACTATGGGCCTGACTCCTATGTTAGCAGTATTCAGAAGGATGTTATTGCTTATAAGGAACTGTTGCTTTAGAAAGCTTGATAGAAACATTTATTTCAGCCTGTATTTGCTCAGTGCACTGGTCTGGTTGCTGGTCTATAGTTCTCTCCTTTTTATTTGATCCAGGGCATCTCTATATCCCAGTAAGGCTTGCTATGCTTATACCAAGGTGTGTGGGTGTTTCTTACCTCACAGAGCTTCTGGTTAGAGCAGAGATTTCGGGAACAAAAACTTGGATTCTTTCTTCTTTTGTTATAAGTCAGAGCATTAAACATTGCATCACACATTCCTTTCATATTCCATTTATCCTTTTCTTTGAGGTCTTATGAATGACAACCACCTCCTGTGGAATTGCCAGTACTTACAGATGAATTGACTATGACTATCTGAAACAAATGAAAGGCTAACTTGTCTAGCTTTTGCACTAACTTAAGATCAGACAAATGCAAAAGCACTGTTGGAAATAGTCCAGGTAAATCCATTGGATTTCATTGAACCAAAACCTAATGCAGCTTTTGCAGGAATATTAGAATGAGAATTTTCTTGATATATTATCTGACATGCAAATTGGACTATAACCAAAAAAATTATGCCAATCAATAAGCAGCAATGAGATAATTCATCTATCCTTACATATATAACAATGTTGTTGACTAAAAGCTACATTAAAGAGTTATTTTGTGCACAAGAGGGAATCCTTTATTGAAAAATCTTCATACTGGTTGTGAATTCTATGATTGTTATGGCAGAAACTATAGCTAGACGGAGACTTGTTGAACATCTGTTTGCAATATTCATTCTGTTTGTGGTGTGTCATTTATTCCCACTCTTCTTAACACTGCAGTGAAAAAAATTCTACAATAAACTTTTAAATATATAAACATGTAGCATTATTAAATAATTGCTCAGTTTTTTCTGTTTTAAAATTGACTACAATTGTGCAATTTCAGACAATAGTGAATACACCTAAAATCAGTAAATGCACTTATCCACCTTAGAAGATCTAAGCAGCACACTGAAGGATATATTGGATTAAGAAAGGTAGAGTTGCTATAATTGTATAACTTGAAATGGATCATGCATTACTAAAATTTTCCCTTGTGAAAATGAAAAAATCAATGTGACAACAACATTAATGATTTTCTTTTTCCAGGTCTGATGTGTATGGGAAATATGGGAACAACTCTTCCCTATTGTGAAGAAAAATTGAAAGAAAAATGTAAAGCAGAAACTATCGCAGCAAATTTTCTCCTGGAATCCTTTTCTCCCTTTCATTTCTTCAAAAAGCAAAAGGTTTGTTCTGCTGGAAAACAATTACAGGGACTGTAAGTACTCTGAAGCTGAAAGCTGTTGGGAAGCCCAGGTATGTCTGTGATGGTCCTTTGCCTGCACATTTTCTCTGCGCACTGAGCACCTTCTGTTCTCTGTCAGCAGAACATCAGCCAAACTCTTCATGTTTGGGAGCAGCAGCTGGATCCAAGGCCTTGAGTCTTGAATGGTTTTAGAAGTCCATGAGGGTGTAAATGGGAAGAAAGCACTGTTATTTTCCTGTGAGATAGGAAATGTGATGCTACAAGTCTTGTTTTATGTCAAGGCTGCCTCCTGGCCTGCGCATTTGGCCTTCGGTTGCATGTGCATTTTTGGGTATACACAGTTCCCTTTGTGAGAGGTGAAGTATTGAGATATACAACAATTTCTGCCAAGGCTTTTCCATTTCTTGTCTGTACATCCCTTTATACAGAGTTCCTAGGAGAATGAACTAATACTTAGTTATTTTAATAGATATTAGAGATTAAAAAAGATGCTAGTCAAGTAAGGGAATAAACCATGAGGACTATATATACATCTGAATGAAGTACAATTAACTTGCTTTGAATCAAGTCACCTAGGGAGAAGTAAATTTTATTTCAGCTAGAAGTATTTGTGCAGAAATAGAATATGCCTATTATTTATGTCTTACAAGCATTTATAATTTCATGGCTGCTCCAAGTTATCAGCTATTCCAAGAACACAAAGGACTGCACCTAATTCAGTGATTCTATGCCAAGAAAACCCTCTAATAGTACCACATGATACAGCAAAAATCAGTTTATAATGAAAGGTTTGAACATTTGATTAAATGAAAAATAGTTTTGCTGATGAATTTTGCTCCTTTTATTTCAGGGGATATTTTTTACTCAAAAATTATTGTTTAATAGAATAAAAATGGATTATTGGGGGATCATCCACTGCATGTGGTATAACTGCTTAATATAACTTTTGATAGATCAGATTTGTTCTTAAAAAAAATCCCTGAGAAAAAAATGCAATGATATAATTTATGAGTTTGGTGTTTTGAACATTTATGCTTATTAAAAAGTAGTCTGAGAAATCCAGTTTTTGTCTGTTCTTGAACTGTGTAATTAAATTCCAAAGATGGACTCTAGTAGACAAAGAGCTTAATCTCCACAAGCACATGTAATAGATACCTCTCACCTGAATGTATTCTAGATGACCAATTGCACCATTTGAAAGGCACTGATGTCTCAACTGCTTCCATAACCAGATGCTTAATGTTCAGGAAAAAAAAAGTAGTAGTATATTTAAAAAAAAAATCTACTCATTTAGGTGGAATAAAACAGATTCTAGGAGTAATTGGGGATTACTTCACTGCCTGTAAGAATTCATCAAGACAATCTTTTTGCTTAATGATCCAGCCATGGTTGTAAATTATAGGACCATTGCAGTTTCAGCTGGCTTTTGTTTCAGCAAAAGAGAAAAAATAAGGGTGCCTTAGTTAGAAAACTATCTGGTATTTAAAATGATATTTTAGTAATTTTAAAGTTTTGAATTATATTTATTTTCCATTTCTTTTCTCTACTTTTCATCTCAAAAACATTTTATCCTTCCCTTGAAAGCAAAAAAAGCTTGAGAGGTCTTTGTCCTGTACTTTAAAAAAGGGAAGATGAGCTTTCCAGTACCTTATGTCAGAGATTCAGATGACTTACAAGAGGCTGCATGTAAGAAATTCAGTTTAGAACTTTATTCAAGTAGTAATGCAAAGGTTTTGTTTACGTAAATGAAAGAAAATGGGAAAGTTAATATCAACTGTGTCCTGCTGCATATGAATGAATAAGGTAGAGATTACAAATATATGGCAGAAATCATGAACATTTCTAGACGAAGATATTTTTGTCAAAACTGAAAAGAGAGGCTCAAATGATGGTGAAGTTTGATGGTGCCAGGAAAATCTTTGCTCTGTTGAGGACACACAAAGCTGTGAAGCACCTCAGTGAGAAACAGCAGAACTGTTAGAACCACAAATCTGAATTGGTTACAAAGAAATACATTTTCATGATTTGAGCCTTCTACAAAACATAATTAGTCCTTTTACTTACCGAAAGAAAATACTGAAGGTTGGATGTGAGAAAGCTTCTTAAAAACTCATTATTTTTGGAGGAGGAGTATCCAAAAACTTGGATATTCTAATGAACATCTGATTTGTAGAATATCTTCCTCTTGAAAAGAATGAAATGCAAGAAACAATTTCTTGCTATTTTAAAAATTGCAAACCACTTCAGTGAAACTAAAAATACATCTACTGATTACTTATCTAAGAAGTAATAGAAATAATTTGCCAGTGGCAAACTGTATTCTGAAAAATTATCAGCAAACATTATAGACTAAAACATTCCCACTCCAGTTCATTTTTTTCTCTTTGGAATGCACTCAAGAATGTATGAAAATACTATAAAAATTTCTTTGGTTGATCCATGTTCATTTACTAACTCATAATTATTTGAAGAATGTATATGAAAAACATTTGCAGAAGACATATGTGTGCAAAGGTTGAAGCTTGAAATAAAACCCTCTATTATTCAGACTGAATTGAATAAGACATAGCATCACATTTGCTATGTATTTCTAGATTTTTTTTCTTTTTGCCTTTGTTTTAGTGTCCACTTTCCCACTACAGATCCAGGGGATGTAACCACTTCCAGAAATAAGAAATAAATTTAGATTTTATTATTAAATATAAGCTGCTATGGGGTTGATTGATTAACATTAAGAATATTCAGATAGACAGTTAATCTAACCTTACTATGTGCTACAATTCATTTTAGCAAAATTATTTAGATATGGATTAGAAGATTTCTGCTTGTGATATGATTGGTTGAAACAATAGGAAAAGCTGCTAAATAATTCCATGTTCATATTTTTTTTAGAAGGAATAAATAACATTTGTGCAAATATTTCTCATTTTCTCCATTGTTTACTTTATACTTTTATACTTTTATACTTAGTGATTTTATTTAAAAATATGATTATTTATAGTTAATGATTTTGGCCTTTATCCAGGTTTAATAAAACTACCTTGTAATTGAAAAATAATTTTGAATAGAAATCTTAGACAAAAGATATCATATAAAAACATAAATAATCTTTAAAAATAAATGAATTTTTTTCTGTGAAAAAGGAAAAGATATAAAATGTATAAAAATATATTACAGGATTTTTTCAATTAAAAGATGTTATTGTAATTAATCTGACAATGTGTCTTTCCAATAGGTAGTTGTGCTTAATTTCAAGTATAAAGAGAAAATCTATTGTATAATGCCTCTTCTCAGGATTCAGAATTGAGAAGGATATGTTTGCTGAGCCGTAATACTTCAAACTCTATTACCTTTTTCTTCATAAGCCTTTTATGGCTTTTTCATAAGAAAAAGAAAACCACAGTTGTTGAATAATAGGGTATAGCCCAAAAAGAGAAATTTGTACATGAATGAATATTTGACACACATTGTCTTAATTTCTGCTTATGTCAGGTGAGTTTTTTGTGGGGTTTTTTGTTTATGTTTTTGGGTTTTTTTCCATTTTATAACTCTCTTGAAGTTAGGGGAATATTCTGTAGGGGAAAATGGCTGTGCAAGAGTCCAGGCTCCCATCATCCATTTGAGTCAGTTCCTGATCCTCGCTTTGCAATAAAACATTTAGTCACCTTTCTCCCAAAGCTTTACCAAGGAAGGTTTGATTTTGGTGTAAATAATGACATTATTGAGTGGCAAATAATCACTATGACTCCTGTGAAACCTGAAAGTCGTTTCTCATAGGAAGCCTGATTGATGCCTTCTCTTTGCATCCAGAAAAAGCGTCAATTATTCCCACTTACACACACACGCACACATACACTTATGCCACATCTCCTTTTTGAAGACTACAGAATTAATTAGATTAAATTCTAATTTAGAATTAGAAGACTACAGCATTAATTTAAAGTTTAAAAGAATTAACTAAAAAATTAATGAAACAATTTGGCATGGAATCAAGATAAATGTGATGCTTTTGAGATGGAATGAATAGACCTGTCTGGTGAAAGTGAAGGAGGTAACATTAGTGTGGGAGACACTTTGGGCTGAAAGAGGCTGAAGAAAAGTGGCCCTAGCCTGGGAATTGTGAAAAACCTATAGGACAAAGCAGGTCAGGGATAAGATTTCAGGACTGGAAGGAATAGTATCTTTAGGAGCAAGACACTGGATCCTAGACTGGTTTAAGTTGTTAGTGGCCTACAGTCTCACCCTGGATTAGGCTTGGTGTCAGGGCAGGTTGTTCAGAACTTCCTTGGTCTTGAAACATTGGATCTGGGCACCTCTTACCTGGAGCTGTTGTGAAGAAAAGATGAGAAACCTCTTCTCCCCTGCAAGGGACTGTAATTCCTCTTTACTCTTCAGCACCCCAACATGTATGAGCACTTAGCACTGCTGTTCTTCTATTCTTGCATGGTTAATTATGCTAGAATAAAAAAATACCTCTAATTAGGATATCATAAAAGTTTTGAAATATTAAAAAATATCAAAATAAACCCCAAAACAAAATGATGCACTAAACTCTGCCAGTAAAATGTCTCATCTTTCTAAGAAAAAACATATTAAATCTCCTGAAGGGAATTGTATTGAAATAAAAGGTCTGACTTCCATGTTTTTGAAAACTGCAAGAATAGAGGTGATGGCAAGAAGTTTTAATAGCTGTCAGGAGACTAAACTACACTAAAGACCTTCAGATTCTATGAAATAACAACAGACACTGAGAGAGTCATGGCAAAACTGACAGATACACAATGCAAGTAATTTATTGATTATCTAGGGAAGATAACAAAACACCTGCTGCTTACTGCAGTCCACTAGCTAACAGCATTAGAGAAAAAGAATTCAAAATATTCTCCTCATCTCCCTTGATGTGTTTTATTTTATGATGCACTTCCCCATAATTTTCACAGAGATATATCTAAAAGAAATTGTATACATGCCTTTTTGCATACATAATGACATAAATGAAGATTACTTAAACTTGCTATTCTGAGAAAAGAATGCCTTTAAAAATCTGTTTTGAATAAGCTCCTCTATATAGAACCATTCTAAGTCTCTGATCTGCCCCTTTTGGAGATAGCATGGTACATTTATCATAACTTAAATGAAGGGTGTGCTTATGGATTTTACTTTTAAACAGAAAAATTAGAAGAGAACTAAAAAAGGGCTTAAGAACATTTGTAGGTTGGATTTTTGTACTCACATTTACTTCAAGTCACACTTTTGTCCATGAATCTGAGTGCTGCTGGAATTCTTCTAGAACATTGGTCTGTACCTCACACATGAATGAAGATGTCAGCATCTGGACAGTGTTCAATGAGTGTGGAAATATTTTACTTTAATATGTTTAAAGCAGAAAAGCATAGGAAAAGACCCCAACAACTTGCTTGCATGAGCAGGAACTGCAAATGTTTTTGGACCTTGAACACTAATGTTTTTTTTTAAGTGTCATTTTTAGGTGTCTGTCTAGCCCAACCTCATAGGGTTGATTTTCTATTCTAATTTATTGTTCCTTTTTTTTTTTTAACCTGATTGCTAGAACATATGAATTGGGTGGTCTGTGACATCTTTTTCTATTCTAATTGAGTGTCCTGAAAGTCAGCCAGATACAGGTGTTTTAGAGACAGTGGGTTGCATTCTGCTGTTTGGGGAAATAAAAGTCTTGTGAATGTGTGTATCTGTGGCAGCATGTGGCAATCATTTGTGACTCTTCTTCTGAAAGCCATTGTGAGTTATTGAGAGCTAGCTGCTGCAGCCAAAATGGACCCTCAGATATTGACCTAGAGAATCACAGGGTATGAGGTTGGATTAAACACTTAATCCTTAAGGATTTATTTTTTTTTTTCCTATAAAATCCCTTTTTAAATTGTGTTTGTCAGTCTTTCCTCAAAAAAAAATTAAACCTTTTTTATTAATACGAATCATTTAAATATGGTTGTAAATATGAATTAATTTATACACTGAATTTTAGCTGCGCTCTTGAGTTGTAGTTTGTATCCATGAAATTTGAAATCACACATTTTTAAGAACAGGGAAAAATTATCATTTAACTACTGAACAGTAGAATCACAGTTGTACTCACAGCATTCTTGGCTTTTCTGGTGTGAGCAATAGGATGAAACCAAGGGCTCCTACGTGGTAATTTTCAGCAGGGGACAGTGCTGTGTCACTGCCTGGGTGGGACAGCCTCTGTGAGCAGAGGATGGGGATGCCCTGAGAGGATCCGAGCCAGCCCCGAACTGGGCCCACCACTGGCCAAAGCTGGGCCCATCAGCCGTGCTGGTGGGGCCTCTGGGATAATATATTCAAGAAAGAGTGAAACCAGCTGTGTGTCAGTTCTGAAAGAGGAGTGGGAAAATGTCACACAGCCATCGACATATCAAGGTCAGAGAAGGAAGAGGAAGAGCAGGAGGAGCTTGAGGCTCTGGAGTAGAGATTTCCCTGCAGCCCAAGGAGAGATGTCTGTGGAGCAGGTTTATCCTGAAGAGCTGTAGCTCATGGCTAGACCCACACTGGAGTAGGGAAAAGTGTGGGATGGAAGAAGTAGCTAGTAAGAGCTTTAAAGACTGCCCCATTCCCTGTCCCCCTGCTCCACTCAGGGTGGGAAGATGTTGAAGAATAAAGATTGGAGGTGTGAAACTGGGGGGGAGAAAGGTATTAATTTTAATTTTTGTTTCTTGCTAGTCAAATCTGTTTTGATTGGCAACAAATTAATTTTGCCCTAGTCTTTGTCTCAATCCTTGAGCTTTTTCATCATGTTTTCTGCCCTGTGCTCTTGGTGAAGAAGGGTGAAGGTGCATCTGGGTGGGCAGCTGGCAGGTGCTGGTCATTGTCAATCCACTGCATAAAGTAATGTTTTCAAGTTTTCTACTAATGTTTCTGTAATTTTTGTGGTTTAACCCTGGTTAATTGTGCCTAATTCTTAAATTCGGTCAATAGCATGGAGCAGTTTTCCCACATTCAGAACACACAAGTTCAAATTACATTTGTAGGCAGAGTGGCAGGGCAGGTCTCTTTCTCTTGGCAGTGTTCTAAGTGCCTTTACACCTACCTGTCATTATAGCTAGGCCTTATTGGCTGCTTCCTTGACAGTCATTGAAATTTTAGATGCATCATAAATAGAAAATTAGCATTAATTTACATTGAAAATACTCTTTTTCATTCCCCAAATGTGTTAGTGGGATTTAATATAGTTTTAGCTGCAGCTGAAGGCAGAATCCCTTAAAATGGTTGACTCTACAGCTGGGTTTCACATGCCCCACGTAGGAGTGTTTTTACAAAATTACAATTAATTTCTTTAAAGGTGATCATGTTTTTTGGCACACAGTTATGGAAAATACAAACTGGCTTTTTGGTGTCACTGTGGTTATGACTAAATAGCTAATGTTGAATGCTTTTAGATGCTGGCACAAAGTAATGGTGTAGTGCTATTATCCTTGATTCTGTGTTATTCATGCCTTGGCAGTGCCCCTGTTCTGTCAAAACAGGTGTATATTGCACATTACAAAATGTAGTTTCTAAAATTGCCTTCAGTGAAAAGATTGTCTTAGATAGTGTAGCCCCTACTTTACTTCCACAGGCATTAAATACCTCCTCAGCACAGCTGTTACTTCATTTGTAATATGTTATCTCTATTATTCATATCACAGTAGTGTCCAAGAGCCAACTGAGAAGAGTTTTCTTTGTTCCAGATGTGATATATAGGATAACAGACACTCACTTGAGGAGCTGACAGTAGGGATTGCAGAGGCCTTAGATATAATATAAAAGGTGTGACAAAATGTCCCCATCTGAGATTCAGTAAGTTTCAGCCCAGTGATGTGTCCTGTCCTTCACAATAAACCTGCTGTTACTCCACCTGACACTGCTGTGAATATCCAGTCCAACTCCACAGCCAAGGGCAGGAAGAGGTGTAGCACACCCACAGTGGTGACATTAGTAGATGCTCTGTTCTGTGCTCTTTATTGCTTTTTTACTCTATTTTCAAATAGAAACAAATACATATACATAAGTGGACACTTTAAACTGAGAATGTGCTTAAAGAAATTTCTTCCTGTTTTCTGTAATCAACAGGTGTTCTAACATTCATTGACTGATACTTGAGCAATTTGAAGTCCACAGAGATGTATTTCTGACATCCTGGATTTAAAAATAATACACTTTAATACTGAAATATTTTTCTTTGCCTTTCTAAGTAATAACAAGGACAGTTATTAATATTCTGGAAAAGCACAACTCTTCAAATTTGGACAAATACATAAACAGGATTTAAAAGGTGAGACTTATTGATGTTAGTAAAGAGATTCTTCATCAGTGTTATGTGACTATTTATAAATCTGGGTAATAATTTTCAAAACTACTTTTTGGATAAACCACTTAAATTTATATTTGAATTATTTTCTGCCCTATTGGAAACACAGAAGAGATCATTCACAATTTTTCACAACTGAAATGATCATTTAGTGGAGAATGCACAAGATTGAAAGCTTTTTTCCACACTCTCCTGGGCATATTGATACATCATGCAGGTACTTTTATATCCTGTAATTTTCTACAGTGCAAGTAGAATCACCTTCAGTTTACATTTTTTTGGCGATTAAAAATTACGCTTTTCCTCATAGTTAAATATTTCTTTCTCCCTCCTTCCACATAAGGTTACTGGCAGTAATGGTTATATCTAAGAATGACACATCCATTCTAAGGTGGGGAGTTACCCCTAATAATGGTTATTTTAATTTTCTTATTTGTAGTAGCAAGTAGAATAACAAGAGTAACAGGATCTTTTACAATAGCTGCCATAAAAACTTCTAGCTGTTAAATTAATCAAGGAGAAGACAGCTAAACTAAAAATGGTTCAAGTGCATGGAAAATCGGAAGTATAATTTTTCATCAATTGTCTTTGCAAATGAAGGGTAGGGCATAGTACACAAGATTTCCCTGGAGTAGCTATCTGAAATACTAACATTTTTTAGTTTGGTTTGGTTTTGTTCTAGTTTTGTTTTATTTTCAAAATAATAATCTATGGTCTTACTAGGTTGTTTTAGAAAAATGCTTGACTGATTTATTATTCTTCGCTTAGGAGTTAAAGATTTTGTGAGCATCTGATGAATCTGTTGATAAGCAATACAAACCTTAAAGCAGTGACACTTATCAGTACCCTAACATGTTTAAATTAAACTGTTCAAAGGATGTTCTGCTCTTGATATCTGTGTTGAGCATGAGAGTAAGGGGATTACTCTCATTTCCTTCTTTCTTTTTAGCTCCAGATTGGTTCACCTCTTACTGTATAAGAGGGGCAAACATTTTATGATGAACCAGAAGTAAATGTCAGATGATGTGTTTGTGTCATGTAATCCTTCTCTATCAAGTCATAGTTTTCTAAAAGATTAAGGGAGGATCCATATATCATCTTACCTGGTGATTCGCTTAGAATTTCTTTAGAAAACCTGATTTTATCTTTTCCATCATATTACTCCTTGTTAAACAATGATGTTTTGTAAGCCATGATTGTATTTGAATCAAAATGCACAGCACATTTTATATTTCCATGAGAAATAAAACAAAGCCCTGGGAGATCATATTTTATATATAGTCTATGTGGTGAAAGTTTCTCTCTGTTAATTAAATGCCAGTGATTTGGCTTTGAGTAAGAATATCTGGATTTTGCAGGCAGTAATAGTAACCTACCAGGTCAAGTGATGCTACAGTAACAAAAACTCCTTTTTTTTTCCAATGGGGGTTATTTAAACATACCAAAAAGAAAATTAAGCAACTCAGTATCATTATAATATACATATAAATACTTTTAAAACATTTTTGGAAGGTTTTATTTTCTGTTTATATAATTTTTTTGCAGTAGGATGCTGAGGATAAAGAACTAACTCAGGCAATGTATAGTATGCAGCGTGTAGGAGCCTCATAGGGAGAACTGAGTACAGAACCTCACTGACCTTACCTGGCTTTTTGTGACTTTTTGTGAGAGTTTCCCAGTGTGCTGGCTTTAAGAAGCATGAGCCCCAAATTTCTAGTTTGTTTGAGCTATTTTATTGTTTTTGGTTGTTTTTTCCTGAGGTCAAGTGAGGTTCTTAATTTAACCATGAGGTTAAAGCACCATGAGCTCCTCAAAGAACTATTGCAATAATAGACAGGGAGGGCAAACTAGTCTTCAGATAGGCTACCATCTAAGATGGATGCTACTTACTTCAGCTCAGAAAGAAAATTAGCACAATGAAGAATGCTAGAAAATGGAACAAAATCATGATAAAGTATCCTGTTTTATTCCTTGAGGAGACTGTCTTTTTGTGCTTTTCTGCTAAAAAGTTGAGAAGATCCAATGTTAATGACACTCAACATTGTTTCTCTAAATTCCTAATATACAGGGAATCCCCATTCAGTTTCAGGACATATATTTAAAATACTATAGTAGTGGTAGACTACTAGTGGTATCAAAGAAAGAAAAAAAGAAAGACAAAGAAAGACAAATACTTACATACTTTTGACAGTTGGCCAAGCAGAGTTCATACAATTCAACTTCTGAACACAGGGTGTTCAGAGTAATTTGAGTGCATTTGCCCATAGCTCTGCTGATAGGGTATGAAAGTATAAAGGATTCCTGCTTTTGTTGTCCTTTCTGGGGGGAATAGAAAAATCACAGATTTTTTTCCAGTGTAATGGATCCATATTTTTCCTTTGTAAACACTCAATCAGATCAAGTGTGCAGCAACATAAAGGGATTACAGATTCTTTGCAAAAGTTCAAAGCTTCAGATAGGTGACTTTTCTAATAGGCTGAAGTTGTACTTCATGAAAGGTTTTAAGTACATGAGAACTCTCAGCTAAGTCAGAGAGTTTATACATACAGTTGCGACTGCATCTTGTTCAAGATTTTAACCATGTAGGGCTTAAGTTGGAATCCAGTGGTAAAATGAAGATCCATAGTCATAATTTAAATACATCAGCCTTCCAAATTTGCAGCCAAACACCTAAAAAAGTCTTATTTCCACAATGTACATTAGGATAATTCTAGCAGAGCCTAATGAAAAGGAATGTCTGAGTTAAGAGTTACCATCCCATGGGGTGAGAAGCTACTAAACACTGCTTTATACAAGAGCAGTATGTCCCAACACAATGTCACTGTAAGGTTTCCAACCAGGAGAAATTAAGATATATCAGTTCCTGTATAAACAAGATCTTGTTTAATCAGACACTTGCATCTTCTGCTGGATATTTGTGTTGCACTGCATGTGTTTTTTTTATGTATAGTACAAATCCCAAGCTAGTCTGTTGCACAGGGTACAGCAGAATACCAGAATCATCTTGTGTTTGTGTGAGGCTACAACTTCCCCTGCATTCCCAGCAGTGTTTGCAGCATGGATGCATTCTGTTTGGAGCACACTAATTTGAGACAAGCTTGGAAATGAAGGGCTTAATCTCATCTAGCTGCTGTAAATTTTTTTCCCCTCCCCAGAATGGCTACAGTATAAAGATATATTCCATAAGTGAAGGAACTATTGTTATTCAGGACAGAGGTTCTGAATTAGACAAGCAGGAAAGTAATTAGAAGCAGCATGGTTTCACATGGGAAAGCCTGAAGCTGTTGTCTGACTTCTGTTGCTCCACTTTTACTAAAGGAAAACCTGAGGACTTTCAGAGAAAAAGGAGGTGATTAAGTGTTGGGTTTTGGATTGGATGAAAGATAAAGGGTGTGTATGCAACCTACTGAGGCTACAGTGTAAATAAACACTGTTGCTTCAAGGCATGAGGACTGATGAATATAAATATAAGAGTACTGTGGAAAATAGAACAGTACCCTTCCAGGGTATGGTACTTGAAGTTTGGGAGTCTTAGAAATGCCTTAGTTAAGAGGTTATCAAATTGTGGCTTTAGTTTTGCTTAAGAATACTAAAAATATCCATCCAATAAATCAATAAATCTAGTTTTCAATTTGCTATTAACAGTTTAGTATCTGATAGTCCTTGGCGTGGGAACTAGGTTTTTGGGCCTGGTATTGGAAGCTAGCTCTGCATCGTCTGTGCATTACTTTTTATTAATTGCAGTCGTTCCAGAAATGAGGAAAAAAGTAGTAGCAAAAAGATAAGCTATTTAGGAAGAGCACCAGCCTCACCATTTCCTGTGATCTGTTCCCCACATAGACATTTTGACACCCACAGCTGTCATGTTACAGACAGAAGAGGATATATTCCTTACTATTGCTCACCTGTATTTGTTTATGGATTTGCTCCTCAGGATATTTTGTACCTTTCCAAACCTGCTGATGCTGTCTGCTTTCAAAACCTCCTCTGATTTTGAAACCTCCACATTCCAGAAATTTAATACATTTTGAAAATGACTTTCATTCTTACATTGTATTTAAAGGAATGTTCTTTTATCCCTTTGAAATTGAACCCCTACTGTTTGTATCAAGGACTCCCTGTTTTTGCACTGAGGAATTTAGTCAACCTCATTTTGTATTTGTCTTAGCCACTGACATCATGAGTTTTGTAAAGTTTGACCATATCTCTTGTTCGTCTGGTTTCCAAATTGGAGAGTCAGAATTTTTAGTCTCTCTTTGTAACATTTCCAGCTGCTTTATTGTTTTTAGCACATCAGCTGACCTCCAACATTGCTATATCCTCCTTGACATGCAGAGGCCAGAGCAACCTACTGGATATGGAGCAACCATTCGGGATATGGACACCTCTTGGTTTTATATGACATAAAAATTACGCGTTTCTCATGGTCCAAATATTCTTTCAAATAACTTTTTGGTCTTCTTGGTTGCCATTGCAATCAGATCTCATGATTTCAGTGAACTATTGACAATGTCTCTGTCTTGAATTGCAACTGTTACTATTGCAGTCAAGGATAGATCTGGAGCAAGGAGTAGTCGGGGCCTGTCACTTATGGTGACCCCCACGATTTAATACTGGTCCCAGTACTGTTTAACTTATTCATCAATGACTTGGATGAAGGGGCAGATGTCTCCTCAGCGAGGTTGCTGATGACAGAAAGCTGGGAGGAGTGGCCAATACCCCAGAGCGCTGTGCAGCCCTTTAGAGGGCCTTGAGAGAGGTGGACAGAGAACTGTCTGAAATTCAGCAAAGGCAAAGGCAAATGCAGGGTTGTGCACCTGGGGAAGAATAAACTCATGTTCCAGCACAGGCTTGGCAATGACCTGCTGGAAAGTAGCACTGTGGAGAAGGAGCTGGGGGTCCTGGTGGTCCTGGTGGACAATAGGCTCTCCATGAGCCAGCCAGGCAAATCCTGCCTCAAGGAGCATCCAGTCCTATTCTGTGGTTGTAGTGCGCTTCACACAACAGACAGTCTGATTCTTGGCTGGACTGCAGGCACTCTTTTAATGGTAGAAAGTATTTAGGAAGATGACTTGAATCATGAAAGTATAGACCAAATTGTCACCCTATATGATCTCACTATTCACTTCCAGCACCTTTAATGTGTTTGTGTGTCAGTGTAGTGGCTTGACTGTACCACATCCCAACATGCCAATTGTTTTAAAACTGGCTTGCTTGGGGACAGACAGCAGTTTAGCCATGATCACTGGGGCTTTCTGGGCTCAGCAGCACCTTATGTGTACCTTTCATAGCTCCTGCAGCTGAATCCTTTGGTGCCCGAGCCTGTCTAGACCAAAATTTGTCACAAAATTTCTAGGCAAAGGTGCAGAGTAGACTACTGGAAAAACAAAATCCAGGTTTGCAATAATACATTTTTGTCTGTTCTTTAATTCTGTGGACGCTATTTTCATTCCTTTTGTGTCTCCATAAGTCTTTTAACATATGCTTGATCCATAATTGAACCTTTTAACCTATGCTTGATCCATAATCCACTGAAGGCAATGGCTGCAATGCATATAATAGCTAACCTGGTATTATGCGCTGGGGCATTAATGTGCAAGAATATCTAGCAGTAACAGTTACAGAAGGCAAGGAAGTCCTTTTTTTTAGAAGGAAATTGCAGTAAAAAAATATAAGGGAAATGTTCCTTAAATAAAAGTTTTATTAGTTTTACCAGCACTCCACATTTAAATAGTGTGATAAATTTGAAAAATACTTAATGTTTTTCTATTATGACTCCCTTCATCTTTTCACAATGTAACAGTTTGCAGACAGAATACTAAAGACAACTGTGGATCATTGCTAATTTGGTTAACTGGATGATTAAAATGACAATAACATCTGCAAACAACTGTTGCTAGTATTATTGCTGTGCCTGAAAGCTCTGCTGTTGCTAAAGATCTGACAGTGTTTCCATTACTAAATCTCATTGTAATCCTCATTGGGTTTAAATCTGGAATTCATATTCTCAGTCCAAAAGACAGTTTTTTGACAACATTTGGAATTGGCCATATTTTAGTTACAGAAAAGTGAGAGATCCACAAACACTTGATATTTTTTCTTATTATATATTTTATAAAGGTTTTTAATGCTCCTAAAATTATTCAAGTAATAATATTTTAATGAATATCATCCATTCTTGGTTATCCTATAACAGGAAAATGTGACCATTTGAAATGACAAAATATGTGAAGCATGTGGACATAGATTCTGCAGATATTTACACCTGTACATAATTTCTTTAACATGAATGCACCCTCCCTGTTGATGTAGTGAAGCTGTTCAAGCACAAACATTTAAATGAACATGCAGGTTTTTTTTGGTGGTCAATAAATTTCCCTGTTGCTCCTGCAGAATTTTATTTTAATCTCTCTAGAAGTCAAATTGTCTCCTAAGAATTATACTTAATAGAGTCTGATTGCATACACTGATTAACCTCAGTAAGACCCTGATTCCACTGTTGAGACAAGACAGTATCACTTATTTCACAGCCTACAGAAAGCCAGTGCAGGAGCCTATGAACAAACTGGTGTCCTTTTTTGATTACTGATTTGTATTTAATGGACTTTCCAGCATAAAGGAATATGAATATTCTTTTGATACATGTCAGAACCATCAAGTTCCCAAAGACATTTTTTTCTATATATAGAAATATCAGACTTCCTTTTTTTCTTTGGAGAAAAGAGGCCAAGAACATTCTTATCAGTTTTACTAATCTAGTTGTGAAACCCTGGTCATTTAAATTAAAAGACCATATTTCCAGATATTCCTAGCATATGAGCCAAAATAAGGCTAGAAAAGACAATAATTTTTCCATTTCATTATTGACACTATGCAACAAAACATAGTTTTTCATAATTTTTTTCAGCTAAATTGTCACATTCAGATTCAAAGTATATCCTAAGTGACCCAAATATAAATGTATGAATTGTACTATAAAGCACTTTGTGTTAATAATAGGAAATATAAACCTCTTACTAATTCAAATTTGTGTGCAATTCTACTGCAGATTTATTTTAAAAGTGAAGGTTTAAATGGAGGACAATTTGCTTCCAATTCAAATGATAGCTGAGTACAGCTGATATATACAGCAAATATATAAAAAACTATTGTTCTAATCTTGTCATTGACTTAATCCATAAGAGAGTAAAAAAAAATTGTGACTATATGGTTTTGAGTCACTAATAGAGTTTTATTTGCCATAGTTGCAATATTCAGGCAAGTGCTCCTCACCCTTTTCTTAAACATAAGTAGCCATGAATATTATTTTATAAGGAGACTGTAGCTAATCCCTCTGCTTGCAGATATCATCTAATCCCGATTCTCCTCAACCCCATGTACACTCCCTAGGAAAATACTGAGCTTGCATATTTGTACTTTAATGTATTAACACGGCCTCCAGCTCTGTCACATAGTGAAGATCAAAATCGAAAAATCGAATCTTGTTATAAGCAGATTATTCAAATAAATTTTATTCCAGGTAAAACTAGAAAACCTGCAGTATTCATTGCAGCTTTAGATTTTTTTGCCATTTTGTCTTGCTTCAGTGACATGAATTTAAAATCTCACCTAACAATGGTCAAATTTGGTCTAATTTTCTTGAATGTTATATTTCAATTGGTTTACCACTTTTCCTTCATAGAGTTAAGATGAAATAGAATTGTGTGATCATGAATACTTTTCAATGTATTTCTTGATCAAGTGTACTTGATAAAGAGTACTTTTGAAGTTTCATTTTGACTCACTTTTATCTTTTTTTTTAGGTTAAAGTGGGTTTAATAAAGGCTAAATGACTGAGGAAAACATCTAGAAGAAAAAACTGTAAGCAGTTCTTTACTCTTTTTAGTTACCACCATTTTCCTCACTGTTTCCAAGCGGACTTGCATTCCAGTACTTTCCTATGCTTTGGTCCTTGTGCTTTGACCTTGGCTTCAAATTCTCCCACGTGTAGCACGCTGGGTCCAGCCCAGATGGTTTGGACCATGTGCTACCTCGGGAGACGGGCAAAGAGCTCCGAAAGTGCTGATAAAAACGAGGGATGGGCATGATTGGGTCACCAGAAAAGCAAAGGCACTTTAATGATACAAAATAACAAACCAGCCAGAACATGAGCAGGGTGTGGGGTACACCACAAAAGGCGAGGGCCGGGGTGAAACAGTGACTTGTTCCAATAAGAGATGAGGATTAGGAATATTATAATTACTGCAGCAAAAATGAACCAATAACAACAGGGGAATCAGAGAACTTTCTAGCGATATTTGCATATCAGCTCCCAGGGGGCAGTCCAGTGACATTTTTCTCTCCCTAAATAAGAAGGGCTTTCCCACGGCCTTAGGCTGAATCCTTCATTGACCACAACACCCACTTTGTGTAACTTGAAACAAAGGGTTACAAGCCTGTTACTAAAACTTTCATGGGGAAGCAGAAACACACTGATGATTTTGAAACAAGCGCATAAATTGGTAGGAATAATCCTCCCTACAATGACAAAGGTCCCAGAACTGTTTTTTCGAATCTGCTTTATTTTTACCAGGACACTTTGTAGGTAATATTTTGCAAGCAGAATGAAGGTACTCAAAGAAATACTGATTTAAATTATCTTGCCTCATGTAACTGGGTCACTAAGCTGCTTGGCCTTCATTTTGTTACCAGTAAGCAGTAACGAGATGACTGCACAGAAGCTTTCTCATTTAATATGGGAATAGGTATTTTTGGTCATTGTTCGTGTCACTAAATTTGCTCTTAAGTGTAAGTAGCTTGGTGTGTATCTTGGCCCAATCCGGGTTTTTGAATTGGTGGTTATCCCTCAGTGGAGAAGGAGTAAATGACTGCTATGTTTGCTGATGCAGAGGAGAGGGTGGATGGGCTAGAAAAAGGTAAAATCAGTTACTATAATTTGAAGAATCCAGGATAAATCTGTGTTGTATTGTGATATCCTGTACAGTCTGGGTAGCATACTTAGTATGGTCATGCTAGAAACTGAATTTGACATAAAATAGTTCCTATATGCTTTTGTTATTATTTTGTTGCTCATTTGTTTGTCTGGTTGTATTGATTTTTTTTAAACTTAATTATTACTGTGGGGAAAACTCTTAGATAATGGTGCACACTAGTTCAGTGTGTGATCAGGATACATTTACTATTGTCAAACAACGCTTTTGGGATTTTGGAGGGAAAAGTGCTTTGCAAAGACAGGCATTATTTAAATGGAACAAGTCTATTTTCTTTGTAATAACGTCCCTTCACTGTGTAATTTTCTACTTCTTTTTTTTTTTTCTTTTAATCAGACTTCAAGTCTGATACCAAGGTATCAATACAAGGATATTGTCAGAATTGGTACTGTATTGTCAGAAATGGTTATATAAATGTACTGAAAGTTTATGCAATTGATAGTTGATGTTTTATACTTAAAAATTGCAAGTAAAAATTAGACATGTTAAATGTTTTATATTTACATATGTACTATAGTATGACAAACTAAAACACACTAAACAAATGCAGAATTATTTTTTGAAAAAAAAGTAGAAAACTATTTAATATATGGTATAACATGCACAATGTAGTATAACAGGGTAAACATCCTGACTCCCAATCTGAGCTAAGCAATTTTTCACTGCCTTTGAATATGATGCTTGAAATAAGTGAAGGATGAAACCCAAAAGGAAATCTAAGCTTAATCTCATGCTGATCTATATAGAGAGTTAGGACCCTGTATGCTTTGATGTTGCTTTAATCCACTTTTCTCCAGCTGTCAGATATTAAACATCACGGGGCACATCATGAGCTCATGTAATTTGTTGTACTGATATTGAAAGTTAATGGAGCTGAAAGGCCAGCTGAAGGTCTGGCCCCATAACACTTCAGCTAATGTACACAAATCTGTAGAGCTGAGCTATTGCAAGTCTCTTCCTCAGGAATGCCTTTCTCAGACACTTCTCCACTTGCATTTACAACTAATATACTGTGTTAGATTTGAGGAAAAAGTGTGATGTCTTCAGCTAATTAGCTACCATAGAACCAAATGAAACCTGAATTGCAAAATATAGAAGTTCAACTTCTCCTATTCTTCTGGCATTCATAGGGTTCCAATTTATCTCATTTAGCAAACAGTGAGGTGCCAGCTTTAACTTGCAATGAAGTTTCATAGTCTTAGCAATGGGATTTGGGCAATAGCTTGTAACAAATCACTACCTACTGCTTTTTCATGAGCTGGAGATTGCGTCACTGCCTCCAGGACATTGAAGACAGCAGGAATTCAAAATCCATTTTAAACTGGACTGACAAAGAATCATGTATACATCAGTTTTCATGGCAAAGCTGGTCTTGTGTCTGGTAATGTAACTAGGACTGTTGTATTTTTCTAAAAATACACTTGCTGTACTATTAGCAGACATAATTTTCTTGTATTTCATTAAATGAAATACTGAACCAACAGTGCGAGGTTCAAATAAGCCATGTGCCTGATCCCACACTTCTGTCACAACAAATGCAGACAGGGCCACAGACTGGGGGAAAGCAGCCCAGAAAATGACCTGGAGATGTGGATTCACAGTGGCTGAACATTGGCTAGCATGTGCCCAGGTGGTTGAAAAGGCCAATGTCATCCTGGCCTGTGTCAGCAATAGTGTGGCCAGCTAGAGCATGATAATGATTGTCAAAGGTTCAACTTGATGGTCTTGGAGGTCTCTTCCAACCTAAGTGCTTCTGTGATTCCATGATATTTTATGTTCAAGAATGTTATATTGCCAGTATCTCTGAACAAATATAATCTGCGGGGATACTCTTTGCACCCCTTCCATTCTGCTTTGCAGGACATTTAGTTGAATCACAAGTATTGAGGTTTATGATTTCATCATTAGGATCTTATCTTTGAAGTCCAGCTTCATCAATGTACAAGTGTGTTTTCACTTTGACAGGAATATCATTCCTGAATTTCATATGTGCTCTTTAATGAAAAGAAATGTTTCCATTGAAATTGTAACTTGATTTAGATTTTTTTTTATGAGATTATAACTAGTAAATAGAAATTGAGATTTTTTTTTTTTAATAATGCTTCTGAAGGCCATTAAAACCTTAATTACACAGATTTAGCATCATGATTGAACAGTCATACTAGCAAAGGGTTGAGTAAATTTGTATGGTCTGTGTCCCATGTTAATTTTCTTTAAATACATGTGATGTTTATGAAGGTGAAACAGAAAAAAAGAACCAAGCTCAAGTGTTGTGTACGTCTTGTTTCTCAGCAGCTCTCAATATTTTACAGAGAGAATAACATCTTGATAATTAAATTGCTTCCACATCTGTGCAATGGTGTCAGCAGGATATTGCCATATTGCATATGTTTAACAAATTACACATAATTTGTCTTTATATTTTCATTATGGAAATTGCATTCATATTATTCAACAAGAAGTACCACCATGTAAGAATGAGACAAGAAAATAGAATAACAAAACTGATTTTGAATATTTGCAAAGTAAAATGCATTTGAAAAAAGGCAATAAAAATCCTGCTTTGGCAAGTTACAAGAGAAATAAACAAAGCTGACATTCTGAGGAAACTTATTAATGAAAAGATTATTTACTTTTGTACTGTTGGAAGTGTTTATAGCATTAAAGTTAGAAAGGAAAATGCAGTCCAAAGGGAATGCAAAACTTCAAGGTTTGATGAGGAGTGAGACTTGACGGAACAGCAGTGAATATGCCACAGAGCTTTGGGGCATAATTTGAGTTACTTGAAATTGCAGGTTAAATTTGATTGCGATTGTTATCAATTTTTTAGTGAAAACTGGTTTTTGATAAGTAAACCTCTATGGGTGTTTTTGGATGGATAAGAGAAGTAAACAAACCATCCCAAGAATAATTTTAAACAGTGATTGGTTAAAAAAAAATATGGAAAATAGTCTCTCCTCCTCTGTGTAGTGTAATAAAACTATTTTTCTTTCAAGTAACTTTAGTCAATACCCTATGTCTGTAACAAAGAAACAGATTTTAATTTTTTCTGTTGCTCAAAGTTAACACAGTATATTGAGCTGATACCTAAAGGTAAGAACAGCAACACCTGAGAATACAGTTCCTTATAGATTAAGGCAGGTTGCTCTGTTTAAATATTTGCATGACTGCATCTTCTTAATTCTTATTCTATCAATTTGCATCCAATTTAGTGTGGTGCCTCAGGTGCTCATTGATTTCTGTTTTCTGTTACCAGTCTCCTTTCTTTCTGGCACTAAATACAAACAACATAAAAAATTAAGTGTTCCCTGAAGCTTTTCCTGGTAAATAATTTTATTACTTGGCATTAATCTAGACTTTTAATTAGTTAAGAAGTATACTGATGAAGGCATCTCTCTCTTCATGAGACAAAAGATGGGTAGAAAGCACAAAGAACAGAAGCTAAATTTGGTGGATAGAGAGGGATATCTCTGATTTCTGTGAACACTTATATTCCTATAATCACAGGCTACAGGGAGCAACACAGTTGGATAACAGATGACAGGTTCTAGTCTCAAAAAGGGCACATACTTATTGGTCAGCACTTAGAAAGGGAACATAATTGCAAGGCCTTTTGAAGGCCTTGGTTTGGCTTAAGATGGTATCTTCAGGAGTTATAGTCTCTTCACTTAGTCTCTACTCCCCATCTTGGAGATATCCTTGCTCTCTCCTCTTTTAGGAAAACTATTATCTGTAGAAAATTATGGTTCTTCCTCTTTAAATGAAATTTTTTGATCTTTGGAAAGCCACAGTAAATCAACGTCCCTTTAATTTTACACTTAAGAAAATTGTCCGTGAACCCTAAAAGAAATAATCTGGACTCAGCCAATGGTGAAGCCTTTTCCTATTTTATGGTTCCTCCTAAATGCCTAAATTCTGAGGATGGTCCTCCTTGATTTTGTGCTTTTTTGCTAATGCAAAGTTGCCATAGCTCTGTTCTCTCTCATGAGCGTTGCTTTTACAGATTTCTGGAGGGAAAGTTGGATACCCACATGGTCCCACTCCAATGGAGAGTTATGATGTCAGTGAGGCAGGGGGTCAGAGCCTGTACAGAATGACTGCCTGTTTATTCAGCCTGGTGAGACCCCACGGGGGGTTCTGTGTCCTCTTCTGAGCTCCCCACGCAAGAACGACCTGGAAGCAGCTTCAGTGAGGAGGGTTGCCAAGACACTTAGGTGAGCATGTGATGCACAAAGAGACTCTGAGAGGTCTGATGCTTTTTGGTCTGAAAAGGACCAGGCTAAAGGAAGACCTGACTGCTGTCTTTAAGTCTTGAAGGAGAGGATATAGAGAAAATGGAGACAACCTTGGCTTAAAGGTATAAGGTAAAATGACATGACACAGTGGGCAGAAGCTGTAGCAAGACAAAATCTTACTCAAGGGAGGAAAAATATATTCTCCAAGAGAATGGTTAAGCTGTGAAAAAGGTTGCCCAAGGTTGTGGAGTCTACATCTTTAGATATATCCAGAGAGTATCTTGACAAAGCCCTTAGAAACTGAATAGAACTTTTAAGTTGATCCTGCTTTGTGTAGGGAAGAGATAAGATAACCTCCAGATGTCCCCTCCAGCAGAAATTATTTTGTTGTAATGTGACCTTTCCCATTTCCCAAGCTGTGCAAGGACAGAACAAGGATCTTGCTACATACCTCAGAGTACATTCTTCCTCTCCCTCCTGGATAAATTAATATCCCACATAAAATTCCCAGTGGTACTTCACCAACAGTTGAACAACTGAGACATGTGAAAGATTATAAAGACCTGATTTTTAACAGATAGTCATTATTTATAAGCACATCCCAAGGAGGGGAAAAAAGAAATCCTTTTAAATTCAAACTAAAATATAGAAATATTTTCACTGGCTTTGTTCTTTTCTTTTTGTGGGGAAAAGAAAAAAGTGAAAACCAATACTATAGCTATAGCTGTTTATCCCTGCATATTCTATCCATCATTACCTGCATATGGGTTGTGCACAAATAAAGGAGTGAGGGACATAGAGTTAACACTTGAAAGAAGATTCTTCGTCACTATGAGAGGCATCAGACAAGACATATTCCAGTCCTCCAAATCCTTGAGAATGAAGATCTGCAGCTTAGAATTCAACCAGTGGCTTTCAGTTTTTGACACAGACTGCCTTTATGAAGTAGAATTGAAGGAGTTTGAATGCTTGTAATGGATCCCTCTGAGAAACAGTATAATTGCAGTGGCATTGGTCTGCTCTATTCCCTCTGCCTTTAGGGTAACTACTACATTCTCAAATTTTCCTTAAGATGAAAGGACCTTGGCTGACAGATGCCCTGTACATTGAATGCATTGCTATAATCCAAACCTGTATGAGGAGAAAAAAATTTCAGTTCCCCTCGAGTTTTAAGAACTGTGAATCACATACCTGAAGAGAAATAGTACCTTTCTAGCTGTAACTCAAACCTATTTCCCCTTTTCTTTTATTCACTACTGTTAAATCCACTCCTTATAGAGGAGGAAATTGCTAAGAGCTACGTTGCCCAGATGGATGCTTATGTGCATCACCTTTTGTTTCAGTGGTGTTTGGATGTTAATTCCAGTTTTCTCTTTTACACAAAATACTGTATTCTGAATATTGTTGCATTAGGTTTTGAGAGCAGCTGGGCACCACAGGAAATATTTAGCATCCCTTCACTTTGGTAAAAAGTATTTTCTTCTTTTCCATACTTCTCTGTCTTTTTCTTAAGTTCTGTTACATTTATCTAGTTGCCCTTCAAAACATGTTCTTCTTACTAGTTCTTATTTGCCCATTTTGTGGATTCATTTCCATCTCCCATTCATCTTTTAGTCCTTGACATTTGCATTTTGCATTCTGATCTTCTCTATTTATGTATATCTTCTTATTTATTTCTTTCTTTCTGGTTTTCTTTTTTTATCTTAATCCATCTTTGCCCCTGCCCTTTCTCTCTTTGCTGATACTCTAATTACACTTTCCCTTA
This sequence comes from Cinnycerthia olivascens, assembly GCA_035048155.1. Lineage (NCBI taxonomy): Eukaryota > Metazoa > Chordata > Aves > Passeriformes > Certhiidae > Cinnycerthia > Cinnycerthia olivascens. The sequence goes on along the minus strand of JAWWMU010000054.1, from coordinate 8,056,859 downwards.
TTAATTCTAACCTTTCTTTCCTTACAGAAAATGTCTATTTGGTATTTCTCTTTGGAGTGACAAGTCTGTTTCATACCCTACGTCCATTTCTGTTTTGCCACGGATCCTTTCTGGAGAGGATGAGAATATGTCAGTTTCTTGCTTTCAGTTATATGTACTCGATATGCATATATTAATTTTTTATATTCCTATTCCTTTACTATTGCTGTCTGTTCATCTTCTCCCCTGCAATGAGTGAAATTCCACTGTATAAGTGAGTTATCAGTCAGAATAATACCTTGATAATGCTATCATCTTCTGTCTGACTTCTTTCTCTTATACTCAAGTCAAAAAGGTCAGGTAGAAATGCAGAGACATTCACAGATGAACAGAATATTGTGCTCTGCTCTGTACACCAGTATAGACTTCAGACTGGAATTGTAGCTTGGATAGATTTTAAATGATGCAAGGAACTGAATAATTCAATTATCACAAAGAAGCTTGAGAAATGCAAAGGAAAACCAACCAAAGCAAGAGTATAGAGTGTTTGCTTTTTTGAAGATAATGTGTCCTGCTCTGATATTTTATTTTATACAGTCAAGATCTTTGCTGGGTTATCTACATGAAATAAGGTTTTGTTTGCATCTAGCTCAGACTAGGTCATTTTTTGAAACAGATGAGAAGTGTTTGGATTATCTCAGAAGTTCTAAAATGTGCATAGTATCAAAGTAGAAATAGCAGTGATCTCTTCATATGTATGAAGACCTAATGTTGGGAGATCAAATTCTAAATCAAATCACGAAAATATTTTCACTTCACTGCTAATGATTGGATAATTACAGTGGAGTTCGGAACAGAAGTCAGAGGCAAAGAAAGATTTGTAACAGGTGCAGTGGAAAAAAAGATGGCAAAGAGGACATTTTGGTGTCTTGACAGGATTTTTCTTTGCCAATTTGTTTTCCTTGAGGTAGAAGTACTCTTTTTTGTGGTTTGAGTTTCTTTATTTTATCAGCATCTTGCTGGAGTGCAGAAAATACCTTTTTTTTTTCCTGAAGTACAGTGTACTTTAAGGAATGGCTTTCAGAGAGGACGGTGCAAGTGCATCACTAAAGTATTCGCTAGGACAAGCAACAAAGATGCTATAATGATGAAGTTACTTCACTAGAGAAGAAGTTTATTCTACCAAGAAAATGTATAAATTGCAGATTTTCTTCAAAAAGCTTTCTTCTTGAAGTTTCATTGTTAATTATAAGGCAAGCATTGCTTTGATGTTGTAAGAAACTACTCTGAGCAGAGAATGAGAACACAATTACACTCTTCTGTCTCTGTAGACAAAAGTATGCTTGACACTAAAGCCTAAGTTCCAGAAAACCTATACTCTATTTTGACTTTAAAAATTTCAAGGATTTCTTCATAGCAGTTTGCATGGTGCTATGTTTTGGATTTATGAGAAAAACATAGTTGAAAAGGCATGGGTGTTTTAGCTATTGCTGAGCAGTGCCCAATGGGTGAGGGCCTTTTCTGTTCCTCATGCTCGAGAGGAGGCTGGGGGTGCACAGGGACCCAGCCCGGAGGGGACACAGCCAGGACAGCTGACTCCAAATGCCCCAAGGGATGTTACAGGCCATATGGTGTCATACTCAGCATATAATCTAGGGAAAGATCACTGAAGGGAGGACATTAGGATTGGTGGTGGTATATTTCTTCCAAAGGAACTGTTATGTGTGGAGCTCTGCTTTCCTGGACATGGCTGAACACCTGCCTGCCCGTGGGAAGTGGTGAACGAAATCCTTGCTTTGTTTTGCTTGGGACCACAGCTTTTGCTTTCCCCAATAAACTGTCTTTATCTCAACTCATGTTTTCACACTTTTGCCTTTTTGAGTCTTTCCCTCAACCCATTGAGGGCTTAACTGCCCTGTTAAAACTTAACAAATACTGCCATCAAAATGCACTTCAACTTAGAGATGTGGTTCCTTTATTGAGTGCCTGAGAAATAAAAACACGTGATCCTTTCACAACTTAATTATAGTAACCAGTATTAATTGTGGTAAATAGGTTAGTAATTTGAACTAAATTACAACAAATAGACAAGAGACGAGGCAGAAAAACAACAGAGTAGAAAAGGAGAAGGGAAAAAAATGTTGAAATACCTCAGAAGAGATTTCAGTCTCCTCTCTCTGGTGCCTTTGTTTTTCTCTCATTATCTTTGGTCTCTTGTCTAGATCATGGCTCTTAAAGATGTTCAGAGAACAGACAGGTCCATTAGTTCCTTGGGTCCATTGATTCTCATTCTTTCTTTAAGGGCACTGTCAGGAAGGTATAAAAATTGGTAAAGCTCTTTGGCTCTTGAAGTGCTAGCTTAATACATTCTTTTAGATGTCCAATTAGATGTTTTTCTAGTTACAATACCATATAAGAAAAGTTTTGAGCTTTATGCTGTTTTTTGTTTTAAATTGCTTCCTCCCTGAGGGGTAAACAAAAATAACTCTGTTAGAAAAACTGAGAAAAGTACAGACCACTGAGTACTCCCCCTTTGTGGAATCTTATAGACCTGTGTTAGAGTATTACCATTTTTTTTCATTAGGCACAACAGTCAATGTATTTTACATTACTATTATTTATTATTATTATTATTATTATTTTGGCATCTTTGAAACCTCTATCCCATTGATTAGATTTCAGTAATAATTTTGAAAGCTATTAAGAAAGCAGTAGCTACAAGACATGAATATGCAACCATGTGGTATGATCATGTGAAAAATTTGGAAAATCTGTCTAAAGCAGACGATATTTCAAAGCTCACAGAAACTATTTCAGATCTATCCAGCTACTTATTACAGGAACACTTCACATTTGTTTTGGTGCTCTATTCTAAGCACGTCAAGATTGTGCTGTCCTTCCAGTATCACCCAGCTCAGCTGTACAGTGCGACAGCTCACTCGAGCTCAGGAAAGCAGAAGTGTGTGCTCTCTAAAATACAGGGAAAGGGTTGAGGAGGAAGGAATGGAATAGGGAGACAGATTTCCAGGTTTAGGTTTGCATGGAGGCTTCTGACACTGAGACACAAGTAATGTCCTGGCTTTGGTGACAGGGAGAAACAGTATGTACTTGGAGATAAGAACTTGGTCAAATGTGACTAAACATTCCCAGGATCAGTCCTATAGCAGTTTACTTGAAGATTACTTTTAATGTATACTTCATGATCACTGTTTTAGTAAACTGGAAAAAAATTTCTAAATTTTGTCAAACCTTCTCCGTTCCCTGCAAGGTCTTGTCATTGACCCAGTCCTGATTCTTAAGAATGGAATCCTTCAGTCATGTCCCAAAATATTTTGTTGAACTTTTGATTCATACCATTGTATAATTTTGAAATAGCATACAAATTATATAGCTTAGGACAGTAATGATAAATTATTGCTGACTGGTTTTCCATTTAAAACTAGAGCTACAAGCGGCTTAGTTACAGTAAAATTTGTATTCAAGTGCTCAAAAACATTAATCCTAAAACAAAGAGCTAATTTAATAATAGATTAAATGAACACATGATCTACTTCAGCACAGTAGGTGATCAATGTTTAATACACCCTTGCTAGGTTTATGTAAAGTTTAGTCACACCCTTCATTAAGGTGTGTTGACAGAGTAGTTCATTTAGTTGGACAAATACCAGGATTCAAAATCCAACTCTTAATTACGTTGTATTATATATGGTGAGTGAATAAGAGTGTGGACATTAGCAGTGAATAAGGCTGTCGACAAATTGATTAACTGCAATTAAAATGCTTATGCATCTGTAAGACTATCCTACTTGTCTGAAAATGAGCATTGCTTTGATGTGCAGCAAAGCATTTACCCATAATCTAACTGTATGCAAAGCACACTGTAATTAGCAAGATGCATGCTTTGTTTTAATTGCTTCAAACACTGGATCAAACTGCAAAAAATGTTACCTGAATGATTGTAACATGTTCATTTTCCTTATCAAAAGTTTTGGGTTGAAAAATAATATCTTATTGAAGAAACTGAAGATTGGAAAAGAAAACAAGGGTCATTTTCTTACTGTACATATTTACCTGTGGTTATACCACTAAAAATATCATGATAGCAAAAAGTTTTATTCATAGGATCTCATGAAAATGCTATTTTCAACAAAATGAAATATTATTAGACGTGTCAAATATTTGAATGGATATCTATTAAAACACCTTCTAATTTCACAGATTTAGTTTCTATTGGTAATAATATGTATCTGAGTAACAGAAATCTGTCAGGGGAGAGCTCAAGTGTTGAACGTGTGCATATATGTGTGTATGTGTGTGTGCATGTACATAGACTTTAGAAAAAATTCCTGACTAGTGCAGAAATGAGGGACAAATGCAGCTTCACAATTCTAATAAGTAACAACTATCATTGCATTTAACCCTTTTGATAATGGCCACCAATTGCTTGGAAAAATTGAATATTGTGATGGCTAAACAGTAGGCCTATAAGACTTCACAGACTGGACTCTAACCTGAGCAACTGAACCCATAAGAAAGCCTGTCAGCCTTTCCTGAGAATGAAATCCTGTAACGGTGGAAAACAGCTTATTCCCTTGGGAAAGAATCCTAAGATTGTGTTTACAGCACCCGTGTGAACTATCCAGACTCGCTGAAGAGAAACATGCAAACAAGAGATGCTACCTGGCACACAGAGACCTCTGGTGAACTGATCAATCCAACAGGGTAACGACTAGTTACTGATCAATCAGAAATAGGCACACTATGTTTGTAAAACTATATATTGGGATGTGAAAATAAAACGCTGCCTTTCTTCGCTGCACGAAGAAGAGTTTGTCTTGTCTCTCTAATGCAAGGTCATAGCGACAGAATATCACCAATTAGATTCAAAAGACTGCAATGTAATTAAATGAAATTAAATAAGAGCATCTCTGCTCTCATTTAAACTGCACGAGAAGTAAAGAATAAGGAGGCAGATGGAAGCTTCTCACAAGACTTGTAGATAGTTTTTCCAGACCTCTGCATTTAAAATAAAGTGAATGTATAAAATCCCCTGACTAATACAAATTCACCCTGACTGCTTGTGAGAGGGAGGCACCAAAGGCTTGTCATATCTATTGTGCATTAAGTGAAATATTTCATCACTTATTTCTGGGTAATCAAAAGAGCTTTAGCCTAAGTGTAAGTTTGCTTCATTTGTACCCTATCACTTTTATTCAAAGCAGGTCATCTTTATCTTCCCTTTGTAATAGGAGCAATACAAGAAAATGTAATTTATGCAGGAATGCAATATTTACAGAAGTTTTTAGATCAATAAATTTAGTTTTCATGACACAATGTAAAAAGGATTTGCTATATTACAAACATGAAAAATGCATTGTTTAGTAATCATTCTCATATTATGTTGTCCTAAATGCAAAGCTTGATGTAACTGTGTTATTAAAATATATTCCAAACATTATCCCAGGGGTCTCTCTTGTCATTTTGGCTCAAGCTGGTGCATACATTTCAGTTGTGAAGAAATATTCTAAGTTAATCTTCTCAGGAGGTAGCTGAATGGTCTTATAAGCAAGGTTTATAAAGACAGTTTCAGAACTTTTTCTAGCAAGATGTGTATTATATGAATTCAAACACATAATTCTACCTATAATTAAGTGAAACTGTACTCACAAGTCCCAAGCCCTAGAGTATTTCAATGTAGGCTTCACAGATCAGAATGGAATCCTGAAAACATTAGAAATAGAACTGAATGGATTCATTCTGTTTGAATTTTTATTGTAATTCAAGTTGTATTCAGCCTAATTAAATATCCCAAAAGAAATCCCTTTTTATATACAAAACTGGGCTTTATCTACCAAGACACACATCCTCCTGAAGTGAAGCAAGATCTTTACTGGCATAAATTTGGAATGTAATTTTATACAGTTGAAACTGCCAAGAATTAATTATTTATAATTTCCCTGCTGCATTTTGTCTAAGGCATGACAGAAATAGTAAAACTCTGGTCATTTTAGCAGTGCTTCATCACCAGTGAAAGGTATCACATAGCCAAGTATTTTCACATTTGACAATAGTGATCAAAGAAGCTGATACCAATTTATATCACCAAATATCACAGTGATAGTGTGGACCAATAGGCTTCGGGTTTTCTTTGAAGACAAGAACTGATTCTCTTCTGTGGAATACTTCAAAGAATAGAAAAGAAAGAAATGTGTAGCTGTCCCTAAAAACAAGACATTTGGTTTGAATCTGTACAGTTTTCGTATAGGCTAAATATATTGGTTTTCTCAAATCCAGAGCTATTCTATGTAAGCCTAATTCAAGGAATAGATGAGCCGTTGTGAAAGATTATTAGCACTCCTTCTTTAACCCCTTTTAAAAGAAGTGGATCCTTTTTTTAATCCTTTTAAATTTTTTAAAAATTTTATTTTTTGTTATCATGGCACTCTTCCCTTCCTGAAAGGTTACAACATTTCATACATCTCATTTCTTCCTCCTCCAGTCCAGCCTGTAATCCTTTGAATGCACATATAGGCCATTTTTCTCACAGATATTCCCTCTAGCATGGATTATTTCCTTCCCCTTTAATCCTCACAGGCAGAGATGCTGTGCTTAACAGTCTTACACAGGTTTGCATAGAAAGCCTCAGTTTAGTTGATGTGGATCACATGGCTGCCAGGCTAGCTGAACAGAATTCAGGCTGAATAACAACTGTATATTTGTAGCAGGGAAAAATTACTAAATTCACATTGTCATAGCAAATGAGGATTAAAGTAATTTCATTTATAACTGATGTAATTAGGTGAGACTCAGAACTACACATTCAGGGTCAATCAAAAAAATCCCAGATACACACAAGTTTATGAACACTTTCCTATTGCTAATCCACCAAAGTTATTACTACCCCCAGCTCACACTCACACAGCACCACACTTAGTAACTCCCTAGTAACGTCTTGATCCATTGATTATCCTCTTGCTCTTGGAGACATGGTCTACCTCAACAAAACAATTAGAGATTATTAAAAAAATTAAAAATAAAAAAATAAATGCTTTAAGAAAGGGAAAAAATAGCTATTGAAAGGGAAACAGAATTTTAGAAATCATAACTATGTCAAACCTGCCTACACCTTATTTTGTTCAGACATGCTGAACTGTCATTAAAATTAGTGGACATTGAGTCATCATATCACAAAAAAGGACTGGTTGTAATGCATGAACCCTATTTCTTAACATATACAAACTCTTTTTAAAATCACTCTTTACAACAAAATCGTAATTGTAACAATATATTCCTGTGTGTGAAATATGAAGGATTATTTCATACCTTATTTTATGAATATGGCACTTGTCTTTAACTGCATACCAGGCAAGAAATAACATTCCATTATTCACATCCCACAGTGTCATCTTGCTTATCCCACAGTGTCCTTTGGTTCAGATATTTTCTTGCATTCTCAGCATCTCACAGGTTGAATACAAAGGAACAATGAATGCAATGCGGGTGCTCAAAGCTCCTGTTGGAAGAGTATTTTAGACCTCATCCTGCCAATAGTTGCTTTGCTGTTTTTTTCCCCATAGATAAACTTATGAGTTGAAAGATTGAAAGTTTATGAACCCTTTTACAGTTTGTCCACTAACTGTTTTCATTGCACACAACTGTTTTTACTATTTTTTGATTTTTTTTTTCCTTTTTGCTTGGGTTTTGTTTGTTTGTTTTTGAATCACAGTGTTCTAGTCTGTTGTGACATTGTAGAGTGCTTGTCAGGCTTTTTATCAGAGTGTGCAGATGATGTGCAGGTGATAGAATTAACCTGATTCTGAAAGCCTAGTCTGAGGAATACCACCGGACCCTGATCACTGACATGCATCCAGAAGGATTTGTTATATTCTGAATTTAAAATGTAAGGCATTGCATTTAAAATTGGCATTGGTCATCTGAGTTCTCCAGATCATTTGTGGAGAGCAAATACAATTTATTTAACTTAAAACCTTGCAGATCAACAGGAGCAAAAGAAATAGCCATGCAGATATAAGTGGGAATAACATGTGTTGCATGGAAACTCATTTAGAATTTGTAAATCTAAAGAGTGTTTTAAGTTATCAGCATTCATTTAACTCAATTTCAGAGAGATTTGGAGCTAAACAGCTCTCTACGTTATTTTTTGAAACAGAGTAGAACTTATTACATCTTTTCCCAGTTCTTTCCAGATATAAGTAGGTGTTTTTTGATTACTTAGACTTTTTCTCTTCTTGAAAGTTATGTTAGAAAATATCTATTGAATTTGTGGTTTTGATTTCTTTCTGTGCAGTCATGGATACACAGTATTGCTGTATTTAGAGTACAGTTGTATTTAGCTGAAAACAATATAAAAATAAGCAGTGAAGTTACTTCAGAAAGAAGTTTTAACATGAAAATAATATCCTGGAATGGAGTCAGAAGCAAGATAACACTTGGCTAAAAATGAAATTGAAAGGCTTGTTAAGGCAAACCTATGTGTTGGAACTTGGTTTGAAAAATTACAAAATCAAGAATAGTCAGACAAAAATATATACTTTTGACTAACCCAAGGATCAAGTAGCTGACCAGCTGGGATATGGATAGATGATGTTTATCTTCTGAATGTAAGAAGAAATATTCCAAGTAAATCATAGAGATTGGTTTGTCTTTCACACTAACAATGCACAGAAGAAAACAAAATACAGCAGCAAGAGACTAATAGTATGATTCTTTACATCAAGAATATTTTCCTTTCATGGGATAGATCCAAACTTCTGTATGTAAAGCTTTCTTTTTTAACCATCAACAAATTCTGGCTCTTAAAAATATAGTTACTTGGATAGAGATGAAATGCCATATTTTAATAAACATGATTTAACCTTAATTTTTTATTTTGTTTTCCTTCATATTTGATTTTGTCTTTAAAAACAAATGAATTATTATTATTATATTTATTTCATCCAATATTTAAAAAATAATTAAATTAAGGGATAATGAGGATCCAAATTAATTTCTGTGTCTGTTGTATTTTAAACCAAATTAAGTGTAGCAACAAGGGCCAAATCCTCTATGCATTGATTGTTGTCCACTGTGCTCAGGACTTTGTGTGTCCTGAAAAATAGTTCATAGAGAAACTTAGCATGTTAGCTTAGTACAGGAGTCTCTGCATTTTCTATCAAAACATGCACAAATGTTAGTGTCTGAGAATGATGAAGTTAAATTCTGCTAACAATACCTAAGAATGTTATTTGTTTTAGGTGATCTCTCAAGATCTCTCAGTTACTCATGTAGCCAATGAACAAGATATTTTCAACTGATGCTTGCATGTGAACAGTATTTGAACAGAGACCCAAAGTCCCCAAACCCCAGCACTGATCATCTGCTGATGGTGATTGCAACAGAATCCGGGGAACACAATGGAATCATAGGTTTGGTTGTAAGGGACATTAAAGACCATCTAGTTCTAAACCCCTGCCATGGGCAGGGTTGTTTTTCATTAGACCAAGTTGCTCATAGCCTGGCTCAGTCTGTCCCTGAACATTTCCATGTAAGGGAAACCCACAACTTCTCTGGGTCTTCTGCTGCTGTCTCATCACCCTCATAGTAAAGTATTTCCTCCTAATATAAAATCTAAACTTACCCTCTTTCAGTTTGAAGCCATACTTCCTTGTTCTATCACTACATGTGGTTGTAAAATGTTCCACTCTATCTCACTTGTCGGTGCTTTATGTGCTGGAAGGCCGTTCTAAGCTCTCCCCAGAGCCTTCTCTTGTCCAGGCTGAACAGCCAGAATTGTCTCAGCCTGTCTTCACAGGAGAGGTGCTCCAGCCTTCTGATCTTAGTGGCTCTTCTCTGGACTCACTCTAACAAGTCCACATCCTTTACTTGTTTGGTTTTCTAATCTGGAACAATTAAGAAACAAACTCTTTATCTTCCATGCCAGGCATATGTAAACTCTGTTTACTGAAGTTTAATATCAGTCATAGTCTGGGAATAAATCTTCAGTAATAAGCAGACTAGAATTTTCAATGAACTATTATGTTATTTTTCTACAAAAACACTTAAGGTTGTTAAAACTGAAGTTATTCATAGAATCTGTTTCCCAGTTTTGATAGGCTGTTTTCTCAGCTGAAAATCTTAGCGAGAGACATCTGTTCCATATTACTCAGAAATACAATAGCATAATAACATAATCAATAATGAGTAGCGTACACATAATTTGTGGGAAATTATATGACTAATTTTCCTTATTCAATAGTCCATTGAATTTATTATCTCTGATTTGGAAAATTCATGCTCAGGATTATGGCAAGGACTTGTCTGTTATAATCACCAGCAGAGTGAGATGGCTGTAGCCTCTGTATTTCTTATGTGTTTTACTTTGTATTTAGTGTGATAGAAGTTTGAGTTTTTAGAAAAATTGAAAATATTTTTTAAAAATCCTATTTTTCCAGGTATAAATTCTGAAGTAAATGAGAGCGAAAAGGTAGCAAAACAGGTAATTAATTCTACCAGTTCCTCTGACAGTAATAAATTTCCAAGAAAGAGGAAGATAGCTCTGAAGATGTTGCTATGCAACTGCTTTCAAATGTATATAAATGTTAGTTACTGTTGTTTGTCTATTATTGCAGCCAGTATTCTCCAGAGGAAGAAGTAAAAAATCTAGGCCTGGAATTGATAAGTCTAGCCCACCGCTACCATTTGACATTATACATATCAATTTGACATTTGGTATTTTGTAGGTGCTCTTTGAAGCTTAGCAAGCTCCATGTTGAAATGGTTTCTCTGGTCAGAAACTGCAGCCACACAGTGGCATTGACTTCTATGACCTTTGAGTATAAAGCAGAGCGAATTTGAATTAATTTCACCACAGTTACCCTTTCCCAAAGTGTATTTAGTCAGGCTCACTCAGTGTCCCCAAGCTACTCATTCAAATGCTCTTTAGCACTGAAAGGAAACACTTTATATTTTGTTTTTTTTTTTAATTAAGGGACTCCTCTGTCTCAGTCTGACCTGCCTATCAAGTACAATAACACCCTTGAACTGTCTCTCACCCTGTTTCAGCCCCTCTTTTCTTCATTTCCACAGCACTGTTGTATTGCCTGTGAATTCCCATTACTGTTCTTGGCTGAGATCTGCAGTTTCTCAGACACTGCAGGGAGAGGTGTTGAACAGTGTAATACCAGATTTAGTGTCACTTAACTACTGGGAAAATTAAAGTATTGCTTTATTACTGCTTCTACTGCCAGCCCAGGGCACAGCAGAAGACCTCCCTTACCTCAGGGGTGGAATGACTTTTGGCTGCTGGGACCCAGGACCAGCTGAGAGCTGGTGCTGCTGAGGGTGGCAACTCCCCTACTGTGACCCTGGGACATGTTCCTGGACACCATGAGATGGCCATGGCCAGGGCTGTCCCCCAGCTCACAGAGTGGCTGGCATTGCCTGAGGGACAGAACAGCTGGCATTGTCTGAGGGTCACAGAATGGCTGGCATTGCCTGAGGGTCACAGAACAGCTGGCATTGCCTGAGGGACAGAACGGCTGGCATTGCCTGAGGGTCACAGAACAGCTGGCATTGCCTGAGGAACAGAACAGCTGGCATTGCCTGAGGAACAGAACAGCTGGCATTGCCTGAGGGTCACAGAACAGCTGGCATTGCCTGAGGAACAGAACAGCTGGCATTGCCTGAGGGTCAGAGAATGGCTGGCATTGCCTGAGGGTCACAGAACAGCTGGCATTGCCTGAGGGACAGAATAACTGGCATTGCCTGAGGGTCACAGATGGTTGTGGTGGGGGCCAAGGGAGGTCTCCATATCCAACCCTCTTGTTCTGGCAGCACATCCTGAAGCAGGCTGCCCAGGGCTCTATACAACTGGGGATTGAGGGTTTTAATACCTCCAAAGGTGCAGGTGTGTCCTAGGGTGATGTTTGTATCCCCATTCATGTGTGCTATTTTTGCTGGATATCATGTTCTGTGCCTTTAAGACTG
>JAWWMU010000054.1:8021803-8043656 GCA_035048155.1 Cinnycerthia olivascens | reverse complement strand
GGGGAGGGGCCATGTGGGTTTGTTTTCTAGAGGGGCCCCCTTTGGAGAGTCTCTCCCAAATTTGCCCTAAACCAGGAGAAGGTGCCACAAACTCTTTTTGGCTGCCCCTTCGGTGTGCTTTACACCTGGAAGTATTCAAACACCTCATAGCCTCAGCATATGTCTGGGTGCTGAATATGAAGTTTAGACTCATATTTGACTGAATCAAATCTGAGGATTTCATTGTAAGAAGTGTGCCCTCCTCACTGCTGTCTCTTCAGAATTACATTTCAGACATCTACTTGCTGTGACCTCTCCTGCCGGCCTGCTATACCTCATTGTCCAGAACACTTTTTTTCCTGGGAGCTGAGAATCTCCCTCCCTAGAAATATCATTTTGACCCCCATCTTAACCTTTTAATCTTAACTGTTTCACCTCCATGGGGTGACGACACCAAAACAGATTTTTGAAGAAAATCACCATTGTGGTTTGCATATTTAAGAGACTGCCTCATGGCTAGGAAAATCTGCAAAGTTGTTTTATAAATTAAGTAGTTAAAGATGTTCAATGAAGTTAGACAATAAGCAATTAGCGAAGCAGTGAAATGTATGGTCCTTGTACTAAAATTCACATTGTCTTCCTACTTTTAGCATCTTTGTTAGCAGAAAAAAACCAAAACAAAACAAGAAAATTCCCATAAAAACACCTAAGTCTCCACCCCACAAAAAAACCCACCCAAAAAACCCAACCCCAACCCCAAATGTCTTAGTGAGAATAGTAGTGAATACAAATCCTAATACTAGTCTTTTTGCCCCCCAGAAAAGTTCTGACTTTTGTAGACAATCTTCCATCAACATAAAAACTTAACACTTTTTTCTTATTTTTTTTTCACTTTTCATAAATATTGATATCTTATGTCACTATAACAAGTGAAAAACAAGTTAAATTGAATCTTTTTCAGGTATTTCAAAAATAAACTCTTAGAAGAGAAGAAGCTATAGAGCCTGAACAAGTCTCATGTGGCCCAAAGCACCAAACATAACTCTCTGATCTTCAGGGCTCTAGGAAAATTTTAAGTTATAGAGAATCTGCTTCTTGTCCCTTTCTTACCCTCGCAATCCTCACCCAAAAGCAGCCCAAACCCTGAAGTGTATAGCTTAAGGTAGAGATTATCCTTATCATGCGTGCTGCAGCCATAGGAAAGGAACAGACTTTATCACTAAAGAGAACTTGGAGATACCACTTATGTTTTCGACATGCTTCCAGTAAAATCAATGAGAAAATTTTTTATCTGTCTACAGGAAGAGGATCTATCTACTTTGAATACTCTCACAGGTTTTCAAGAGGCGAACAGGTAGATGCATAAGGTTTTTTCATTATCATGTCCTGTCTGTTCTTCCTGTGGAAGTAACGTGTGCTATAACATACATTACAAAACTGTCATCTGTTTCTTATAATGAGCAAAACATGAAAACATGAAAATACTTATTTGGCATTTTAGTAGATTTGGGTAATACCAAATAGAAGGTTTTCTTCAAATTACCAGATAATGGCTCATCCTGGAAACAATCCTGTAGTCTTTGATTCTTTTCATTCTTTCTTGAAAAGATGTTATATGACCTTAATTTTACCACCAATATCAAGATATTCAGAGTATAACAGGTTATAGGTAATTATTAAATTTTCAAATTATGCTCAATATTCCTATTCTTTTTTTGCTGTGCAGTTGTGTCAGGTGGTTATTCTATCTTTGCTGTAAGGGAGGTTATATTTAAGTAAATAATTGGCTTATATAATAGCCAGTTATTATTTCCTGAGCCAGGAGGTTTCTTGCTATCCTGTGTTTCTCTGATTCTTATACTCTGGTCCAAAAAGACATTTCTCTATCTGAGTAGAGATTTGGAGCTGTTCCTCAACCAGAGTCTGCAAGAAGCTCTGTATCTTAAACAAGTTATCCCTGAGATATTGAATAAGTTTGTATAAAGTCACATAGCACTAAAGTTGTGAATGTCCTCTGCTGCCTCAAAGGATTGTAAAACATGCATTTTCATGTAACACCTTTTAAATGTTACACTATGCAGAACATAACAGTATCATTTTTTCCTGTGAGTGAAGCTGGTGATAAAGTCTCAGAGAAGAGATTAATTTCTTCCTCCAACTTCCACGAGCTCCTGCCTTTGATATTTTTTGAACTGCTTACATTGACTTCAATTGCAAATCTAGCTCATTAGGCACTTTGAGTTATTCACTTCAACAGAGCCTTTTGATTAACCAGGATCTAGGAGTGTGACTCTCTCTCGTGTTCCTTAATTCATGGTAAGCATTAAGAACAACGTTGCTGCTGTAAATGACAGTGGGTCAGACAAAGCTTTTATGCACATCAGTTACCTACTACTGCAGGCCTTGTTAGAAATGCCTAGTGCTTAACAACATTCTACCATGCAGCCTTGTGTCACACTGTAAAGGGAGTACAGGATGACTGCACAGATGTTCCTGCAACCCTACAAAACCCAAGCCTTACCACAGAGACCACCATCCTCCTTAATGGATTCTCTGCATAATAAATACAGACTTAATGATGAATATCTAAAATCACTTAGGATGATAAGGCTATTTTTCATCCTCTGCATGTTGTAAAGGGCAAAAATTGAGAGACATATGCCTTTAAACTACAGAGGGAAAACTGCTAATTTCCTGTGTGTGCAGAATATTTTCATGGTTTGTTTGCTTTTATAAATATTTGTTAGCACCTGAACATCTTTGAAGGGTTGGACATTGACAGTCATTCCAAATAGATAAGCCTGTTTATGATACAAACAAGAAGATAGTGAATGTTGTTCAATTTCTCTATCATATTGTGTTATACATACCTTGGAAGAATTTTGTCATCTAAACATTATTATAACATGTGAAAAAAGCTGGAAATTTTGAAAATTCTGTTCTGTTGTAAATGTTGAAATTTTTATTGGGATAGTAAGTAATTAATGAAATAGTTATATGAGTAATTGGATTAGAAATTTAAATACTTACATTGTAAAAGAACAATATTACTTCAATTTATTTAATTTAACAAATGTGATGTAAATGACTGTGCAAAAAATGCCAGATAATATGTTGTGACACAAAGTGCCATATTTTATTTCTTTATATTACTTTGACTTGACATAATGCATGGTTGATGTGGTTTAACCATTACAGTACATTAAGTCATAATAAAAATTTTCACATTTTGACTTTGTTGAACTAAGAGTGTTACATAAGGTCAAAATAAAATATGTTAACACTAGCAAAATATGTTACTTCTGATATTTCTTGTACCTTTAAAAATTAATCAGGTAAAACCCTTCAATTTCATCAAATCATCATTTTCTAACATGATGCAGCAAAATCTTCTCTGGCAACAGTAAAATAATGTGAGGACTGTTAGGTTAATGAGCCTCATCTTCTTTGTCTTTTTCCAAGCAACACACCTTTACAGCAGCTGAGGATCTGTCCTATCATTCCTCTTCATCCTCTTTTCAGTCAGTGCTTTTCCTTTTATCATGATAGTGGGAAAGCTAGGTCAAACATCTCAGCTTTACATTTTGGTTTTGGTCACTCTGATCTCTGTCACAGCGAATTTCTTAGTCACAAGCCAGCTGCTGAGAAAACTGTCTGACACTCTCCTGGGTCTTTCTTTGATGTCTGACATTTCCAGGTCTCCAGAGGAATGCAGTTGTCATGAGAGGTCATGATCAGGGAGACTGGGAGTATCCATCAGGTTGCCAAGGCCAGTCACATGCTGGCCTTTAAAGAGCAGGACTGAAACACTGAGCCTCAATTGTATTCAGCTGGGAGCCAGCACTGAGAGCAGGGATGTGAGTGATGCACTTTTGATAGTCAGGTCTGCCAAGCACTTACAGGTTGTTGCATTCTGCAAATCATGAATATCTGGGAAAAGAAGGTGAAGAAAAATAAAGACCTGAAACATCTGTTTGCATTCTAGTGATCTAGTTGTACTGCCAGGGTGCTCTTGAGAGATGAAGCCCTGGGGAGGGGAGCAGGGAGCACAGGGTGGCTCCTACATGCTATTTAGTCAGGGGCTTCACCATGCGGGGCCTGTCCCACCCAGTCAGGACACGAGGGCAACTTCAGCCTCAGGAATCAGGCATGGGCTGAGGCAGGAGTGGGACATGGCCCCATGGGCTGGGCAGGGCAGGGCTGTAGAGACTGACCCTGCTGCAGCATTTCTAGACAGGGAGAAATTCCAGGGGTCTGGAATGTGGTCCTGGAGCATGGGCAGGATGGGGGGAGCCATGAGCAGAGCTGGGCAAGGACAGTCAGGACTCTTGGTGGCCTGTAGATGTTAAGAGTGCAGTACTGTGATTTGTTAGTGCAGGTAACTCTTTTATTAATTTGTAAATTTTTATCAGCTGACTATTCAAGGAGAAAATGAAGCTTTAAATCAGTAATAAAACCTTTTCCTGCAAGCTGACCTGAGTGAATTTGACAAACACTGGTGACAATGAAAAGATTTTCATTAGTATCCTTCTAGATGTACTTAAGAGAGATACTCAGATATTCTAACACTAAACAAAATCCAAGTTTGGTCTTGGACCAAAGATCTCCATGCATTCTCCTCAGAATTTCAATTGAAAGACAAATTAAGACAATGCATGAGACAGCTACAAACTGCCCATCAGGCCCTGAGAATCATCTGTGATTCAAAGATCACCCTCTGGAGCTCATGGCTTCCGAAGTGTAGGTGGTAGTTTAACAAAATAAGGGTCCCTAGGATGTACAGCAGATATCAACAGAGTCGGAATTTTGTTTTCTTTTCTTTCTAATAGTTTTATTAAAATATGAGAGACCGCATCCAAGAGCATTTCATACAATCTCTTAATGTGATACAAAATGAAAACAAGATTTCCAAGAAACCAGCCTAAACTGGTTTCCAACTTCAATTGATGGTAACTATAGACAAACTCATGTTCAGTGAAA
This sequence comes from Cinnycerthia olivascens, assembly GCA_035048155.1. Lineage (NCBI taxonomy): Eukaryota > Metazoa > Chordata > Aves > Passeriformes > Certhiidae > Cinnycerthia > Cinnycerthia olivascens. The sequence continues at coordinate 8,038,697 of JAWWMU010000054.1, read as the reverse complement.
GTTAGCCTTTCTGTACTTATTTCAAGCAAGGGTAATTGGGCTTCATGCAGAGTAAGATGAGGGAAGCTGGCAAGATTCCCTTCACAATTGTACTACCCGAGAGATATGCTTTTACTTTTTGATGCAGAATAGCTGTTATCTCTGTGGAAACAAATATGTGTTATATTCTTGTACAAGTAGGAGTAGGAAAGCCATTTAAAGTTGTCCCTGTGCTTTAAAAGGAAATATTGATCTATTTTAAACTTTCAAAATTAAGTTGACTTTAATGGCAGTGATTTTAGTGTCATATGGAAAAAAATTACTTTGAACAAGGTTTGAATACCTCTATGTTGTCAATAATTTATGATTCATAACTGAAATATACTTCTATATTTAATGCTCAGAATAAATATGAGATCTTTAAGAAGAAAAAGAAGAACAAATTTGAGGAGTGAATGGTACACACTGTTAATATGATACAAAGAACTTAGACTCTGGGGAACTATTTTTCAATCCTAAAAATACCAACAAAGCGGTGTGATCTAAGAGTTGTAAAAGCAAAATAAATCTAAGAGCTTGGAACTAACTTTCTAGTCTTCAAGAATATAAATTGCTGCAGCTTCTTGAGTTGACATTTATTTACCATTTTGCAGTATGAGAAAGAGCCTCAAGATTAGAACAGAGAAAATTAAATTAAGTTCTTGTTCCTTTGGCTACCAGGAGGATTGTGTTTTAGAGATATCTTTAAAGGTACATGGTCACTCTTAAAGGCCAGTACCTCACTTAATGTAGTTTATTCATAAATGAACTGTTATGGAATCACTCAGCCAGAACTAAAGAAATCAACTAATTTTATTGCCTATTAAATAATTACTTATTCCTGAGGAACATTTAGAAATAGTATGTAGATGATGTTGTCACTCTGGGGACTGATAAGAACTTCATATTAAATTCCAAAGTCCAACTAAGACATGCAGTGGTTCCACATCTGAACCAGCACTGTTTTAAATTAGGTGAGATTTTTCCACAAATAGCACTATAATGAAACAAAAATAATTTATTGTGTTCTGGCTAGACTGAGTTTCCTGTCTACAAAGATTCATTGTAACCATTTACAATGTTAAAATCCTTAAACATATTTTATTAATACTGCTTTAGGTAGAATTTCTATATAATATTTAGGCAAGTGCTCTGACTAAGTAAATATCTGAGCAAAGATAAGGGGGATGAGATGGTAATAAAATATATAAGATTCTTAAAAGGAGAGTAGCTGCATTGTTTTGAATTTATACTAAACATTTAGGTAATAAAACATTTATATCCAGGTTTCAGGCCTGTAAGAAATAACAGTTTTCAGAGCTGTTTCACTGACAGTGATTGATCCAAAATACATTCTTTATTTTACCCTGATAAAAAATATATTTTGTTTCTTACAAGTCTTGTTGAATTTATTAGTAAATCTTTTTTTCTTTTCTGTCATTTTCTTATAATCTAAATTTCCCTGCAAGAAGACTGAGTGTGAGAGGAATATGTTAAAATTACCAAATAAAGCATGGAGGTGAAAAATATTAATTAAGTGTTAGAGAACTGACATGTCATAAAATTAGTATGAAAAATGAGTAATACAAAAAGAAATGCTGTGCAGCATGAAGTAATTTGAGTGTTTTGAACAGGGATCAGTGCCAGAAAATTCTAACTTCTAAAAATAATATAAAGAAGATTTAGAAAAAAATGGTCTCTGAAACTGGGAACCGCAGAAGTTTATTTTTTCTGTTATGCTATCACACGTTGGAAACTGTGGTAATTCTGGTTTTGAAGACTGGTTTGCCACTGAGAAATGTGGTGTTTTAATTTATAGCTGATTTTTCTGGGAAAAGCCAACCAGTCAGCAACAGCAACCCCGTCCTCTTCACTTCCTCAAAAGAAGGGGCCTTTCCATGCTGGAATGCAGGGACAGGCATGGTTGCTGAGTCTCAGATGACCCACTGCAAAAAAAGAGTTTTTTCAATGCCTCTTCCAGGCATCCTCTGTGATGGTGATTGCAATCACACAGAGACTCACTGAAATCACAGGTGTTGTCTACGAATCTCTTTCTACTTAAACCAATGTGAGAAGCCCAACTTACACATCTCTGTAGCACATCTTAGGATATGAGCTTTGAAATGAAGTAGGAAAGAGCAGAATCACAGTTTTATTGTCTGTGTGTCAGAAAATATCTTGATATTGTTCTTTACATTGCTGCCATATGTGACTCTTATTTAATAGGAGATATAAAGCATAATCAAAGATAAGCATAGGATGTTTTGGGCAGATGTCTCATTTTGTTGATTTCTGTGGAGGGTTCTTGGGTAAGGCAGCTAATTTAGTCACTCTGGAAGAGCAATTACCTTGAGCTGCAGTCATTCAAATGGGGCTGTAGTGTTAGATCTCATAGGCAGTTTAGGAACAGCAAGAAAAATTGCTGTGTCTGGAACAGACTAAATGACCCTTCAACCCAGAATCATGTCTTTGATAGGGACCATCTCTAGAAAAAGATGATAAGGAAAGGCTTCATATAGAGTGGTTCTTCCCTTGATAAATGCCCTCGCTTTGGAGAAACTGTACTGCAAGTATTTCCTGGGGTGAAAGCTATTGCTGCATCTTTTGAATAACAGTCTTCAGCACACTATTCATCCATGATTTATGTTACTATCTTTGCAAGCATTTATACTTTTGACATGCCCAGCACTTCATGACAATGCGTTCCACAAGTTTATGACCTGTGTGGAGAAGTTTGCTTCTTTTGTTCATTTCAAACCTTCAGCTTATTTAACAGGAGGGTATAAAACATAACCACAGATCAATATTGCAGAGACATAGGGCCATAATTGAACCTCCTAAATACAACTGAGTAAAAATAAGGTAAAAACTTAGAATATGATTAAGCAATTCTTGTAATTATAAATCATCTATGCTCTCCTAGATTAATATCCCTAAGGAAAACTGAGTACTTGAGTGTGAAGTCCGAGACTGTCTGAACATATGCACTAGGACTCTGGGCTGTTAAACCTTAAGACTTTTTCTTTTAAGAAGTAAAGGGGATACAGCAACAGCTCTTTCAGCTGATAAATCATGACAGCTTGGACATTCTTCTGAAAACTGGAGGTTTACTGATTCAATATAATTTGGTTTCTTTTTTTTTAACTTGCTTAGAAAAAGGTATATTTTCAAAAGCCTATATCAAGATTTTAGAACACAGTGAAAGTGTCTTTGTGTATGGATAGAAAAAACATCCTTTCTGGTACTGAAGAAATAAGTGAGCTCCTTCTCCAGTCTGCTACTTAGAATCTTGTTTCGTTTAGAGATTTCTTTCATAAAAATTGTTTGCTTGAGCTGTGAGCCTTTGTTAATAGTTAGCGAGTATTGATATTTTGAGCACCTGGTTTTTCAAAGCTATGAAAGGAGCTGCATTACAATCAAGCTGCTGCATTTTCCAGAGCTTGACAGAATGACATTTCTCACATCTTAGGCCTAAGCTTTTAAACTTGAATGTTCTAACTTTCTAATTGTGACAAAAGCAAATAACAAAGCAAATCTTGCAATAGAAGCACTGAGTTACACATTCCTTGGTGACTGCTCACTCAGAATCTTCACACACATCAACTCAATGATCTTTGGCTATGTATTTTCCAGTAGCTGAGCCAGCACAGTGGAGTATCTTTTCTGCCAGCATTAGTAAAGAATAGAAGAATAGATAGTTACATTTGCATATTTATCACAACTATGGTCATTTTCAAAGTCTAGCATTATTTATTAAAATATATGTTTACAATACCAACTTTTTTTCCATTTCATTAATTACCCCAGGAACTTCAGGAAAAATTGGGTAGAAGTGCAACTTTTTGAATTTTAGTGAGTCTCATAAAAAGGCAAATTATGGTTGTCTCTGTAAAAGGAGGACAGGAGGAAGAAAAGCTTTAAGGGAGTTTGCAAACAAAAACACTTCTTTCCTTTCCTCTTCCATGTTGGATCTTTGTTTAATCCCTAAACACCTAGTGTGTACCATAATGGTTATTATACAAACAAATGTTACTTTAAGCGTAAATGACAACATTTATAAATTTAAAACTAAAGGGTTCAATGTGATTTTCCTGTCACATGCTAGCTACATCTAACATACTGTCTGTGACATCTGAATACAGAGATTAGAGGAAAGGTTTCCTTACATTTATCAAAAGAATCTGAAACCTTAGTTGTTTTCTGATACACTGTTTTATTAGTATTATTGCTATCACTGTTTGATTTTCCTTATCTCATTTCAGTTTTTCTACTAAATTGTTATCTCAACCCATAACCTCTGCCTTTTTGTCCCTTTCTCACCAGAGGGGGAGGAGGGGGAAGGGAAGCACCTACTTGGGGCATAATTTTCAGCTGGTTTTAAACCACAACAATTTTAAACTTAAATATTTTCTATTTTTTATTTCCAATAAAATTCTGTATGAAAATATTGATGCTGATGTTAACTAAAAAGGAAAAAAAGAATATGACTGCCAAAAGTCTAAACCCCTTGTTTGAACAGGGTAATAATAAGGTCTATTTAAGTTATCCAATGATACTATTAATTATGAATTGCAAAATACATTTAATCTTCAAAGCATGCTGTATTGTGAGAGCTAGTGTTTGGAAGTTTGTACTGGTTAAATTCAGATTCTTAATAATGCACCTTCTAATAATGAGGATAGCTAACCAGTGGTAGAAATTAGAAATGTGGTATATTCTCAGCCTTTAATTCAACATTGCATGGCATTTAAAGAAATACATTATGTCTTACACAGAAATTTTAAGATTGGTCTAGAAATTGGTGCATAATTTGTCTGCTTTAAAAAAAATTTAGAATAGATGATAATATTTTCCTTTCATTTTAAAAGACATAATCTAAAAAAAATAAGGTGTTTGTTTAATCTCAACTCTTAATTAAGGTACTCAGCATGAGTTGTTGATTAGAAATTCCAAGTCAGATTAGGATTTAATAAAATACAAGTTAGAGCACTGCTTTCAGATTTTAGGATCCTACTGTATCATTGTTAAGGTTAATGACTGAAATTATTTTGATATATTAAGGATTTTATTCATTGAAACTTAATGATTAACATCCCTGCCTATTAATTTGCAACTGTATTTTAATTTATTTTTAAATTTTCCATGTTTACATCCCCACAACATATATATAGGAAAGTTGATTCTAGTGAGTATGACTGCTTTAGGGACTTAATGAAATCAATTCAATGGATGAGCCAAATCTAGGATCATTTTTTATGATCTATCAGCTGAAGGAAAATGGAAACCAATGGCATAGGGTCATAGGAATCTTTAATCCACAACACATGACTTCAAATACATGACACACACTTTGCTCTTTGCAGAGAATATTTTCTACTTTCAGAGAGAACAAGAGAATTCTTGATTTTTCCAGAGAATCAAGAGAATTCTTGATTTTTTTGTCTTTGGTGACTGCATAACAGTCAGCACTGGGAACCTTTTAAGAAGCATTTCCAAATCATTGCATTAATCTATTATCAAATCATAAGAGAGTTGTGATACATGAATATAATAGGCCGGATTTGATTATGCTGAAGACTATACGTGTGTGAAACCTATTTAAAGTGAATAAGTCCTTGAGGTGACCACCTTCTGTTTCCTTTTCAGGTGTACTCTGCAGTTTACCCAATGTCCAGCTCTGGGTACACATGGAAAACTTGACCTTCAGACTCCTCTTTATGGCAATGTAGATGCAGCTTGTGTGTTTGAAAGGCATGGGTGCAGTACAGAGATGACCACAAACTAATAGAAAGCTGGACTATGGAACAGTAAAGCAAAAAGAGTAAGAACACTGAAAAGTTCCAGAGAGAATTGGAGAAATTACTTCAGTTTTAGTAAGTCCTAAGACAAAACTTGTCTATGGATTTCTCCCGACATAATGATGTTTTGCACACCATTTTCACAACCTTGCATAGAAACAGTGTAATTCCACCTTGCTTTACTATGGACAAGAACCAGTTCATTTACTGAATATGAATTCTCGTTTTTGCTTCAAAAATATCTGTGGCTATTTCACATTTTTTGTTCCAATTTAAAATGTGCATAAAAGCTTATTTAGTCCCAAGAAATGTGAACGAAATGAAAGTGAATTTTCTGTTTTCATCAGTTATACTTGATCAGTTCATTTATTAGAAATTAATCCATTAATATGGATGGTTTTATTCTCTTAAATCTGACCAGTGAGCTGAAGGAAGGATTCTGGATGTAAATGGTAAATTACAAATTTCATTTTTAATACCAAGCAATTTCCTTATGGCTAAGAAACTCTGTGGGTGCGAAGAAAGAAAAAGGAAACTTTAAGTGCATTGCAAGCCAAGCAAGTCAAAATCCTTTATCTATTTGTATATTTGCAAATCAGCTCCTACCCCTATTATCTACAAACATGTATGCATGAATACAGATATTTATAAAAATGGGACAAAGATGCACTGCAGAGTGAGTTTATGGTCAAGACACTTTTGATCTTGACTATTTCTAATGAGAGATTTGTACTTTTACAGCTTTTATTAAGAAAGACAAAACAATGTAATACTACATTGCTCAAAGATCTATTGACATTAAAATGATATTAATAATTAAATGAATTCTGCTGCTTTTTTAATTATATCATTCAAGAATGTAAGGAAGCAAATTTGTCAAATATTTAGCTTAAATGTTCTTAAAAGTGAATTCTCCTTCCTTTTTCTTAGCACATCATGATGCTTCTTATTGCCAGTTAAACATGTAGTCCATACCAATAACAGAAATTTGTTGACCTGTTAGTTTAAATTCTACTGCTACTGGACCTTTCTCTAGAGAGGATATTATTCAACAAAATCTGAAGCTCCTCATGTTAAGGAGATAATTCTACACAATCTATCCATTTCAGTTCCCTCCCTCAATTAAAATGACAATATCCTAATACATTACACTTGAGAATAGAAATTGAAATAATCACTTATGAATTTATCAACAGCTGACAGCTTTATTAATCTCTGTAACTGTTGTCATTTGATAAAGGACAACATATAATAAAAATCTTGCAAATTACCTAATTAGGCATTCTGCAGCAGAAGCTCTGCTATTATAACAACCAGTAATCAGGTAGAAGACCAAAGCAATAACATTTGTCTTGGAAAGGAAAAGCTCTTTGAGAATCTTCCTAATTTTTGATGATCTAGATACAATCAAGGAAAGAATAGTGATTCATAGTCAATGGCAATATTCTGGCATGTAGCTATTACAGTTAACAGATGAAGAAAAATTTTTGTGTTTGACAGGAAATCCCTCTTCCAAAAATACCCCGGAGCACATTTGTTACAGCATACACAGAAATATATCCTAGAATCTGAAAGTAGTCTTCATCAGGAGAGCAGGACTTGGAGGGAGGAGATCAACAAGACTTTCTTCTTTCCTTTGTCTTTTGAAGGAGAAACTAAAATAACTTCAGTAGAGATATCCAGTGGAGAGCCTTTAATGCAATTCCTTCCAAACATTAATAATGCCTGAATCGGTCATATATTTTGTCTAATGAGGATAGTTTTTATGAGGTCATTGGTTGATATCTTAGTATGACCTAGCTGCCTTGTTAGGACAAAATAGGATTTTGGTCCTCTGAGAAACTGTGACTAAAAATGTTTATTTCCTTCAGTAAATGGAGCCTAGGCTGAGTAGTTAGCATTGCAAACACCTGATGTTAAGTGTGATACATCCAGAATGCGTTATGCCTCTGTGTTTGCTGGTGGTAAATATAGTTTTATCTCATTGTCAGAGAGTCACAGATACTATAGTCCTTCAATTAATAATTAAATACTGTGGGAATGAAATGAAATCACTACAAAGTTTTGAAACTTTCGTAAATCTACTTTTTTATGTTGGCTCCTTAATCTTGCCTTTGTTTGTATAAATGACCTCTGGTTTTCTTAAAATACCTTTATCCCAAACACGGAGCTATTAAATCTTATTTTTTTCCTGGCCTCTTGAAGAAGGAGACTGAGACAGAGAGAGGCTGGGACTGGCAGACAGCCAAAGTCAACACATCACTACATCAAAAGCCCTATGAGGGAAAAACAGTGGATATTTTCTGTCTATACTACTGAAGACGAGATCTTTATAAAGAAGCTGTTCATATGTGGGCTGCAGGAGCAGACAGGGAGGTGGATTGGAAACTTGCTTGGTCCTGAGAAGATGGAGAGCAGTAAGCAGCAGTATTCCCCAGGGATCAACACTGAGCCCAGTCCAGTTTAATGTCTTCATTAATGATCTGGATAGGAGGGCTGCACACCCTTAGCAAGTTTACTGATGGCATTAAACTGGGAAGAGTTGCTGATTCACCAGGGAATTGTACTGCACTAGGAGAAGGACCTCAATAGACTGGAGAAATGGGCTGACAGTAACATCATGAAATTCAGCAAGGGAAAAATCCTTCACCTGGGAAGAAACAAACCCAGACACCAATGTGGATTGATGACTGGAAACTGGAAACATCTTGGTAGAGGAAGACCTGGGGATCCTTGTGGACATGTGGTTGAACATGAGCCAGAAGTGTACCCTTGCTGCAAAGAAAGGTGATGGTATCCTGGGCTGCATGAGAAGAAATACTGCCAGTAGGCCAAGGAAAATGATTCTGCTCCTTTATTCAGTGCTGGTGAGGCGCATCCAGAGTATTGTGTCCAGTTCTGGGCTCCCCAGTACAAGAAAGATGTCAACAAACTGGAGATCCTTGAGATAGTCCAGTGTGTCTAGGAGACAAAGATGGTGACAGACTAGACCATCTCTCCTTCTCCATTTTCTTTGAAAATGTCAATGATAATCTGTTTGGTTTTAATTGCTAATCTGGGCATAATATTAAAGCTTGTGATAACACGCTACATTGAAGTTATTTTATTCCAGGGCTCCCAGAGTTCATTCTGTGAAAAAAGAACAGATTTTATTCCAGATAAAGAATTATATTAATACTCCATAGAAGTATTGAACAAGAGACCATTTATATTATTTATACAATAATAAATCGAGTGTTTTTACTTTTCCAACTTAGGCTTCTAAATATGTGTACAGATATGAGTAATACCTTAGAGTTAGGAATGAATACAAGAAAAATAGGCTATTTATCTGCTTATAATGGATTTTGGTAAGAGAAGTAGATACAAAAATAATATTCATAATAATATTAATAACAAAATTCAGGAAAATATACCTGACATAAGTACTGTGTTCCTCATGAATAACTCAATTCATGCATACTTAATGGAAAAGCAGAAAAGATAATAAACTGCATTGCAAATAGATTAAGATCATGGTTTTCCCTTGGGAGAGGCTTCTGAAACTACATTTTTTTTATTTGGAAGAGTCCCAGGCTTTCAAAACATGGCTTTTAGCATATTCAGAAGAATTTTATACCTTTTGAATTTCTCTGGACATAATTTCATGGATCTATTTTTACTTACTTTTCTAGATTTCTTTAGAACTGGACAAAAACAATTATATTCTCTCGTAATAGTCAAGCTTCAATTTGCTGTTTCTCAAAAGATGAACTCTGAAGATCTTCTGTCGGCTATTGACTTTTAAGTTCTTCTGTTAACTGTTGACATTCTTCATTTAGGAAATATGCCAGAGAAGCAACTCCTACCATAATTCTACAGACCTTGTATTTTCATTCAGCTACGCAGCTCTGCAAAATTCTTAGCAACTTGAGAAATCCCTTGTCTTTCCTATTGCTGTTACTTTTTTGAGTCCAAAATAATGAAGTGTTAATAGTAGATAGACTGGGGAGGATTTCTGTTGGTTTTTGGATGTTCTTTTTGTGCATGAAAACAGCCTCTGGCAACATTAAATACAATACAAAAAAAGATAAGATCTAAGCAGAAACAAAATATTAAAATAGTTTTTTCATATTTTTGTACAGTAAAATGAGTAAAAATTACATTAGTCATTGCAAAGCCTGCAAATGTGATCTTTAGTAATAATTACATTATGGTGCAAAACATAAGTATAATTTAAAAACAAACTACAAGACCATAATGTTATATAAGATTATCTCTTGTTTTTCATGATTTTGTCTTCCTTTTTGATAGTTCTACCTCTCCAACGTTCTGTCTTTTTAAACACTTAATCTGAGAAAGTGTGTACCCAACATAATTCTTATCCAATATAATACAAAACAAATGAGAAATGTAAAATGAACTAAACATTCCTATAGAAAAAGCTTGTTATTCATTTATGCAGTGAAAATCTATTTAGACATGAATTTCCAAAGGCTACTCTTATTGTAGTATTTTGGTAATGTTTTGGAGTCAAAACATTAGTAATCTTTTTTGTTTGTTTGTTTCTAAATCTGTTTCCATGCTTGTTCATGCATTTTTCCCTGACATAACTGTGTACCTCTATTTCAAGCTTAGTTTAGTTAAAATCTGAAATGTATTGGATGATTGATTGGCTTGCTGGACTCAAGTCTACCTTGAAAATTGGCATGACCTGACCTTGTAAAGTTCTATCTCTCTGCCCTGTCATAACAATTTGAATGAGACTCATATTTTAATAACCATTTATAGTGCTGCCAAATGCCAAACCTTGTCAGCTTGGCTATGGCCTTTACAATTAGGAGTGGAATTGCTTCCTTGTGCTGAGGAATAGCTTTTACACTATGCTATAACCTGATATAGATTTTGCTGTATTTCCTTGCTTTTAGAACAAGAGTGAGAAAACACGTATCACATCAATTATAACTTTATTTTTCTCCTATCCTTACCTCCTCCCACTTATGCTTTATGGCTTGCTTGTTAGGCTGTTGGTGTCTGTGCTTGTAGCAAAGTTAGGTGTACCAGTTCTGCTACTCCCTTTCTTGAGCACAACACTGACATGGAGATTCTGTTTCTTCGGTGCCTTTCAGAAAGGTTTTATACCAGAAAGAATAGCAAGCTGAGAAGGAAGCCGCTCATTTCCTTTGCCTTTGGAGGTATTGAGAGAAGACATTGAACATAAATTTTATTTCTGGTTCCTTCCTATCAAGATATTTTACCAAGAATTCAGTTATAAGAAGGCTGAAAAGAATAATACTGCCTCTAACAAATACTTGTTCTACTAATATATCATCTTCCCAGTGTCTTTTTTCCAGATATATCCATTTTGCTGGCAACTGTGAGAAGATGCTGAGGCTACATCCAATTCCACCTGCCTTCAATGAACCCAATACAGGGCACAGCTGAGCTTACCAGCAATGATAGTAGTGCTCTGGGAAAATGTATTTAAGCAAAGGCAGAAAACACCACAGGGCAGAGGAAATGGAAACAACAACATGGAGAAAAATAGAGGGAACACAAAAGTCAAAGGAGGAGGCAGTACTCCATGGGAGGATAAGTTTTCCTTGTGGCCTGTGGGTGACCTGCACCAGAGCTTATTTTTCTGTATACTTAGTCCAGGTATCTTTTCAATGAGAAAATACCAACATGAGCCAGCCTGAAGTATTTTACTACTCACATATGTTTAATGAACATGATTGAAAAGCATGAGATAGAACGGGAATTTTATGGGATCTGAAAGTAAAATATTGTAAAAATGAGTAGTGAACAGTCTGACAATTCCCAGTGCTCAGAGCAACAAAAATAATGGAATTAAGTGGTAGCTCTTGTTACACAATTATTATCTGCTCTATGCTGGTGCTGTGTGAAGCTCCAGGAAGCTGGATCCCCTTCTGAAAATTCCAGACATGCTGAGGCAGCATCCACACAACAGGTACAATTTGTACTGGATGAATTAGTTAATGAGAAGATGTCTTGTATGCAGAGTCAACTGAGAAGAAATTCAACTATCAGTTTTTCTGAAGAAAACTTTCTTTAAAGTTCTCTCACTATTGTGTTAGAATTATTGTGTCTTTGTGTCACTGACCTTTTAGATGTTCACATAATGTGTCCTCTGATTTGTGTTTGAACTTACTCTTGGAAATAAGACTGATTTTTTGTATCAGTTCTGAGTTAGGATAAGTAAGACTTTGACTTCTGCTGAATTAATGCATACATTTCAGTATTTCCTATTTCTCCATTCTGCCATGGTACTTACTACACTGTTTATTTCTCTCCAGGTCATATTAGAATGAAATGTGCTGTCATCAGAAGTGTCATGAAGTGCATCATAAAATGCCACATGTTGGCCCTATCAGTAACAGATGCAACTCCAGGATTTCAGCAAGGTGTCCTTGCTCAGACCAGAGTTGGTGCCTTGAAATATTAAGAAAAAATGTTTCACAAAAAAATTAAATCAAAAGGGAAAACAATAACTTATAAATAAAATTCAAAATTCAAAGTCACATAAAAGGGTTCAAGCAAGCCTTTCTGTAATACCTCTGAACTCAATTTCTTGAAAAATTCAAGAAATATAGCTGTAGGTAACCAAGAGATACTAGATTTTGGGTTCTACATTAAAACTGATTTCAGTTCAGGGATATATGTGTAAGCAAAGACTTCATACCAAAACAGACAGAAGGTGGGAGATATTGCAAGTATAATGCTATTACTAAATTTCAGGCTAAGATTACAGTTGTGGATGTATGAATTACAATACACTACTGGTAGTAAAAAAATCTAAATAAAGTAATGACCATCTCATGGAATTATATTAGCTAAAAACCTGCAAGCTTTTAAAATAATTTATCATTGCTTCCAAAATATTTAAGTAAAAACCTGAAGCTGCAAAGTTTGTTCTGCACAAATCCTGGGGGTGATGATGACAGAAGCCCTGTTTTCAAGGGTTGTGATTTTTACATGTGCCAAACTAAATTCAGTTCAGTTCACATTAAATTAAATTAAAGTAGATAATAAACCATGTGTAGAAGTGGATCTTAATGATAGATTGTGATTGCTGGCTTACAAACCAATGCTCAAAAGCTTATTGTAGCTGTAATTCTCCAGGAAGAATGGCCATCTAACAGTTTAGGCTATTAACCTGCATGTGTGGAGTGCAAATGCTTCAGCAGAAGTGCTCTGCTACCACTTCAAGATTGCACATAGGTTCAGAAGTTGTAAGGAAGAGATTATTTTTGAGATTGTTGGCTTGGGCCTTCTTGACAAGAGTCAGGGAGTAGGAAAGGAGCTGAAATGTGGTAGTCACAATTCATTTAATCACAGGACCACTTTCTGATGTAACATAATCCAATAAAATGTAGTATGACTCCACTGCTGTCAATTAAGAAGTTAGTGCGAAGGTTCAACAAGAACATGGGGAAATACTTGTATTAATAAACTGAATTAAATATGATAATGAGAATGTCTCCTCTGTTTCTAACAGCAGGATTTGCTGATCCAGATCCAAGGACAAACTTTATAGAAACATACACAAAAGGATTTCTACATGGCAATTGGCAGTATTTTATGAAGCAGGATACAGTCAGAGATCACATTTTATACTCCTGCTGTATAAAAACGGACACTCTGGACAAGTTAATGTTTGAAGGATTAAAGACACTACTAAAGTAGCAAAGCACAGTCATATTTTAACGGTATTTTCTTGACCTCTTAGATGTGGAAAAAAGTTTAATTTAATAGAAAAAGTGAGTTTATTACCAGAAATGTTAGCATTTTAGAGGGATGTCATCAATCTTGCTTTATCATCAACCATCAAATATTTGTCTTGACAATTCTATAGATTGTTCTATTAATGCAAAAGTTTACATTAGAAAAATACAATTAGAACATAGTTTTTAAAAATATGAAATTTAAGTCCATCATAAAAGCAATAAACATTGTATTGCAGTTTTTTATTGTGTAATCCATTGTATAATTTTTTAAATTATAAGAGAAATATATGAGCTACGATTACAAGTATCAAACTTGATTAAAGTTCATATAATGCAACCCAAACCTGGTAAATTAGAAAAATATACATTTTAGTTGTCCTAGTTTCTATGGATTTATGTTATATTTGTCTGGATTTTTCTTATATTTTTGTTACTTTAGAGTTAATTTAGTTCCTCGGAAATTAGAAATTATAATTTTTTTATTGATATGTATCTGCCTACAAGTGATGAGTGTTTGTGTCTCTGTGTCTGACTTTAGATACAGTAAAAATTAAAAAAAACCAGCCTTTTATTTAACTGATTGAACAACCCAAAAGCAGGGTTTCTTTTTGGTTCCTCCAGTAAGGTGAATCATGTTTTTCAGGAGAAAAATAACTTCTTTTGATATGTTTGAGTTGGTGCCAAATCAAGACTCCTTACTTTACACTGCAAATGTTGTCAGTGAGAGAACTCAGTACTGTGTTCACCAAGACTAAGGAGCCAATATCACTTTTACAAATATAGTCATGATCAAATTTTTTGTACTAATTTCATATCATAATGGAATAATTTTTTCCTGTTCTTGTTCCCTACAGGTAAGATCACTCTCTACCAAAATCTTTGAGATTAATAATAAAAAACCCCAAATGACTAAAACCCCAAAACCAAACAAAATAGCCCCTGAATTTTTAGGTTTTCCAACACTTATGGCAAGAAGTCTGATAACCTTTGATAAAACTCAGCCAGTACTTGTCTGATTTTTCTAAATTATGCATAGTTAGTAAAATTGTTATACCTGGGGAAAGATATAACATGTTTGCACTGCATGATAAATTAACTCTTCCCTAAAGACTAATTGAAATTAAGCACAGCCCATGAGTTTGGCTTTCATTATCCACTCCTTTATCCACTTGTTCCAGACTGTGTGTTTTCTGTCCCACACCAGAGGATAGGTATACCAATGGAAAAACTGAGATTATTAATTTTCCAAAGAGTAAAATACTGCTCATCATTAGTCAGTTTCTTCAATACATGTGGCGGCCAAACCTGGCCTGACTTAAGTCTTGTATACGTTTACCTTCTGTGGTTGAGATGGGCATATACAGGAAATGGGAAAATTATTTGAATATCTTAGAGTTATTTTTAAAAGCCTGCCAATTTGGAGTCTAAAGCACATTTCCTGATGTGAATTGAAACCCTGCTATAGATGTACACAGACACACACACACACACAGACACACACACACAAATCCCTTTTGATAGCAGTTAGCTTTGAATATGACTCTTACCCTATAGAGATGAATATTTATCAGTGTATAAACTTTAGCAAGTTGAAAATATTTAAAATGTTTTTCCAGAAAGTATTTTCTATGAACTGTAACAAAGGTTTGTTCTGGCTTGCTATGTAATGAATTGTCCTATCTCAAAACAAAAGTGAAATTTAGCTGAATCATAGGCTATATTAAATGTGAATTATTTATTTTTTTCCCTTGTGACCTTAAAGCAGGGTTGGTACCTTAAGATTGTCTTTATATAGTATTATGACTTTATCTTCCTTTAAAAATAGTAAAATGCTGATATCTATGTTATATAAATGTAGGATTTTCTTTTTTTGTGGTTTTTTTTGGTTTTTTTTTTGTTTTTTTGGTTTTTTTTCCCCATAAATATGTTTCTTTAAATGTTATTTTTCAGGCTATATATTCCTGGCTAGAAGTTATTGTCATAGCATACTCATAATTATATTAGAAGATATCAAAGCTATATACAATAGCTGAAGGTTTTTTTCTCTTGAAATATCTGCATTTCCAATCAGCTCCTAAATTCTAGACAAACAGATTTAATACTGTTGAAAAAGTTTTATTTTAACACCATCTTTTCCCCCTTCCTCCCCTCACCCCCTTCTATTCTAGTGAATTTGCACTTTTGCTCTTTCAGGACATATATTTCTAAAATAGTATGCAGCTCCAAGTCCTGAAAAGTCAGTGCCAGTCTCTGCAGGTCATTTTAACTTCTCTCTGAATTAGAGCACGCGTCAGTGCCAAAGTGAAGCCTGAACCCAGATAAAAACCATCAATGGTAGCATATGCTTGATGAAATGTACTTTAGTCTCCTTGGTATTCTGTGAGAGGTTCCTCTTACCCATAGAATGTGAACCTTTCAGTATGGAAGGGCTTTCCTGCCATATCATGGGGGAATACCTATGTTACAGTTCTGGCTGCCAGAAATTGTAGTCTCTTCAAAACAAACAAGTGGTCAATATTGTGTTGTTTTCAAGGATCTATAGTTTCCTTTGTTGATTAAGAAATGGCTCTAAAAATGGCCAGTACTACAGGCTATACAGCCCTATCCAGTGAGCTGCCAGGTGTCTTCCTTTGCTGATGAATTCATTATTGTTTAGGGGCACTGAACATGTCCTTGGCTGTGCTTGCAGACACGAATCACTTGGGGAAAGTCTTTCTGAGTGGTCAACATCTCTTTTTAATTTACTGGAACTGTTTGGACACCCTGCTAATCTTGTTTAACACACATTGAAAAGTTACTGACTTTGTGAGTTGCTCAAGATTTCTCATTTGTATGTTATCCAACCTGTGTTCATTTATCTTGTTACACATTACATTTCAGTAAGTGAACTTCTCAGTTCTGGGGTCTTTATTGTATACTATGTATATCTCTATTTTATTCTTCCTTTTCTGGTATCTTATGCTGTAATTTTTTATTGTCTGTCTCACATCAAAATATTTTCCTATTTTTTAAAAAATTCTTTGTTCCATGTCTTCATTCATTAAAAAAGGAAGTTTTGTATTCTTTGTCCAGCTTCTAAGTTTTCCTACTCCCTTCAATTCCTTTCTTCTTTCTTCTGCTCTTTATCTCATCCTCTTTGCTGCTGGCATACCCACAGACTATCTCACATTTGCTCATCTAGGCATGTTCTCATGAAGCTTATCTCTTTCTGCCACTCTCAGTGTAAAGATTCTTACCTTCCTGCCATTGCTACCTTCTTTTTGCACACATTCTGAGATTCCATCCAGTAGCTCCTTACATGCAAAGATAAGCTACAGAAATGTCTCTAAAAGTATTAAAAAAAACCCCAAA
>JAWWMU010000054.1:8002242-8018140 GCA_035048155.1 Cinnycerthia olivascens | reverse complement strand
AAACTTCATGGAGACATGTGACTTCCACATCTGAAAGCTTGTCAAATTAAAAAAGAAGCAACATTTGTGTGCATTCACATCACAGCAAAAAATGTACAACAAATTAAAATAGAATATAGCTCATTAAAAAATATGCAGATGCCATTTAAATGCTTTGAACAATTCTGATTCCAGGACTTTTTGCAACTTGAAGAAAATTGATTATCTACTGTATAATAACAACTGCTGAAATGACATATTTATTTCTGTACACTTCACCATGATAAAACATTCAGAACAAAGACTTACAGCTAAGTGGAGAGAAGATATAGCCTTTTAAACTATGATTAGTATTATCTTTAAGAGGCAAACAGCATTACAAATTATCTACCTTTGATATATGATCCATCTCACATTTTAAAGAACTCCTATTTGTTATTTACTGAGTTTAGTCTACTGATGAGAAATATAATTATGCAAAGAAGTTGCATAATTAGCAACAAATATTTGTTCTTATAATGTTCTCTATGATGGTAAAACATATATTAGTGGGAAAAATATGTTAACTGTAAAGTCCCCGTTGCTTGAAACATCAGCATTGACAAAACTGGCAACAAAAGTTAGAACCATTGTATACTTCTCAAAAGCTGGTTGGCCTGCTTTTTTTGTATAGGTGAGACAGTTGTGACAACTGTCTAGTGCTAAAGTAATTTAAATAAATAAATTAAAAATACTTAAAATAGATCCTAAAAATCATATTGAATTTGCTCTCTGGATCACTGAATATAGTGTTCTGCCTGCATCAGCAGAGTACCAGTTGCAAGAAATGCTATAGACAATTACAGAAAAATGTGCTTAGAAGGACATTCTCTTTGTATCATATTTAATTAGTCATTGGTCTATGCCCTGGAGTATAAAGGCTTGAATTCCAATTATTTTATCCCACTTAATATTCATGGTTGTGATTATTCTCCATCTTCATATCAAATTGAATCTTTCTAGTATTTTACTGAGTTAATATGCATCTTCAGCCATCTGCCTTGTGTTGACTATTAACTTCTGATAATCAGTACCATTGCTGAATTATGCACATGGTAACAAAGAACTTTCATTTATTGCTCTTAGAAATGGCTGTAGTTTGAATGAATATCCCCTTTTCTTCAAATAAGAAATTACACAGGCAAAACTAACCTTACTTTTCTACCTTTATGAAGTTCCTTCTAATTATTTTGTAGCCGTGTCTGAATGCAGTAGATTTTAAGTTTTCTTCTATTTAAATCTTTCCATCAGTTAGCCAGTTTCACTATTTGTGTCTTACTTTTTTCACGTCTGTCACATTTTTTTCCAAAATCTTAATGTTAGAACTGAATTTTTTACAAGTGGATATTCTCTGATTTATTATGCGATACTATACAAATTTGAAGATTAAATGTCCTCCCATTTTTGTGTTTCCCAGCTATTTGTCTTTATTGCTGGTAGGGGCTGATAAATCCTACAGTTTGAAAGGGACAAGACTGTTGCATCTTTGTTCCCCCAGCTCCAGCCAGGAGTGATGCTGAGCATGTTTTCCCAAGGCTGGCATGCAGGCACACATAGTACGTGTACAGCCGGCTGGCCACACAGGCCAACCCAGACAGAAAACACTAGGCACTCACATGAGCATTAAACAACACTAAAAGCCTCATCCTAGTCCCCTCTCTGGCTAGTTAAAATAAAGGTTTATTAGCAGGAAATATAAGTGTACATATGTACAATGTGTAGGTACAACATGCACAATGATTACCTTGTCGATGTTTCCCTGGATCCTTGCTCTTGATTGTCTCACTCAGATGCAAACACTCACGCACAAATGAGTGCCAGGACATTCCCCAAGCCCCAGTGTCCTCAGAAGTTTTCCTGAACAAGCCCTAGTCCTGCTAGTGCCGAACTCCTGCTGTCTCCCTGTGAGTGACACACTTACCCTTCTGGCTCCTGGGTCACTTCCCTGTACTCTGAATATTTGCAAGTGATCACACTGTGGTGCACATCCTTTGATGTCTCCAGATGCTGGCACCCCAAACACACAGGCCCTGCAATGGGTGGTTTCACTCCAGCCCTGGCACTCAAACCTAAACTCAAACAAGCATCAGCAGAAAGAGCCCCTTCACTCCAGACAACATTTAGAGAGGAAGTTTAATGAAAAGACATGTCAGACCACTGATCTAGTGCAGGGTGTGCTGATGAGGGCTAGCCTGTACTAACCCTTTATCTTTCTGTATTCCTGTGCTTGTTCATACCAAAACCACCTAGATAACTCTCTTTCTCCACCTTTGGCTCATCCCTGAAACATCCCACAATAAGTCCTGTACAATCCCAAAATGCTTTTTGCTGCTATCCCATACTGAGTGAAAGCACCGTCCCTGGCCCATGAGGCCCTGATGGCCCATGGGGCTGAAGCTTTCCTGGGACAGTCCTAGGGGAAGGCAGGGTAGATTCCTCTGCATGGGATATTGGGGTTCCCCCACCTTTGTGCTCCTTTGCTCTTTTAAGCTGGTGGAAAAGGATCTGTAGATTTTGCTGGGTGTTTGGCTTCCCCCACCCTTCCCTTTGAATGGGGGCAGATGAGCTTTAACTTGCATAACCAAATAATCACTACTTCACATGGAGCTCTGCTTTCATGGAGCTGTCAAAAATGCCACTGAAGTGTCTTTCTGAAGTTTTTTCCATTATTTACAACATGTCAGTAAGCATAAATAAAGTAATTAAATTCTGAAAATCTGTCAGTCAGAAATGGAGTTACTAATACATATAGATAGATTTAGCTACAGATTCAAATCTGCTCTGATAATCAAGACATCTAATAAGTCATCCACCAGATATATTCGTTTCTGTAGTGTATATTTTAGCTCAGTTTAATTTATATTAATGTTCATTAGACAGCTATGTTTTGGTTCTGCTGCAAGACATAGACATTTTACCTCCAGATAATTAAAAAGAAGATACAATTTCAGTGGGCCTCCTCTAAACTAACAGAGCAAGGTAACAGTACCAAACAAATTTTCCACTTTTTATTTGGCATGAATATGATAGTAATTGCCTTATGTAACTTCTTCTTGTATTTTATATCTCTTTCAGGTAATTTTTCTTTTTGTCATTTAACATTTTTGTTTGGTTTAAAAAATGTTTTGAACATGTAAAGCAGTAATTGACCTTATTTCACAAGACTTCAGTGGTCCAATCAGTTTTAACTGGCAATTACTATACCCTTTGTTAATAAGAATTATGTTGTGAAGTTTGGAACCTCTGTGAGTACATGAAAATGAATGAAAACAGGTAAGGAATTTGTGAGAAAAAAAATCCCTTGTTTATGTCCTAAGCACACACTGAAGGATAGATGCTTGTTGAACTTAAATCTACTGTCAGTATCAGGTATCACACTAAGTAGCCTATATTTTTGAGGGTTGATGGTTAGTGCTGTCAGAGCTGACTGCTTTTATAAAATGATGGGATTGTCAGAGTTTAAATTTAATTTTACATGGTTTTGGAACAGAATGGCTGTAAGATTGTAAAAATAAATAGAAAGCCCTTTCAGAAATAGAAAGTTTAATTTCTTTTGTGAAATTAGAGATTATTTTCTTGGAAAGAAAAAAGTTAATGTGAACCTGGAAAGTGGCTTTTCCTACAGCCAAAGTATTTCTTTGGAGTGCTTCATCAGTTATGTTCCAATTTTTTCACTCATGATCATGGTTTGTGGTCAAAATCATTAGTCTGACAGGATTCCACTTAGAGATGTAGTTATTGGTTTAAAAAATTGGGTTACCACTATGCAATATTATTTTTATAACCATTTTTTTTAAGGTTTGCATTTACAATACAGCATAGTGTCCACAGCAGGCGTTTCATTTCTTATTTCTGTTTATTTATTTCTAGTCAATAGTTAGCTCTTTTCTTGACACATATAGTAAAATTTTAGTCAATAATCTTTGTTTTCATCATCCTTTAGAGACCATAAGTTATTCTTCTGGAATACTCTTCAGTAGAAAATTTCAATTAGCAGCCTAAGGAAGAGTATTCTGGATGGACAACAATAGATTGTCCAATTTGCAATTTTAAATATATTTTTTGAAAATGCCTTTTCCCTAGATTCTATTTATTGTTATTAGAGAGATCTAGTACTTGCTTGATTTCAGAACACAGGCATTTTACATTTTTATCAAGAGATACTGTCATACATTCTCCTAAATCTCCTCCCTATTCCATTACAAATTTAGTCCCCTTAAAAAAATTGTCAGTCTTGCATGGACCAAAATGAAGAAAAATATGACTTTTGTTTTGTTTTCTTGTCTGTCATGAGTTTTAAACAGGTGGTATTTTGCCTATGTCATCACTTGCTACAAAATATACCTCAGAATGATTGTGTAACAGATGGTTGCATTGAAGTATGTGACTTTTCTAGTCACTGGTACATAAGTTGTGATGGAAGGAGAAGGGTTCTATACAAGAGTTTAAAATTCCTCAGACTGAAACCTAAGGTCATCCACATATCAAGTGACTGAAACAAATAATTTGAACAAATTGATTAACATTTTCAGTGACAGATTTTCGGATTCATATATTAGTTTTCTTTGCCAAACAAATTCTAAAAAGTAATATCACAAAACAGACAACATGCTAGAACATCCCAGATGATCCTTAGACTTCCTAACATTATCTGTTGTGCTGTTAAAAGAGGTTTGTTTGCTCAGGCTTAGAAGATATTATTTGTACAGTTGCTGTCAAAGCAAATAAGCTGGAAGAGATGCACTGTCTGAAGAGTACTGAAGTGTGCATCTCATCTTTTTCTTCTTCTTTGAAACAGTTGTACATACCAAGTGTTCTTATTCCCTGTGCTCTGGTTTGTCAGATGGTATTTATTCATTGGGAAAGATGAAAGAAATGAAATAAAAACTAGAAAGATATGCTAACCAATTAATGGAGAAAATAAAGATGATGACCAGCAAAAACCAAAGATTATTCTACAATGTTACACTTTCATATTATTCTAAATCAATTTTTACTGATATCAGTGTCTTTCAAACTGAATTCTATGCAAGTGTTCAGTTGCTGTCACGAGGAGAAAAGTGAGCCCTGAGCTGCCTAGAACAATGCCTTTGTGGTAAAGAGTTAGTGATATTTTTATCATTTCATTTGGAATTGGGCAGAGTCTAAGGAACAAAGAGAAAAGTGTTTCATAATAGAAAACACAGTGACAAGTTGGGAAGAGGCATTTTCAGCACTTCAATAAGAAATATGATGGCATGAAGTGTCTGAGGTCTACTTATATTTCTTCGTGTACCTATTTGAAAAGAGTAAGGCAGTTGTTTAAAAGGAATCTTACAGGAATAAGCAGAAGTGGAGTGTCTGGAGAACTAAAGCTTGGTCTGAGAGTGATGTCATAAGTAGGAGAGTAAAATAGTCCAAGAATGAGAAAAGAAAGAGAAATGAGGGTATAGTTATTACGAGTTGAACAAGTATTGACTACAAGGGAAGCAAATGAAATGACAGTAGAAAAAAGACAAAAATATGTTGTCATGGAATAAAAAATTGCAATAAAAATGCAGAAGCACTATTGTACTGAGGTATATGACAGGTAGACATCCTGAGATGTTTTGGAGCATTCTGCAATGACATGGAGCATTCTGCTTCGTGTCAGATTGTGCTGTGTAAAGGGGTTAGGGAATATCTTAGGGGCAACACAGCAGTTTCTCTTTTGCCTCACATGCCAGGTCATGACTGACATATGGAGTTCAGACCAGGGAGGCAACTGCAGCCCTCCCATGGCACTGTGTGAGACAGGAGTGCCATGACAGGAAAATGTGAAGCGTGGATTAGTGGGTAAATTTAATGCTCTGGACCTGGGTATGTGTGAATAATTTAATTGCCATATACCTATCTCATAAAATAAATTGTCTAGGATGTTAAAGGTGCTCATATGTAGAATTTAAGATAGCTGTCCAGTAGGACAACTTGAATGGAAATATATCAGATTCTTTCATAAGTCAGAGTAGCAGACAGTGACTGCTTAAATTCTGGCACTGAACTTGGTGAAAAAGGCTGTGATTATTCCATTGCTGTGCTCTCCAGATGGGTGGCTAAAGCTGAACTGTCTGTTGGAATGCAGTGGTGTCAGGAGCTCTTGGGAGTGTGCTGGTTGACACAAGCGGTGTAGAGGCTGTGTTAATGTTTAAGATAATTGTAGGGCTGTGCCTAGTCTCTGGAACTGTTTTGTTTACTTGGGAAGGTCTCTGATCCCAAGCTCATTCCAAACTAAGGCAGGAACATTGAATCATGGTGCTATCACAGATCAGGTTCAGAATCCTGCCTAGCAATTCTGGCAGCAATATTAATGTGCTGCTTGTGAGTTTTATATCTTTCTTTTCGAGTACACTTGACTTTATTTCACTCTGAATTGTAACTGCAAGGATTTCCTGGGAAGATAGACATTGTCAGGAAGAAAATGATATTGAGCCTCAAGGGAGCACAATGAAACTGAGACACAGTGTGGGAAGGATCTGGCCAGACTAGAGGGAACAGTCAGTCCAAGAGAAAGTGTTCTGGGAGCCCAGGCTGTCACTTTATTAATACCTCAGAGAAACCAAACCGATGCTTCATATCTTAGCAGTTTTGCTCTGACAACTCTTTTCTTGGCTCAGAAAGGCTGGTGCTACAGGAAATCCCCAGTACTAAACTAAATATACCCCTACTTTGCAGGTGAAAAACATGAAAAACACGGAGCATATTGAAATATAAATTTATTTTTTTTAAGACGTGTTGTTAGCTCCATTAAAGCTGTGAATTTTACCCAGGAGCAGGCTTTGAGGGGCCTGAGAGCACCTTTGTGCCCATGCTTTGACCCCCAGAGCCAGGTGAGCTGTGGCTCTTGGCTGGGCCCGATGAGCTCCAGCTCCTGCCACCCCCAGCACCTGCCCTGATGTGGGCTGGCATCCTGGCCTGGCCTCAGCCTGTGCTCATCCTCAGGAAGGTGCCCAGGGCTGGGGCTGTCCCTGTGCCTCAGCTGCCCGGCTCCTGGCCAGGTGGGCAATGCCAGGCTGATGCTTAAGGAGCTCAAGATATGGGCAGCTGCTGTCACTGCCCCGTGCTGCCTGCTGTGATGGCGTGGTGCCCCAGCAGTTTTGTGAAGGGCCAGCTCCGAGCTCCATGGCAGCAACTCCATGTGCTGCAGTGCCCCTCGGCATATGTGCCCTTTAGGGAGATGGCCTGGATTGATTGGCTGAATAGTTCTTTCTTTTTTTTCTTTTTGTGGCCAGAAAAGCTCTTTTCAAAATTAAGATTTTAAAAGTCACCTGGGAGAAATCATCTCAAATAAGCTCTGATCCAGCAGGATTTTTTTCTCTATCCAAATATTGTTAGAGTTTAAACTTCTTCCAGCAAAAACAAAGAAGAAAGTGAGGGGAGACCTTCACAGAATTGTAACCTGTACATGTACATATAACCACTTCTGGTGCCTGAAAGCTGGAAAGGTTTCTAGAATCTGAGATACTTTTATCACAATTCCAAAAATGTGACTTTTTAGTGTTTCTTCATTTAGTACGTGATATTTTCCTTTTCTTATTGAATAAATGCAAGAAGTGATCCTTAGATTTAACATGATTAACTTGGTTCCTCATAATTAAAATGTTTTCTGTGACCCTCTATAAGGAAAGTAGGTAAATTTACTCAGACAGTGGGGATGCACTGGTCATGTTCAAACAGATGCCATTCCTTTTAATATTGTGGTTTTTGTGAGTTTTCTTCTATATTAATTATATGAAAAATGTTCTTCATGAAGATGCTGTAACATTTTTCTGAATTTTTTTTTTAAACTTTCTCTACTTGATTCTACTTGATTCCCTTAATCAGGTTTAATAAGCTTGAACTATTTAACTTCTATGTCTAGTGAGTCTGTAGTGTCTCTGAGGCTGAAACATGATATATCAGAAGACAGCTTGTGAAATGTCTGTCAGTTTCTAGTGCTCCTTCATGTCTGCTGGCATCTACAGTCAGCAGACTCTGGGCTTAACCACTCTTTTAAATTAAAATGTTAGTATGTGCAATAACAAAATGATATTTTGTTAAGCAATAGAATTCATTTACATAAGTGTTAATTGCTTTATTTTTTCATCTTTCCCTCTTTTGTCGAGATGGCTTTTTCAGTGGTATAAATGATGCACTATAGGTTTTTTTAAGCTTCAACAGACTTTCAAAAAGCACTTTTAAATAGAAGTAAATAAAGAACTCCAGTCATTCACCAGGCAGCATTTTTCTTTGAGATTTGAAGAAGAAATACCAAATTTTTGCTTAACTCTTTCGTGTTTTCAGACTACTTGTATAATAAAGCATTTAATTCCTTTCAGGAGAAGATGCCTAAGGAAAAATAACTGGAAAAGAACATATGATATTTTCCTGAAATGCTTCCCAAACTTTGGCTATATTAAGGTCAGAGTAATTCATTAGCCTGATGTGATTTTTTTTTTACTAACTTTTCAGCTGATCTTTCTTTCAAGTTCCTGCTAATTTCTCTTTAAAACTACATACATATCTTGCACATAACATAGATTTTGGCTCACTGCTCTACTGGTCTGATACGAGTTCAGAGACCAACCTTTTACTTTGGTTTGAATTAGATTCCTGCTGTCTTCATATGATGACCTATAATTCTTTTGCTGGAAGAAACAATGACTTTTTGTTCCTATCCACTTTCTTTATGGCACTCCTGATTTTTTTAGACCTTTATTACATCTATGTAAGCCACCTCTTGCTGATGTTGAAGGAGCTCACCCTTACCAATTTTCCATATGGAATTGTCTGCTCATATGGGTGTTGGACATCCTTTTGATAATCCTTTCTACCTTTACCTGAATCATTTCCAGTTCTAAAATAACAGAACTCTGTTCCTTATTTCCTTATCCATACTCTCAGAGGCTTTTTTGCCAATTGTTTAATACACAGTTAATGTTTACATTAGGTAGGTTTTCCATCCTTCAACCTTTCTTGATTTGATCAGTCTTGATTTGTGTGAAAAAGCAGGCGTTGACAATAAAAATGTGATGGTTTAAAAGGTTGTATCAAGTATTATAACAAAGATTTCCATGGAGCATTTAGTCTCCTATTAGAAAGGGACAAAAATAGATAATGAAGAATATTTTCTCATGAGAATTAATGTATTTGAGGGGCAATGAATGCAGGGCCTGGAATACAAGCCTAAATGCTTAGATGAAGTATATATGATAATAAGAATGGTGTGGCAGAAGGATGATCACAGCTGAAGGATGGCTTTTCACCTTTTTGAAGTGGTTACTCTTCTAGAAGATCTCCGCCCCTTCAGAGAGAAAAAAAAATACAGTAACGGTAAGTGTTTAATTTAATAGATGAAGAAGCTGTCAAAAAAGGAACATCTCAAACTGACAATCCTGATAATTCTGTTCATCTCTACATCCTACACATTGCATTTATAGACAGTGTTATTAAGCTGTGTTCATTTCTCTAGTCTTTGCAAACATCCCCCACTTCTGCATGAAATCCTAGTATAAAAAGTGATTTTCCATCTATTGACTTACTAACTTCCAGTTTCTTCATAAACATCTTGGAAATAACTGCATATTTCCCTGAGAGGAGCAGATTAGAATGCACGCAAAATTCAGCATGTGAACTATAACATAGATTTGTGCAACAGCATAATGATATTTAGTATTTGTTCATAGAATTACAACATCACAGAATGGCTGACATTGACAGGGACCTCTGGTCATCTGGTTCAGTTGTCCTGCTCGAGCAGAATCATTTAGAGATGCTTGACCAGGACCATGCCCAGACATTTTCGAATATCATCAAGAATAAAGACTCTGCAATAACTCAGGGCAACCTGTGCCAGATATTATCACCTTCATAGTAAAAGACCATTTCCTGATGTTCAGCGGAAACCTTCTGTGTTTCAGTTTGTGCTCATTGCCTCTGGTCCTGTTACTGGGCATCTCTGGCAAGAACTCTATATTCTCTACACTTTCCCTTCAGCTACTTATATATGTTGATAAGATACTCTCTGTGGTGTGAAAAAAGGAATCACAGGAAACCTTGCCCCTGATAAGTCACAGTTGCACTAATTACCAAAGAAGAGGAACAGCCTTGCTTTTCATGGGTTGCAGCTGTAACTAATAAAGATAAGTGTTATAAAAAGGGTGGATTGGTTAGTTAAAGGAGCCTTTTGATGAAGGGCACCCTAAGGAGGAGGTTCTGGAGGAAGAGAACCTTGAGAAGGTAGAGGACCCCTGAGGAAAAAGGTAAGGTCCAGGGAGTCAAAAGAAGAATGAAACAGCAAAGAGAGTTATTGTTGGCAAAAGATCTGCTGTGAGGTCAGTCTGGGTCTGATGGAGTTGGAGCCTGCAGCCGTAGCTGAGCTAGCTAAGGCCTGCGTTCAGAGTCTGCAAACTGATATTTACAGATATGGTCCAGTAGGACGTGACCAGCAGCCAGAGTCTGCAACTGGACCCTACAGTAGGAGCTTGCTGTAGGCAGAGTCAAGATGGCTTAGTTATAAAGAAGAATAAACTGGGACCTTTTTAATGTTTTTAAATGTCTATGTCTTGGCTTGTTTCTACCCTTAATGAGAGGTTCACTACAAAACTCTCTGAATATTTTTTCCCTCGTCTAAACAGAAGAAGCATACTCCAATCCCTTCACCATCGTTGTGGCCTTGGACTCTTTCCATTATGTCCACGTCTCTCTTGTACTGGTGAGCCTAGAGTTGGACACAGCTGGTGAGGCCCAGCTGTGGCCTCACCAGCAGTGCACAGAGGGGCAGAATATGCTCTCAGTCTGCTGAAATGTTTCTTCTTCATGAATCTCAGGATACTGTTGGTTTTCTTTGCAGCACATTTATGGCTGCTGTTGAACCACATATCTACCAGGATCCTGAGGTCCTTCTCTATCAAAATATTTTCAGTTTGCTGGCTACCAGCACATGTTGATGCATGGGTTTATTCCTCACTGGTGGTTTCCCCCTTGTTTAACTTCATGAGTTTTTTGTTAGTCTTCATCTGCAGCCCATTCAGGTCCCTCTGTGTGGCAGCAAATTCCTCTGGTGAATCATCACTCTTTACAGTTTTGTGTCATTAATAAACTTTCTAAGGGCACTGTGCCCCAGCATCCAGATCATTAATGAAGATGTTAAACCGGGCTAGGCTGTGTATTGACCCAAAGTATACTGACAGTTGTTGGCCTCCAACTAGATTTTGTGCTGCTTGTCATCCCACTCTGTGTCTGGTGGCATGATCAGATGCCTGTTCAGATAATTTTCAAACCACCTTGCTGTCTGCTCAACAGTTTTTTTACAAGGATCTTATGGGATACTGTCAAAAGGCCCAGTAAAGACAAGGTAGACTGTATCCATTGCTTTCTCATTTACTGAGCCAAACCTTTTGTCACAGATGTTTGTCAAGATGGGTAAGCATTACTTCTCATTGGTGAATCCATGCTAATTACTGCTAATGATTTTTTTCATCCTTCATGTACTTGGAGTGTTCTTAATTTCTGATCTTCCCCACCAATTCTATATCAGCATTTATGGAGAGCTCCTCTCACTGGCCTTGTTATCAGTGAGATGACACAGGCTGCCAGTCCTGGCCACTCCAGCTGCCCAACCTGCCCTGCTCCCTGGTTGGGGGCAGAAGAACAGGTACAGCTGGTGAGGCTTCTGCCCTGATGGATCCCCTGTCTGTGCAGATGCATGGCCCCAGGGAGCTGCAGGCCCTTGCTGAGGCAGGACACAATTCTTGGTGATTCTACAATGATTTCTGGGGATTTTGCTGCTATAGCTTTAGATGGAAGCTTTATTATCAGTTTTCATTCTTTTTACTGTTTGCTTCTCAAACTCTTACTTGGCCTTCATAGTACTACTTTTTGCATCTACACTGTCAAAATTGATCAGGCTTTTCATTTTTTTTGTCTGTGCAACATTTTAAAAAATATTTTCTGGTTTCTAGTACCATCTTTTCTTAGCTGAATAGCCATCCTGGCTTTATCTTTTCCAAATCTTTTTTAGCAGATGATATACACTGTTTCTGTGTTTGTTGGGTGGTATTTTTCAGAAATTTTCATGCTGTTGGGAAGGGTTTAATTCTCTTATGTGTGCCTCCTGGTTAGAGACAAGGCTTTCTCTCTGCTCTGCAGTAAAGCACAGTACTAGTATGTTGTTTGGTCTGTGTTGGTCCTGTTGTGATGTTGAAACGATATATATGTTCACATCAGGTTTAGACAGTGGTACTACTATAAGCTTTGCCCTGTAAGACTTTTACTACATTTTGCACATACTTCACTGACCAGATTATTGGATATTTCAGTTGTTGTTGTAATGCTTTGAGGAACTATCACTGGTTTGAATCATCTTAGGTTGAAAAGGAGCTGAATTTAACAACTCCAGAGTATAGATGAACTTTCTAATAATCAAGCTGTTATATAAGGATATGTAGCAATTCCCTCCCTACAAAATGAAAGGAATGATTTTCATTGCATTCTTTAAAACTTTAAAAAATGTGGACATTTCTTCTAGGAAAGGATTGTGGGTGGAATGAACCTGGGAGAAATATTTTTGTGTAGCCCTGACCCAACATCGAAAATGTGAAAGGTAACGCCGTTTCCTAGGCACTTGTGCAATCTTTTGTTTCCTCACAGCTTGCTCTAAATGGCTTCCTGCTTGTTGCACCAGCCAATAGCTACTTCAAATAGCCATTCCTGCTCTTTTCAGGATGCTGAACATGGATTTTTAGGAAGGATGTTGAGGTTGGGGTTCTGGATTAATTGAAACACAGACACCTAAAAATGAGGCTTTTTTCACATGAATTTTAAAATTTAAACGTTAGAGTGTTTAGTTTTAAACTCCACTTTAGCCAAGAAGTAATTGAAGGATATTGTTATTCCCCAGGCAAACATTACTCAACTCCATTAAGAACATTTTAAACAAGTCTTCATGCTGAGATATTTTAATTTATGTAATGTGACTGCTATAGTATTTGAATCAGAATGATGACAGTAAGTGTTGTTTACCTTTAGCTTCCTCAATGTTGTGATGTATTTGGCATTGCTAATGGCAACAGTTAAATAAAAAATGGATTTCTAAGATCTCAGAAATTCATACTAGGCCTTGTAAATTGGCTGTCATCTCCTGTCAAAGATTCTGTCATAATATTTCAGGGAAATCTAGATCATCAACAACACAGGGAAAGCTTAGGCTGGACATTAGGAAATATTTCTTTACAGAGAGGGTGATGAAGCACTGGAACAGGATTTCTAGACAGATGGTTGATGCCTTAAGCCTGCCCTTGTTCAAGAGTCATTGTTCTTAATATGCTTTGAATTTTCAGCCCTGAGTGGTCAAGCAGTTGGACTAGATGATCATTGTAAGTCCTTTATAAGTGAAATACCCTATCCACCTAAAAGAAATAAATATCTTTTCCCTATTCCCTGTATTCCTGACTATGAAATACAGAATTAAAATATGAAGGAAATTCTTGACATTAAAGGGTCTGACGGAAAGATGTGATTTAGAAGCTTTTGAAATATACTCTCATTGATAGGTCCCTGAATTTATTTTCTGTAGTATACTGTACACCAAATTTTGAATAGGCCTATTAGTGAAGATAGAATCTGCAATAAAATGTAATGGCTTTTGGATTCAAGAAGTGAAGCAAAGTAAAATCTCCTTTTATAGGATCTTATATAAAAAACCCAGTGTTTTTCTTCAGTGGCTTATTTCAGTCCAATCAACAATATGAAAATTCACATGTCACAATATATTTGTGCCTTTGTTTATTGATATCTTCCTCTTGTTTTTATATTTTCATCTATGCAAAAGTTTTTTTGGAAGCAGTTATTGGATACAGTGCTCTGAACTGTGAAATAAAATTTTATCTTCATTTGGTTTATGCTGCAGTATTTGTTTACTTTAAATTCAAGAGCCCTTTTTTGCAACATTTTAAAATCTATAAGAAGTGTTTCATTTAATTAAATGCATTAATTGTCTTTTCAAAGATCAGCACAAAAATTTGTAATTAACTGAATAAGTTTCTTTGCAACTGAAGTAATCCACACTTCTAAATAACATCTCCACTATTAAATACTGCACTCTCAAAATACTTTTCAAAGAGTGAAGGATAGGCTCCTCTGCTCTCTTTATGTTTAATAATATGAAGCATTCTCAACCTGTAAATAAGTAGTGCTTGAAATGAAAAGAACAGAACATTTACTATTATCCCTTTAGGAACAGTGAGAATGAAATGCAGAGAATTTGAAGGAGCTACTGCAAACCCAGCATCACAATTATGGCTGGAAAGCATACTGCTCTGCCTCTTCACTTTTCGGTACATTGACTTCTGTCAGGAGAGGCAAATCCCAGCTCCTGCCTTCTGGTTATGAAGCACTTCATAAGACATCAGAGCCCTCTGAAATGACTACTAGGGAAAGAAGTTGCTCTGCTAATAATTTCAGTTTTGTTTCAGCAAGTCTAGCCTTTGAATAAGGTCAGTCACAGAGCCATAGAATCCTAGGATGTTCTGGGTTGGAAGGGACCTTAAAGATTACCTATTTCCAACCTCCACATCTGTATTTGTGTTAAGGAGGCTTCCCTGTCTGGCCATACAGCAGACTGCCTCTGGCAGGCACATCCACTTTGCCTGAGGATCCAGGCCCCTTTGCAGCTCCACTGCCCACATTCTCAGAGCCACACCAGGTCTCCTTCACCGGCTCAAACTCAGGTTTCCTACAGGACAGTCTCAGATATCAGATCCTTAAATAATTTAATCATGGAGCAGTAACAACATCACAGCTTGAGCTTTTTTAGACTGGACTTTTATACCCTCACAGTCCAAGCATGTGAAAGTCTAGAGTCCTCAGCTCTTGTTGTGTCTCTCTGAGTGTCACCTGCCTGTGCCACCAGTCTGTGTTTGTGCCCCATTTTCATGCTAAGGGGGTTCATGGTCGCTTGCCTTGGGCTCCTGCACCCAGAGCTCCATCTGTGGCCAGCACTGCAGCTCGTTTGAGTCTCTGCTTCTTTGGTCTATTATTATCATACTACCCAAAAGCATACTCTGTTTCAGTAGCTGTCTTTTGCACTACTGAGCTGTTTTAACCCTCATCTCTCATCCTAACCTGCTGTTAGAGTCCGGCTTTCTGTGAGATTCTCAACATGGCACATGGTCTCCTGTGTTGAGAGGTCTGGGGAATCTGGGACTCCACATCAACAACCCAATTAACTGAGCTGCTCCGCTGAGGCTATGGCATTTCTAATGGATTCAAAGACCTTTATGCCATTAATGTATTAATAACAAGAAAATGAAATGAACTGTCCTGGTAGCTTGTATTATTGCCACTTGAAAATTCAAAATCTTTCAATGGACACAATTGCATGATAGCACCTACATAGAGTCCTTTAACAACAAGTGAACAGTGACTTTTGAGTAATATTTCAAAATTGTTTATGTGTTCAAGAGCAATGGATTATGAAGGGAAGAAAGAGAATGGAAGAGAGAATTTCCCAATAGCTGGCCCATAGCTAGAGTTTGCTTGTGCAGGAGAAACAAATGTCTCTGAGTGCCTCTATTTATAGTCTTCTTTTGAATTCACTAAAGGACAGTCATACTATGGACATGTAAAAATCAAAATAAAAAATACAAAAATGACTAATACAGACTGGGCACACTTTTAAATATCAGTCCAGAAACACTTAGTACTCTGACCCATTAATGCTCACCTTATGATTAAGCAAAAGTGGTGCAAATGTAGGAAATTGTCGGTAATGAATTTGCATGTTTTCCA
The DNA here is from genome assembly GCA_035048155.1 of Cinnycerthia olivascens. Classification (NCBI taxonomy): domain Eukaryota; kingdom Metazoa; phylum Chordata; class Aves; order Passeriformes; family Certhiidae; genus Cinnycerthia; species Cinnycerthia olivascens. The sequence continues at coordinate 8,002,339 of JAWWMU010000054.1, read as the reverse complement.
GTCTAGTGTCTCAAATATAATTGCATTACCACACTGGCATTTCCTTCACTGTACCCGTGTAAAGGTGTTACCAAATTTTGTGATAGATGTGTCATAA
>JAWWMU010000054.1:7977296-8002236 GCA_035048155.1 Cinnycerthia olivascens | reverse complement strand
ATGTTCTTTGTAAGCATAGATTAAAATTTAGCTAGAAAATAGCTGGAATTTAATAATCCAGTGATGGAAACCTTGCACAGCACAGGCAAGAAAAGTGACTGACAAAGAAGAGAGGATATTTTGCCTGCAGGAAAGAATGACATAAGTAGCTGAGCTACTACCGTCAAGACAGATTTCAGCACAGTGAAAAGATACATGAAAGATATAATCAGAGAAAAGAACTATAATTTTCCAGAACAAGATGAAGATACTGAGACAGGACTATTTAACAAGACAAAGGAGCACTCCATCTCTGTTGCTGATGTACACATTTGTGCACAGATATTATGTCCTTGGGAGATGGCTCCTCCTGCCAGATTGCTCCTGATGAGTGGGGAAGGAAGCATCGTGTGACAGAGCAAACCTGCAGCCCCCCTGCCACCACATCACAGTTTTGCATGATGCCCACACCCATTTCTTGTCTCCTCATCTACTCCCATGGTCCCTTCCATCAGAAGCAGAAAGATCCTCCCACCAAGTCAGCACAAGGTCTCATTTTCCCCTTCTTGGGCAGATCATCTAAACCTTGCTTATGCTGCTAAGCTATACCCAACCCTGATAGGCTCCTGGCCCTGGAAATACTCTGCCTGATCTATCTTCCTACTGGCTGCCTACTTACTGTCTTCTTCCCTCTGGCATATTCCATGCTGCCTGAAAAGATAGACACCACTTACTGCAGAGTGAAAATATGTATGGATGGTGATTTTAAGGAAGTCAATGTGATTACGTAGAAGTGTCTTGTAGATTCTCCTACAGAGCCATCTAAAAGTACCACTAAATTTAGTAGGTGTCATTCTGTGGTAGGACAGTTTGTCAGCTTGGTACTGATGCTTTTCTCTTAACAGGATGAATTTGGGGATTGTCTTGTGGTTTTAGTAGACAGTAAAGGAACAGAAATGCATTCACAATGACAGATCTCTTAGGATAGGCTGGAGCATATACTGAAGAAAGTTTCCAACTCTGACCCTAAATACCAGAACAGTAGTAGCTTTACAAGAAAGTTTATGTTTATGGACAATATTACCAAATCAGAGCTCCTTGCCATTATATAGTGGCTCCTAATGTAAATTAGGAGTTGTTGATAATAGCTAGCTACTCTTAATGCTATTGCAAAAGGTGGATTAAAGAAGAGGAAAAAAATCCAACAACAGACATGTTCTGGGAATGATTTTAGAGGGGAAAAAATATCATTATTTTTTAATATTGAGTTAATTTTCAGCTATGAAATTGCAGTAAATTTTCAGACAGCAAGTTAGTTGTAGGACTCTGAAAATGCACATTTGAATTTGTAAAAGACGAGATATAGAGTTGTCCTGTACAAGATCTTTTTTGGCTGTGAAAGGGGAGGAAAGCAGACTGGAGGGGGCAGAACCTTGAACAAAGTCAATCAAATCACAAATGAGATTCTGTTGTAATCCCTCATTCTACAAACATACATTTCTCATTCTACTTAAAAAGTAGATGATACCTGTGACTGTAAGTTAATGTTTTCTTTTTTAATGTTTAAGTAAGGAAAAAATACTGAAGAGGTTTGTGACATGACTCTTGGAATGTGATAAATTTTGAATTATCTTCCCTGTTTGTCCATCTGTATCCAATGGTTTACATGTTCTAATGGTGAGCTCTGTTTTCTTTTGACAATAGAATATCTTTCTTCTCTCTAGGTTATTTACTGCTGAGTTGGAATGATTACTGAGTTGGAATGATTACTATAGAATATCCCAGTTTCTAAAACTCTTTATGTGTCAGCACAGCTAGTACTTCTGTCTTTTTTTTTATGATTGATAGAAAGAAAAAAAGATTCTTGATTAACTGTATTCCAATTCCTTATAAACATTTTTTTTGTTTTTGCTTTTCTCCCTGTAGTAAGACCAAAATATTTTTCTGTCAAATTACATGCCAAAGAATATTTAATTAAGTCTAGATGCTAAAGATAAAATTCAGCACTAGTATGACTGCATAATGCTGTCATTCTTCACTCCTTACAGTGGTATTAGGGTTGGATTGTTCCCTATAAATGTGGCTAAATCTCAAAAGATCTGTTGGAACAACTTGGCTACAGACAATCCACTCCAGTATTTATTTAATGTTCACTGTGCTAAAGTGAGTTTTACAAACACAATCTTCAGAAGGCTCAGATGAGTCAGAGTGGTAAAAGGTGCATGGAATTGATCTGTCATAAAAATGAAACATCCAGTAGCGTGCGCACAGTGCACTGCAAATAGCTGGCTCCCAAAAAACCCCTCCAGGTCATCAGTTCACAGACTGTTCTTTATGCACCCATTCCTGTCTTTTCATATCTCACTGTTTTCGCTTATTATGTGAATGACACAGATTGAAATGGGAAATCAGAATGATAAGTGTAATGGGAAAAGCTTGAGTGAAAATAATGAAGAGAAACCATATCAGTATGCTGGATTCTACCATACCTTCTCACACAGAATTAAAAAGTGTTCTGACATTTTAAGATGAGAGGTAGAGCCTAATTTCTGGGGAATCCAGCTCTTTGTTCTTTGCTCTCTCTGCTGCTGACCTACCAGAATCATTCCACCACTGTTCCAGCTGGCCTTTACTCATGAGTTACCTGCAATATCTTTGAACCATTAGATATGCCAGTAACCCACATTTTCTTTCACTCAAATTTTCTCCTGAATCTAACCCATGCCCACCTTAAGCCTGGAGACTTTCATTTGCATACTCAGCATTGAAAGACGCTTTATTCTTTCCGTGAAACCTTTCCTGCTGCACTACAGTCACTCTGTGACCTGCCTGTGTCAGCCAGCCATCTATCTGGCTTTCCTAGAGGAGGCTGAAATTCTCTTCTTTCTCTCGGGTTACACTCTCTGCTTAACTCATTGTCACTGTATTTACTGCAAGGTCAGAAACTGCAGAAACAGCCTGGAAAAGTCTGCAACTTGCAGGAAACTCAATATTCAACTCCTCTGGCATTAATGGAGTTCCATGGAAAACATCTCCCTGCCACAGTCTACACGTCTGGCAAAATGCATAGAAAGCACTGAAATATTCTGAGATTTGTCTGGTCAAATCACACCAAATCCATTGCTGATCCTTCAGGTTATTGCCCATCAGTCACATTGCCTTGTGTTTCAGTGCATCTGGAATGGCAGGGCTTCCATGATACTGAACCTCCCTTGCCCCTTGCACTGAGCCTTACATTTAATTTCTGGGGAACATATCAAATGGTCTAATTTTTTTCATCTGCTGAACTAAATAAGTTCAGCTTGTGGCAAAGACTGCATTTATTTTTATGCCTTTTCTTGCCTCTTTTTCTCCCCACAATGTCCTTGAGGGGTATGCAAATGCAAAGTCTGGGACAAGGTGCAAAGCAAATATTCTATAATTTCATTAAAAAATATAGATGAGCATTTAAAATATGGGCAAATGCAATTAAAATTAAAATGTAGCCTTTAGATTTCTGTTCTTTTCTTATCAAGAAAGTCAAAGAATTAATTTTATTCTGCAAGGTAGCTATTTTTTAAAAATTATCCCAAAAGAATTTTTTAATATAATATGAATTCTACTGAATTTAATCCTATAAGCTTTCACATTTGGTTAGAAGGAAAATGTCTCATGGTCCGAATTATTTTAAGATACCTGTTATTCTTACAGAACTACATTTTTAATGTCTTTCACTGGTAAGAGATTACATTTTTTCTTGGTAATCACATTTTTGTAACCCATGCTCTGTTGCACGTATATATTTGGGTGTTAGCTTAACTGTATTTACCATAATTTCTTGTCTTGACTTAAAATCTTGTTTCCAAATACAACATTTGCCTATCTGACTGCTAGTTCTGGTTGACTGTGAACACTGATTCCTCATTCATCCTGATGAACAGTTATTCATGTGAGCAGCTTCAATGGCACCAGTGTAAGGGCACACAAATTGCAAAATACTGAATGCTTTTAGGGAGTCATATTCTAAAAGTAAAAGGACAATTTCTTTCTCTTCCAAATATGATTCCACAGGGAATATAATTGAGAGGAAAGTGCTGAAGATAGGCGAATAACATTCTTAACTCATAGCACCCAAACCTGTTGTGCTCTCTCACCCTTAAGTTGAAGCCTTTGCATTGTATTGCGGCCCAAGGGCATTATTGAAATCACATTGCCAGAGGAAGACAAGTCCTTTTTTTTTTTTTTAAGTATCCCTGGGGTGCATGAGATACTTTGAATTTGGTTTGGAATTAAGCCAAAACCTATTATCAGTAAATATTATTATTACCTATTTTATCCCACTGGAAATATTCCACATTGAAGGCTGCAGATGGGAATCCATCCATCCATAAAAAACTCCACTCTTGTTTATTTGCTTTTTTATTTGCTTTTTTAAGGGAAATACGGAGACTATTTCCTATTACTAAACTTTTCAGGGTTCATTTATAAAGTTCCACAGGAAAAGTTGAAAATTCTCCCTTGACTGAACAGGGAGTCAGTGACTGCCATTTTTATCTTTCTGTCACTTTAAGTGTACATGAGCAAACTTCTCTCCTGTTCAATGTTAATTTTTGGTACTGAACAATGAAGAAGCTGGCTTTCAAGCAGTGTGTTAGTACTTCTCAAATGCAACTCATCCAGGAATGTGAAGGGTTTTTTTTTGTTTGTATCCTAAAAATGAGGATTCAGAGAGGTTATTCTGATTTCTTTTTACTTGAATTGATTAATCAATTTAAGTTCATGTGTTTTCTCATTGATAAAGGGTCTGCTGTGGTAGCTCTGGTTTTACTTTCCATTTGAGTGTATCTTGTTGTCTAGCAGAAATTTTACTAAAAGTTTGACTCTGAGTTTAGTTCAGGTGTGGTATTCATTGAACATATTTAATCTTCTAAATTACCCCATATCGATCTGCAGAAGGAGAAGCTTATGTCTTTTAATGGAAATTTATTTATTTCATTTAAATTGATTATGACCCAATTTCTCCCCTACTTTAAGGGACAGTACATTATCTTGATAATTTTTGCATTATTAAGCTTCAAAATAAACTTCATCTTTGCTATGTACTGCTTCTTGCTAGTATAAAAATATTTATAGAAAACCCCATATAGAATAACTGCTTTTGTTCACAGACCAAGATTTAGTGCTCTTTTCAAAGGTGCTAACATATTTTTAAAAAAATAATTATCCATCACGAACCCCTTCACTTTGCACACAGGAACAATGTGTTTGCTTCAAGTCAAAAAACACAAGGGGGCAGTTTAGTATAACAAACCAACATTAGCATAGTACAGATACCAAAAAGTTCTGTGCTAGAAAAGTAGCATTTCTGAATCTTTGAATTAGGGTTGCAGAGATGCAGAGATTACTCTTAGCACTCAGAGACTTCTGGTCCAGACTTAAAGACAAGAACTCTAATCACAGAATGTGTTTTAATATGGAACAGGCCTTTAGTCAGTGAAGGGAAAAGAGGAAACAAAGAGTTCATGCCAGTTGAACATGTTGGAAGGAATTTTCTCAAACATGTTTTACCTTAATTCATAAGAATTTACATGCATCAGATACAAAAATGGATTAGACTGTCTTTCAGTTAACATGTTTTGATGTGATAAACATTAGTGCAGCCAGTTGCACCACAGCACTGGAATAGAGTTAAACTGGGCTTGTTTATAATTTACTGTGTTTCCTGCAGGAAGCCTAAACCAAGCTTTTGAAACAGATTAAACTGATATACTGAAGAAGGAGTGTTATGAATAACGGCTTTGCAAAAAAAAAAAAAAAAAGACTAATGTACCAGTTGAAACCTTCATCTTGCTATGAATACAATGAAAATATTTCCTTTTCTGTGGAAAGCTCAATATTATTTTTATTGCAAGTTCTTACTACTTTCCTGCATTACAATATAATTCCCCTTAATACTGCTTAGCCAGGAGCAGCCCAGAGTGATTCACCATTCAGCAAAAGCTTGCAGATAGCTTGCAGTGTGCCCTTGCTTTGAGATAATTTCAAGTGTACAGGAAAGGTAAAACCTACAGGAAGGATGAGTTTTGGTAAATTGAGATAGGAATTCTAACACAGCAAAGTATGTGCCAGACTTGCATTATGTCCATCTCACCTTCCAGTGTGTTGGAAGAATTAAAGGAAGCAGGAAGCCCCATGAGGAGTTTGGATCGACTTGATCAATAGCCACTGTCACATCTCCTGTTGCAGTGCTTTTTAGGACCAGGTGGCTATAGCCACTTTAGCACCAGAGGAGGACCTACACAACTTTTGTGCCCCCAAGCCAGGCTGTCTTCAGCTCTGTGATCTCATGAATTTGTCCACTGAACAAATGTGTACTACCAGCCACTGCTTAGAAATTGTGGCAGAGGCACCATTGGAAACCTGAGCTCTTTATCTGCTTAATGGGTTGCTCTTGCATGATTGGAGGAGAAATCCTGAACTATCTTCAGGCACAACTCTGCACAATCAAGTTAGAAGATTGGCTAAATGTGAGAAAGATGACAATTACATTCTTTTCGGTGATCTGAGAGATGGTTGCTGTTGGATTCCACTTCTGTAGCAGGAAGCTTCTCCCCCTTTCTGTGGCTTAAAGGCATTGGGTTCTGTGTGAGGCAATGGAGCTGGTGGTACACAAAGGTAGCTCTTTTTCTGAACCCATCACAGCGTGCCTGCACCATTTGCACCATTTTCTGCAATTCCCTGTAAAGTTACAAAACTACTTAGAAAACAATTTTATAACCTCACCATAGGAATTTTACTGACTAGATTTTTTCCCATGTTGATTATAGACTGCACAGAGCACTGTACACATATTGTACGATGGACCTCTTCATGCTTAAGTATTTATTATATCAAATGTAACACCAAATTGAAGGAAACCATGATTCTTTTTTCACAGTTTTGTAATCTAGGCTGCTGCCTGATGATTTAGTCAAGGATTCATTTACTAGCAATATGTGCTGTAGTGTCACTATTGTGCAATAAAATCTTTTAAACTAAACACTCAGATTAGCATTACATTTAGATAGAATTAGAATATTCATCAGTAATATGTAAGCATATGACTTCTATGCGCTGTGAACTTCTGTCAAATTTAATGGTCTTCAGGGTCTTGATCTCTTATATTTATCTCCTGATTAGACTAATCAGATTTTCCAGTTGGAAAGTTGAACTGTCTCTGTATGGTATCTTGCAAAGCAGGCGAAATATCTGTCAAATAAATGAATAAAACAAAACTAAAAAGAACATGATAGCCAGGAACAACTGGTAATTTTTGTCAGCTACACGGTACTTTCACTGCACTTGGATAGTTTTATTTTATACCTAAGAATGGGAGGAATATTAAAAATGTTCAGTGTGGCAGTTTTTGTGTTTCTTTCAAAGCATAAAGTTCTCTTCACATTTGCTACCGCCTACTCATGGCTTATTCCCTATCTGACACTTGAGCAATTGTTATAAACCATTTCCATCTGTGATTTACTTTGTGTTTTTTATTGCAGGCGACAGTTAATGTATCTTGTCTGCTGCTATGAAATAAAAAAAAAAAGCGGTCTGAAAATGGCAAGAACAAACACTTGCAAAAATAGGGATAGAAAAATAAAAAAGCTTTTATGTTTTCAGAATTCATGTGCTTTGGAAACCTCTCAAACCACAATGTAATCATTGTTAGGATGCTAAAAGTATCTTTGTTTAAAAAAAAAAAAAAAGAAGGAAGTGAGGATAAGCTAACACAATTTAATAATTTCTATGGTAAATTCCTTCAGCTACAAAAATGATGCAGTATAGACATGAAGCAAAAATTTGACATTACAGATTTCCACAGACTTTTTAACTTTACTCTGTGTTTCCCTCCAGACTTCTTCCAGCTAAAATCTACTGACATTGGAAGAGTTATATCATAAGAAAGCTGTTTCACCTAAGGTGAACAGCAGAACCTTAAACTAATAAAACTTGATCACCACTAGAAGGACAAAGATATAGCAAGCAAGGCTATGGTAGGTAGTGTTATTTTGGAAGACATCTGTAGACTAGAACTTTCCATATGAAAGTGGTACAGATCAGGAGGTCATACACCCAAAGAGGGGAGAAAATTGCAAACAATCATGTTATGTTTGGAAAAATCACATGCATTTTCTAAATTTAATTTCTGCCTACCAGAAAACATGCAAGTGTTATCTTCATTTCTAAATGTACTGTGTTTGGCAGAGAATGAAATATCTATGCAACTGTTTCACTTTCCAAACGTTCACAGTTTGCTAACATTAAGAGTTATTTTTACCTGTCCCACAGCTAGTTAATTCGATACATTTTCTTATGCAAAAGGATTTTTTCTTTTATTTCTCTATAACAACTTCAGATGTTTATATAGCTGTTCTGGCTCATTCATAGCCAGATGTGTCAATAATCACTGTAGTTTAAATCAGTGATTGGTGAATCATAGGTTCAATAGAAAAACACACTGCCTGTTATTGGACAGGTAATGCACGATGAGAAAACAGTTTCAGATGGTGATGGCATAGGCATTGTCTGGTCTACATGCAGATGCTGTGAGTGTGCATAGGAATTGTTAGTCTATATTTACCCACAGTGTTTATTGTCTTTAGGTATTTCCATGCTTAAGCACCTAGCTTAAATAAAATTTTATGAAGAATATTTTTTAATGAATATTCCTTAGCTCTTTACACCTTGAAATGACCTTTTAATATACTTGAATACTCTGTAGCTATGAATTAACATTTAGGAACAAATGTATCATTTACAGTCTTGCAAAACTCATGCTATCCTTAATTTACTTCTTTCTTCCTTTACCTGTTCATATATATTAGAGGTGATTTTAGATCATTGCGTAGATTATTCCAGAAAACTTTAAAAAATGGGAAGTTGTGGTTTAGTTCTGTTTTTCTGAGGGAGACTGATTAAGAATTTTGTCAAGACATATATCAAAGTCTATAGAAAAGACTGTTGAAGAAATAAAAGGACTATTCACAAAATTTACTAGCTATAAAGGGTGTTTTTGCCCTAGAACTTAATCTAAGTCCTAGATTACTGTGGGCTGTTCCCACAAAAATTGACAAGAATTTAGGCTGTTCGGCATGTCACAACATATGTTTAGATTCTGCCCTTACCTTCAGTTTTTGGTGACATACTTGGTCTTAATATTTGCCCATCATTTCATCCCTTCCATCTCAGATGTTCAGATTCCTCTAACTAAAGCTTCATTCATACTGTGATAGTCCCCCTGTTTGATGAATAACTCAATTTCTCTCGTTACTGAACATGCAGTAATAAATAAAACTGCACAAATAGCAGTTCATTTCTGGAAAGCAGAATGTTCTCCTGGTGTTGTCCAAATGTCCTCCAAATAAGATAAAATTTCCTGTGCAGCTTTCCATGTCTTGTATTTACCATTGTGTCTTCAGCAGGTTGTGTTCTCAGTTGTTGACCTTTTGTCAACATTCATACATGAGAAGAGGGGAATTGAGAAACTCTTTCCAATAAGATTGAAAACTTTTGCCCTATTTCTTATTTCATGATTTGGTAGGTAAAAAATAATTTTGCAAAGAAGGCATTCAAAAGTGGTGTTTATCCCAGTTTCTGTTCCATTTCATAATCATGTCAAAAAGGGAAAAATATGTATTCTGTACATATAAAGCTTTGTCTGTGCCCCCACCTTTATTCGGTATGTTTGTGCTATTTATTTTGTAAGTGGCTTTAAAGAAGTGAGTTACTTTCTTTGGAGCTTTTGCCTCTTAAACCATAGAAATATTTCTTTAATTTTGAAAGTGTTTATGTAGGAGGTGGATTAATACTACTTTCCTGAGTATTTTTCCATCAATATTTAAAAATTATAGTAGAGAGTATGACACCTTTGAGAGATCCAAAGCAAGTAGGTACTCAGACATTGGAATGACAAAGTGATGGTGCTTTGGCTGAGATGCTCTCCAGCTTGCAACTAAAGAGCCATAAAACACTGCAGAAAAGAACTAAATGTGGTTTACCTACCACATTTATAGAGAGTTCTAGCAGAATGAAGGGAGATTTTCTTGGAAAACAGAAACAAAATTATGCTACAGCATTAATTATTTACAACCTGCCAGTAACAGTTTCTTCATTTATTCAGTGTTATGGAAATCAAAGCATATGCTGTACTTTGGTTAACTTTTGTCTCACGTAAGTAAGATCCCTTGGCTGTGCTGCACCACGTCTGTTTGCAATACACTGTAAGAAAATAGCTGTAAAGAGGTAACTTCCAAATAAGTAGTAACAAATGGATGAGATTCCTTAGTCCCAGTTAGACTGGCATGTCTGTCTACATCACACTTTGTTTTTATTTGCATTTTGCAGAAACTTAGTGTAAGTTTGAATATTCAGTGTTTACACAGACACCACTCTTGTGAAGGAGACATAATTTATGCAAATCACTAGAAAATTATGTCCTGTCTTTATTAATGACTTAAAGTTACAACACTGCAGATGAGCCACATATCACTTTCATTATTAATTTATGGACATAATGAAGTATATTTGAAACAGACATATAAACTGTAAAAATCAACATGCTTTAACAGGGCAGTGGTATGCATAATTTGTGTCCTGTTTCCAGCAACTCTCTGTGTACTGAGGAAGTGTTAAATGTAATCAACTTCATATGTTGCTTACTCTGGAGTAACATGCTGTAGGATTTTTTCATGAAGTACATTAAGCCAAGACTGGCTTACAATCTGAAGCAAAGGACTTGAGATTTATATTTTTAGGCCTAAAGGATTCAGTTGAAAGGGTTGCCTTAGTGAATTCAGGAAGACGTTTTCCACTAGTAACTCTTTCCAGTGAGAAAGCTGCAATTCTGCAAAGCTGTTTAGTTCAGTAGCTCTTACTGGTGTGAGCTGGGAATTTAAAAACACTGAGGACAGGAGAATTTATCTTCTAAACAACATTGCCTCCTGTCTCCCTAGCAGACCATTCACCACACAAACCTGGACACACTTTTCTAAGATCAGACAAAGCTAAATTCAACTGTGATGTGGAGTAGGATGGTGTCTTCAAGCCAGGAGGACACCACTGTGCTGTGTCTGGGGAAGTGCAACTCTGCCATTATTTATTTAGGGAAAATTGTTAGTACCTTAAGTAACGATGGCAGAAATCCATTCCAGGTAAAAATTTACAGTTTGGAAGGTTCTGTTTCAGTTTTCTGAGCTATTCAAAATGCCTGTAAATAATTCATCTTACAGGAACATTCTTCAGGAATCTACAGCTATAATAATTAGATTATTTTCAGCACAGTGCTTAGTAATGCTTGATAATGCTTGATTAAATGCATTTTTCTGAATTTCCCAGTTGTGAGAGATTAATTGCTCTCTAGGTTCTTATCACATTAATTTAGTTAGGCCTTTTGAAGTTACATGGAAAAAGGTATAAGAAAAGATCAAAAGACCTCTGAAAATATCAATTAATGCATTTAGCACATCAAATTATAGTGCATAAGTTTGTTATTCTCTATTTAGTTTTAGAAATGCATCTGAAATGAGTAGGAGTTTTCGGAGTTAGTAATTTAATTTGAGATTTGAAACTAGAAGTCTTTTCCCACAGCTGAGAGAAGAAAAAAAGAAGACGTGAATCAACCTACCTGTGCTCTGTATATCTTGTAAATGTGAATGTCTTTCCACTGACCCAATGCCACTTCATTTTCAGACCCTTAAATCAAGCACCTAGAAGTCAATTAGGGTACAACTTCTTTCTTAGCATGTGGCAAACACCTTCCCTGTTATATAAACAGATTTAATCTGGTCTTTGTCAAAGCAAATTCTTGATGATGTTTCATTAAGTGTCTAAATTAGGAGACATGACTCCCTTTTAGAAGTGTAGATTTTATTATTTTTATTAAATAACACCCTTGGGGTAGTTTTCTTCTTCCTGTTTATAGAACAAGTCCTTTATTCATATGCAATAGTGAGGACACCTTAATAACAGAATTTTCTTTCAAGTACAGCTCAGAATGCAGTTCTTAAAAGCTATTTAAGCACAGAATCACAGAAAGGGTCACATTGGAAGTGACCACAGAGGGTCACCTGGTCTAACCTCCCTGCTCAAGTAGGGTCATATCAGAGCACATTGCACTGGATTGCATTCAGTCAGTTCTTGAATATTTCCAGTGAGGGAGACTCCACAATCTCTCTGGCCAATGTGTTCTAGTGCTTGGTCACTGAAAAACAAGAAAGCTTTTCCTCTTGTTCAGGCGGAACTTCTTGTGCATCAGTTTCTGCCCATTGCCTCTGGTCCTATTTCTGGGCACCACTGAGCAGAGCCTGGTCCATCTATTGACAGCCTCCTTTCAGATGTTTACAGACATTGATGTGATCCATCATCACTCATCCTCAACTCTTCTCCTTTCAAAAATCATCACAAAATAAATATTTGATGAAGATCACTCTCTACCCTGGCAGGAATCAACTCTTAATAAAGTTATCAATCTGTTAATTGATCCTTAGTGAAGAAAACAATACACATAAAATCTAATGAACAAGATCCTCAACACAGGTGTTCACTAGACATAATGTATTTAAAACCCAAGCAAATACTTTGGCAGTTGACTGGGATATGTTAGGTTACCAGTGCCTCAAACCAACTTCAGAAAAGTAAAGGCAAACCTACTGTAAGCAGAGAGTACAATAAGAAAATGATCATCAAAGACTCCTACATTTTATAGCAGCATGGCATCTACAAGAAAAGAAGGAAGCAGAAGGGGCAAAAAGTCAAAGGACCAAGGTGAATGAGATATTTTTGATTGAGAATAAGTTCTGTAAAATGTAAAATATGCAATAAAAACATTTAGTGATGAATAAGCCGTTGTTTCTGTAACAGTAGAAGCTTACAAAAAATTAACACTGTATGGCTGTGGAATAGAATAACATATTTGAAAATGTCTCATTAGATATAAACATTTTGCTTGAGATGGAAGGATATTTGCTTGCTAATTTTTTATGAGACTCAGCAAAAAAAGAAGTATATGTAGAACTTGTGTCTCTCCTTCTCTGTATCTTTTACTTTTTAAAATTATTGCTGTCCTGAAGGATGGGGACGACACCGACAGAAGAAATTTTTGAAATTTTTGAAACGGATAGACTTAAAATTAACAAACGGATTTTTGTGCAGTGAAGTTGCACAAATAATAATTTATTTTTTTCTTTTATTATTAGCTGAAGTTTTGCTAATCCATCATCATCCCCAAATAAAACTAAAATAATATATTACAATAATTATGTGAATTGCAGCACTTAACCACACTTTATCTGATTTCCTCTCATTTGGAGGTAGTAGTTGAAATAGAAAGGGGAAGAAGAGGAAGGAAAAGTGAAACTCAGGTCCTTGGAAAGAACTTACAGTTCTCAGGGTGTAACAAGACTTAAGCTTATTTCCTGTATGTATCATTTACAGGAAAATTTGTCTGATTCTGGTAGATGCTGTGTCTCCCAGAGAGAGTCCTAAGTAGTGGCTGTGGAAAAAGAAGTTTTGCCTCTGAAGTCATGTATTGCATTACAATACATGTTTTCAGAGAACCACTGTGATAATTTAGTTTTTACATGTCTACAGTCAAGTGGTTCATGTCCTTAGATCCATTGGTCAAGGAGGATTGTTCTTTTCAGTAAACATTTAATAATGGCTGTTTTTTCTGAGGCTCTTTTTTCCCTTACTGTTCAGCAACCAAAAGAAGAAGTTCTTTCCCATAAGTCATCAGAGGGGACAGTCTCCAGTCTTGGCTTCCCTTAATATGCCACTTTATAAACTCTGGTAGTTCAGCAGGTGTTTTTTGAGTCAAGTTTGCAAGGAGGTGCTCCTAACAACAGAAACACAATACCTAACTCAGGTTCTGCTAAGCCCACTCAACAGTCTTGCCTTGGGGTCTATTTTGTAACATTCACCTGCAAAATTAGTGTGACACCCTTCCCTCATCCCCTTATTTTCGGTTCCAATTTAATTTCATTTCATCTCAGTCTGTGTCAGAAAATCATTTGGGTCTGCATCATCTCTTGCTGTGACTCAGTTTACGTGTTCAGCTGTGTCAGATGGATCTCTGTAACCCTTGGAAAGTGGCCCTGGGACCCTGCAGAGTGTCCTCTGAGGCCACAGGCTTCCTGGCTCTGGATTGCCTCTGCCCTGCCTCCCTGCTTTTCCCTAGAAGCCTGGTCACAATTGCAGAGAAAGAAACAGTTCTTGACACCAAGAAACGAAATAAACACAATGAATTTATTCTGCTCATAGTCATGAGCACTTGTTATATATAGGGGAATGTAAATGAAGCGTTTTTATCACTATATGTGCAGGTGAGTATAAGATGAAAACAATTTTTTATATTGTATTGCAAATATAAAGGCTAAAATTTGGTATTAGTTTCCTTGAAGTAAAATTCTTGTAGGTATTGATTTTTTCCACATGAATTTCCCAAATTTAATTTTATATTTATAGTTCAGACTATAACCAGTGGCTTACATGAGATAGTCATGTGGCATGAACCTTAAATAAACTATAATTTAAACAAATAACTTTTTTAGTGTCCTTTAATAGTATGGTGTTTTATCAACAGTGTTATGACTATCTTGCAATGGTTTTATTCATCGGGTTTTGTCATGAAACATAAATTGTAAATCTCATCCTACATACAAGCTCAGTTTGGGATTTTCAGGGAATTAGGTAATGAGGTGGAAAAAATATCCAGACAAATTATATCAGATAAAAAAACATCAGAAATTAGGGATGGGTCAGTAATTCCAGATAAGAGACTACTTCCATAGAAAACATTTAAGTTCCACTGGTACCAAGTCTCAGAGCTTAACAGGAAGAGCAGAGTGAAATAGCTTCACCTTGCAGATTCCAAACTCTCTAACTCACTCTTTAATTCTTGATTCTTTCAGTAGCATTTCTTAGTTTTGCAGTTTATAAATTTGGTAGAAACCGAGTCTCAACCTACACACATGCAATGGAAACAGAATTTTAGTGCAACAAAACTGAAAAAGTTTCGACAGCTGGCCTTCAAATTAGACATTATTTTCACACATAGTTTATTTCAAATTTCTAACACTTTGATATAATAAAAGAACTGTAAAAATTTGTCACTTTTTGATAAAAAATATATTAACTCCATAACATTTTTTAACCTTTTTAATTCATAAACAAATTGAGAAGCTAAAAATGAAGATCCCAAAATAAAGACTCATTGTGTTTATAATTGGTTGTCTCAAGAATGATGTGTTCTTAATCTCCTCAAGAGAGATAATAATCAGTTCTAAAAACAGTAGATCCAGTGAGCCTGCATTTATGTGTATTCATGTAATTCATACCTAAGAGTGTAAGGAATTGCAAAACAAAGGCTTTTCTTCCAATAGACTTTCAAACATTCTCAGTTCCTCATTTGGAATCTTTGTGGAGAAACCTGGAATCAAACTCAATTTAAAATATAAATTTAAATAATGATTTATTATAGCTAAACTGCCAATTTTGGTCCAAATTGGGATCTGTAATAAAAGCCACTCATCTCTCGCTGTGGCATTTTTGCATGAGGACATTAGTTATAGCTGTATATTTTGAAGGCTGTTGAATCTAATTGGAGAAATTCTCTTGAACAGACTCAAAAGTACTTTTCTGGGTGCAAGTGGAGAACCTGAAAACTTAACAGTATATACAATTGTGATTTTTATCAGTTTCATTACTTTACTTTGATTTCCTGAAAGCCTCAGCACTTAGTTTACTTCATGATTGAAGCATCTAAGAGAACGTCAGGCAGATGATACTCTCATGTCTCAGCAGTGGTGAAAGGAGATAGTTATGGCTGGGTGTGATATTTCTCAGAAGGATCACAGTATCATGAGACATAACTTCCATGGCTAGTAAGGACTTGCAGCTCTGCTGTCATGATGGCTCACACATTATTATCTCTCTTCATTGTGTGATGTCAACATTTTATGTCCAGGAGTATTTAAATAATAATTTATATATAATATGTGTTTTGGGAGTATTATTGCATAGAGCAAGACACTGCACTAAAAAGTTCCTGCACATCACAACAGTCATATCTTGAACCAAAACTTTGTCTGCACCCAGACGTTTGACACCTGCCTGAACTCACAAATACGATAATGACCTTGTCCCACCTTCTTGTGACCTACACTTAACAGTACCTAAAATCACTGTGTCTTACTGCATTGTTGCTGAACATCACTGAGATGACTAATTTAAAAGCCACAAACTGATCATTGGTTTCCCTATAGCCTTTTGTTAGAGACTATTAATGAATGACATTTCTGCTTTTTCAGGTCATAGTTTATTTATGAGAACAATTGATTTAGCAATACATAGAAGCATCAAACTTTAAATAGATTACACAGCTCATGCTTCATAAATCACATTGGTCACATGTTCTTAACTTTTACAATTTACAACTGTTTGAATATTTTCCTCTAACAACAGTGAATGACCCTTTCATAATTACATTAAAACCCAATTACTTTTTGTAGATTAACTATGGACAGATTTTAAATGTGAAATTGTATTTAGAAAATCTTTTCCTAAACATTCTTGAAATGAAATGTATCAGCAGTATTTCACACTAAAACTACCATTTTTACAGCAGTATTGCTTTCATAACAGTACTATGTATTCTGCAAAGTGTTTGTATACTTCAAATTTTATCTGGTGTGGATGATGTACTGAAAGTGATATGTTATATATTTATTCACACTTCATTTT
The DNA here is from genome assembly GCA_035048155.1 of Cinnycerthia olivascens. Classification (NCBI taxonomy): domain Eukaryota; kingdom Metazoa; phylum Chordata; class Aves; order Passeriformes; family Certhiidae; genus Cinnycerthia; species Cinnycerthia olivascens. Next base: position 7,985,502 of record JAWWMU010000054.1, on the reverse strand, counting down.
GGGGCTGACAATTGTAGCATGTACTTCCCTTCTCATACTTTACCAATTACCTTAACCCTGACCTGCATGAATGTAATTTTCTGCATTAATGAGAAGTAGCTGTCTCTGTGAAGAGCCTGAGCTGAGTAAACACTGTCAGCTGTGTCAAATGGTGGTGATAAACAGCTTTCACTCTTTATTTATGGCTGCCGATGCTGATGGAGGAATTCACACTTATTCAAAGTAAGCAAAGGACTACTGCGAAGTCATGAAGATTAAGGAAGCATGCATTCTAAAAGTAGTTTGGGGTTGCATCATTACAGAGTTACATGAATTTTGTGCTCTGAGAAGTCTACAGCTGTTATGCTGCAGTTTCTGGTTTGAAAGGGAAACAAAAACAAATTTGGAAGTACACATTTGAGCTTGACAAGCATCTGAAATTATACTTCATTCAGAAATTAGAATTAGTGAATTAGTCAATTAGTCAACACTCAAAACTTGTGCACCAATTTTTGTTCCAAAAATTATAATTGAAAACTTAGTCTTTATAACTCCTAACAGAACAGAAATTCAGATACTTTTTCCCATTTATAGGTGTTTAAATGTTGAGAAGGATAGCCTGTGAAGGAAAAGGAGACATTGCCAATGATGATCCCCTAGGAGTTCTCCGTTCTGTAGGCTTTCGAGAACCTGCAAACCTCAGTGGTAGCAAGCTACCACCAAACATCCATATAACCTGTGTAGAGACCCAGAGAGATCAGTTTAAAATAGAAAAAAAGAAGGTCCTTTACAGAGTAGCTAGTGAATTTATGGAACATGATGTGAAGGCAGATGACATTAGATGCTTTAAAAATTGAAAAATTCACAATATTATTAAATGCATAGAGGGAAGAATCTAACATCAGGGATGTAATATCTAACATCTCTTTTGTTCAGCTTGGTGGTGTTTGTACCCAACATCACTTGCAGAAAATGACTGAGAACTAAGATATTGTTTCCTGGCATAGATGCAGAAAGTTTTTGTATGTAATACTTTTTTATTTGTATTACTTCATGCTGGATGATGTTCAAATGTTCAAATCCAGAAGAAGTTTATATGAAAATTTCCTTGTCGTCCTTTGATATTAAAGTTGCTAGCCAGTGTAGGATTTGTCCGAAGTCTGATGAGGTATTTTAAAATTCTCCTATTGGTCAGGACTTATACAGAAAGGTTAAATGTCTAATGAGCAAAATACACAATGTCAACTTTGGGCAGCCTGTGAACATTTCATTCATGATCCCATTCAAAATTTCCAGGAAAATATTGACTAAAAATAAGGTATTCTGGGAAACCAACAAAAAATGGTCAGATAATTTGGCTCAAATTTGTCTGTATCCAGCCTGGCTAAACATCTTGAATATTTCTGTCAATTCTTTTTCAAATACCTGGAGAAAATATTTAAAGGAAACAACAATTTCAGATTTTAAGTTTTTTTTCATTCGGTTTCCTATTTCCCCTACTTGATTAAACTTCAGGATCAGAACTGCCCTACTGCTCTTCTAACTAGAATGCATGTACACAGCTTCAGTGGAAAAGTAGGGAGTTTCTCCCACACAGGCTCCTTTAGTGATCATATCCCCTCTGCTTGAAAAGTGGGAGCTGTGACTTCGAACTCCTCTAGTCCAAAATGGGAATAGACCTGAGGCATTTTTGATTTCTTTGATATTCTGTGGTAGGTCATAGAAAGATGAAAAACCGCTCTATCTCAATATCTATTGACACAGGCATTATCGTAAAAAGTACCTAAATTATGAAATGTTGAGATTTCTGAAGATGCTAGAAATACTTATGCACACAGAAATTCAGATTTGTTTTGGTGCTGAGTGTTTTCAATGATAATCTCTTTCACAATTACAATCACCTGTGTGATGAGAACTGTGATCCACCTTTGGGAATCCTTCCACTTCCTCTTGTCTGCATGTATTAGGAGGCCTATGCTGCCTCTCTGGGGTTGCATTAATGGTGGAGGGGTAGATCAATGATGTTTGTAAAGAGGATTACCTTTAAAAATCAGATTTTTAAATAATTTTTTTCTGATATCCTCACTAGTTAGTTAATATTTAGGGTATCTGCCTTTAGATCTAAAGCTCTCAAGGTAGCCAGTGTTGATACTGCAGCTGAAATTATAAGACATAATTTCATATATGATATAAGTCTTATTTCATATGACATATGTCTTATGACTCACAATGATTGAAACTCTTGTGGGTTGTCTCTTTAGCTTGTGTGTCTAAAGAAATTATACTAACTTTGAAACATCTTGAAAGTATTTTAAACAATTGTATAATTATTGTTAGCTTTGACTCTGATTATTTTGCTCTGTTAAACCAAAATATCTTGACTTGGTTACTTAACAAATCTAAAGGAGCAGGCAGATGGCTTTTCATCTATTGTTAAATTTCAGGGGCTTACAAGTGCTAATTATTTTGAAATGGATTCCTAGGATATTATGCATTATTTCAATGAATAATGCAGGAATGGCAATTTATTGGCAGAACATTCACAGGAGTGCCATAAATCTAGAAATAACATAAAAGCAGAATGGATACATATTTTAAAAGCACAGCCTGGGGAATCACATTTGGGCGATGCTACAAACCTTCTTATGAGGGCACATATTTTTAAATATAATCAAATCAAGAGATTGTCAGTGAGATGCTGGAGTTTATTCTACATATTATTATGACAGCTGAGAGACAGTTATTGAAATTGAATATTATATACTAGATCCTGTGCAAACTCATGAGGTAGAAAAAGAAAATCTGTACTGTCAAGAATTTATAACCCAAATATAATCTTAAGTGCATCACCTGTAAACAGTCACACACAGGTGAGAAGCAACAGTAGACATGAATAGCTGATGTCATAGCCTGTATTTTCCAGGCAGAAGTAGACCATGTTTTTTGTAAGCATGTTTTCAAAAGAGAGAGTGAGAAAAAAAGAAACAGCTAATGAAATAGCTCTGCAGTTATTCAAAGTGGGCCCTTTCCAAGCTTGAAAATCAGTTAAAGAACTGAACAAAGTGATCCCCTACTAAATACAAATAGAGGGAGTAAAAAAAGAAAAATATTTTTTATTATTTTGTTTAGAATGAAGTATGATTTTATAAAAGACATTTTGATCTAGGAATGCTGACACTCATAAAAATACAGCTGGATATGTTTTAGGATTGAAAGCAGCATCAGCTCTGTCTCATAGGAACTCCATTTATTTGGTTTCACTGTAGGGCACAGGGATTTGGACAGTTATTTTTACTGTTGCAATAATATTTAAAGACATTTAAATTATCTAATAGGGGCCATTATTGGAGACAGGGCACGAATCTGGGTAAACCTTTACTATGTTGCAGTATGAACACTTCTCTGTTCCTTCCATTAGATTTATCTGCGGTATGGATATAAACTTTTAGGACTGATTCATAACAAAACTTACTGTAAGACAAATACTATAATAGAAATAGAGGAAATAGATATAAAGGGGTTTACTTTTTAAAAAGATGATGGTATAGAACAAATAAAATTGGCAAGATAAAAAAAGAAATCCTTGATTTCTAAAACAAAACAAAGGCAACATGAGATTTTCAGTTGTAGAAATGTACTGAAAAAATTGGGCAATAAATTGAGTATTCTAAGGAAGATAGCCACTACATTCTTTCAAGCTTATTGATTACTGTTTTTTATAATTAAGAATTTCAGTAAGGTTCCCGGTACTTTTCAGCACTTGAATTTACCATACATGTGTAGAAACCATACTACTGCAATGCATTGTAGAAGCAATAGCACAAGACCTGTGATATTTCCAAGGAATAAAACAAACAGTGAGGCAGAATATTATCAGGGTAAGGTAGCAGCAGTGAATCCATATGAAATTAAAAGGTATTTTATTTTTATCAAATTACAGTATTCATGCATGTTTGATGCTAATTTAGAGTGCAGATACTTTAATCTTTTGTACATATGATTTTAATTTGCTAAACTATGCACATGCACACCAGTAAATGAAAAATGATTAAGAAAAGTTTTAGGAATTTCTATATGTATTTTTATAATTTTCTGTAGGTTCTGCTCTTCTGCAAATAACTACATTAAAAATGTACTACACTTCAGAACGGACTGATAATAATGGATATTTATATTCAGAATTTTGCTTTGTCCTGATCTACTCAGATTTTATGTAGAGAGCATATGCAAAATTGTTATCAGGAAAAGCTAGCATGACCATTTTCCCTAGTGCCTAGTTAGTCTGACATTTGTTTGGAGTAATTTTTGTAAATTTTCAAAAGAAATTTTGAGATTGATAGACATAGGTCTTTGTCAGTTATTAGTTTTGAGCAATGCCTTTCAGCTGCTAAAGAAAAGATTTTTCCAGGGCTGCTTGCATTTGTCTCCAGAAGAAAGAAGAAAGGTTAGATTGTCTAATGGTGAGTCAGTCATGCACTTAGACCTAACTGCTTAATATTAGTGCTACTTATACTTCCAAAACAATCCTACTATTAGTTTCACCTCTAAATTAATGATTTCTACTCTGAATGAATTACACTGCGAAACAAGTTTTGAACTCTCTTAATCAGTATATATACTTTTTTTGTTGTTGCTCTCCTGAATATATGTATAGACAAGACGTCTTTGGCATTCATATTTCCATAATTTTCCCTGAAACTTACTTTTAGTCTAATGTTCTTTCTTGGTCTTATGTTTTCTTTCCTGTTGAGTTTCCTTGTAAGCCTGACAGCATAAAGCCTCTTGGAAGGCTTGCTATGCTCTGTATCTCATTCAGCACACAGGGTAGTGTTTGTCATGATCATGATTCTAAGATAGTCACAGTACCCCTCACAACATTCTCCACCACCATTTTAGAGGTGCCACCAGCCTCTGGAGAGTGTTCAAGGTGTGTGGGTGTACAAAATTCAAATAAAAAAGAATTGGCAGGTTAGATTTATACAAGTAATCAAAATGAAGTACAGAGCTGGAAGTTGAATTTTTCAACTTGACCTGAAAAGCCAAATTTGGTAGCTGGCAACTACAGCACATCCACATGCTCAGCAGGTTGAGCCCTTTTTTTGCAGCAGCTCTGGGAAATGGAGAACTATTGAAGCCAAAGCTGTCTAGACTTTCAGTGAAATTCCAACAGGCAAGAAAAGTTTAGGTGTAGCTCCCGCACAGCAAGCTGCATCAAGTCTGAGAAAGAGCCTGGGACTTGAGGGAGCAGGGCAGGCTGGGACTCAGATTCTTGGTTTCTCAGCATCCTAGGTTTACAGAGACAGAGTACCCCAATATTTCAGAGAGAACACATTGTCTTTCCTGCTCCTCAGGTCCCCAAACACCTGCAGACATGTTGCCAAGATACCACTGCTCTGTTCTCAGAAACTCACAGGATGGTGAGACTAAAGCACATAGACTTTCTGCTTCTTTGGAAGCCAACATGGTAAGTTGTCTGAGAAATGTGGCTTGTACTTTCATTACCAGCTGAGACCTAATAGTCACTCTTTTTAAAGTATTCCCATCTGAACTCTTTCTTTGCCAAAAAGCTGGTTTTAGCCCAGAGGTTTCTTTCCTGTGGAAGTATATGAAAAGGGAGATATAGTAGAAACAATCCTATAGACTCTTGAACTGCTGAGTTCGTTTCCTTGATAAAAGTTAATAATTGAGATTTTGCTTCTATTCAAAATAATAAAAATATCAAACACCTTAAATTTCCCCGAGATAGTTCAAGGTAGTTCTAGTAACAGATAGATGGTGTGAATCACCAAAAATGTAACACAGTAAATTACACACTGCTAACCACAAAAATATGAGGACTACATCACTTCATACCCCATAAGTTCTTCTATTTATATAAAATCCATGACAGTTCTATGGCCCAAAAAAATATAGAGGTAAAAATGAACTACTCTCCTGAGCTGGCACCTGAATGAACATTGTTCTAGTAGTAGTAAAGAAAAATAAATCATCAGTAACTACAGATATGAATATTTTGCAATCTGGAGGGTTAACAATTCAAAGGGAAATAGAGTGAAAATGAGTAAGGAAAAGATTGGGTTATTTAAAATGTTGCTGCAGCTGTACAATATTTCATATAGCTTTTAATTACATTGAAAAAACATATATCTGCCAGCAGATGGGGAAATGCATGTTAAAAACTGTTTAGTTCTCTAAGATAACTTAAAGGACTCTAATTTGACCAGGACAAATGCTGAGTATTTGAAATTCCATGAGGCACCGTTCAATGGGAATTACTTCTATTTTCTCTTAAAGTCCCCCAGTCACCACTTGACTTGTGGACATCTCAAAATCAGCATAGAAAATTCCCCTTTAAGATAACAAATAATTTAATGACATATTTATATGTCTCCTATTAGAATTCTACAAAGTGTTTTTTTTTTTAAATAGGCATTAGATGGATGAGGTAGAAGACAATTTGTAACCACATCTGGAAGAACTTTATTAATATTTTTTCTTCTGCTAGTTCTTGAAATATTTTTCCTCTAATTTCTGGAACATGTCTCGACATCTAAAATTTTTTCTTCCATTTCAATTGAAACAAAATTGTTAGTTCATAGAACAAATGAAAAATAGTTCACAGAAAATTAAGTTTTCATAAATTTCTCCAGTTTACACTTCTTTCCTAAGAAAAGGAAAACATCAAGTGTTTCTATGGAAATGCCCTGAGAGGCATTTGTTATCATTTTCTTTCTAACAAATTAATTTTTTAGTGCATTTCTTTGTTCTTAAATTTGTATTTCTCCTAATTATGAGAAACTGTAGCCAGAAGTGATGCTGCTCTAAATTTGCCTCATTTTGAGCTTTGTGGACAATGCTAAAAAAGAATTAAAATGAAACCAACTTATTTTAGAACAAATTTGAAGACAGGGAATACTCTTCTACTGTAAAGGAATTGAAATATTTTTTCATTGTGTCTAACCAGCAAATTCCGCAAATCCAGTTATGAAAGACAAAAATAATTTTCAAAGCTCATATTTAAGTAGTTGTGATTTTTTATTGATACTTCCTATGTATTTCTTCTCAGAAAAAATGCAATGCACGTGGAGCTTTGTGTACTAAAGGTTTGGTCATGCAGTTACAGTTGGACCAGACCATTTTATCAGCAAAGGCTCAAACATAAATATACAAATCCAGATACAAGAAGATACATTTCAGATAGAAATGTATCTGAATACAGAATGTGAGTTCATATTTAGGCAGAATGTAAAAATCTATCTTTCTAAGACAAGATTTTTTTCCTTCCCAGTTGCCAGAGAAATTGCTACTTGTATGCAAGTCTTTGCAGAAACAAGTAATATCACAATGCAGAGTTGATAATTTGGGCAGGACCGATACACAAGGCATATTTCAATGTATGACAAGAAATATATCTCTGTCATTATCTGAGTTTTGTTAACAAACACTGCATAGTAGTTTGTAATAATATGCTATTAGGAAATGTTTGTATTTTTTTCATTTAGATCTATACTGACTCATACTCAATAGAATGCCATAAGTGTTGCTTATTATAGAGTTATTGAAGAAAATGTATGTCTGCTTTTGTTGCTGGGATTAAGGCTGTGATTCATTGGTGTTAAAACTCCTAGTGATTCAGAGATGGAAGGATAGGCCCTCAGTGGAGTTGTCTAAGTGGCTTGTGGAAGAAGATGATTCTGCATTTAAATATTCTTTATGCATTTTTTTCTTTCACTATTCTTTGTACTTCTCTGAATCTTTTATTTGATAATTTCAAATAGAAAGAGGGAAAAAAATGCCACAAATCGTATCTGCTTTCTTCTCAGCATCTCCTCGGCACTTTTTACTGCAAGTCTGAAATACAACTTTTGTTTTTTTACAGTTCATGTAATAGACCAAAAAAATCCTAACTCCCATTCCCAGCTGAGTGAGGAGAGAAAATAAGGTGGAAAACAGCTCACAGGTTGAGATAAGGCAGCTCACTAAAGCAAAGTGAAACTTTGCACTTACAGAAACAAAGAGAAAAAAAGGGTTTATTCTCTACTTCCCATCAGTGAGAGGTATCAATTCACTCCCCATTCAGCAGGGCTTCAGCTCATGAAGCAGACGCTCCAGAAGGCAAACACTGCAGACAACAAATGCCCCTCCACTCTTCCCTCCCTCAGCTTTTATACCCGTGCTGTCACACGGTCTGGAATGGCCCTCAGGTTAATTTGGGTCAGCTGGCCTG
>JAWWMU010000054.1:7952844-7977191 GCA_035048155.1 Cinnycerthia olivascens | reverse complement strand
GGAGGGTCATCAGCTCCTTCCCAGCTGCCAGGGCAAAGCACAGCCCTGGGAGGGAGGGCTGCTGTGGGAAAATGAACTCCAGCTCAGCCAGACACAATGGAGCTATCAGCTCATGTTGGTGTTAAGAGAAGCTGTAAACTTGTTTCTGTAGGAATAGATCCTTGAGTCCCTTCAAATGAATGTGTACTAGCTGATTTTTTTAATGTTTTACTATGTGATGTGCAACATAATTATGTAATGAAAATTACTGAAAATCTCTTAGAAGTGCAGAAAAGAATGAATAACTTCTGAAGATTAAATTAACATTACAGTGCAAAAATAATGGAACGTTCTTCTGGTGCAGTCATGTCCTTCTGAATGTAATCAGACTGTTTTCATGAAATAGTATAACTTTTTTTCCAACAGGAAGCTTGAATACAGGTACAAACGTGTAATGCATGTGCAGAGATTCACTCCAGTTCTCATATATGCAATGTAGGCAGCAATTTCCCTTGGTCTCAAATTTCTTTGCCTATTTACTTCACATCAAAAGGCTCAGTGCTGTGCTTCTAAGCGCAGCACACAGGATGAGGATGTGATTCATGTCTTATTTTTAATCTGTCTCTGGTAATTCAGGTTTCTCTGTCTCATCCACTCAGAAGTGTAGAAAAAAAGCACAGTCTTTATGCATGCATTCTCAAGCAAATAGATTTCAGGAACATGATAAATTTTTATTTTATATTATTTATTTTATTTTTTAATCTGAGAAGTGTTATTTTCTTTCATTTAATGAAAAGCATTTCCATAATAGACACATGAAATAACTGTGCTCACATAGACTTTAAATACAACTCCTGTGTGTTACTCTGATACTCCTAATTCTGTTAGATCTCTGCAAGTTCCAAATTTTAGATGTGGACTAAGTTCTTTTGAAATATTGATCATCATGAAAGAGAATTTTAAAGAAAATGTTAGAGGAAGATGTGTTTAGAAACTGGAATATTAAAGATAAAAGTTCTTATTGCTCCTTGGTCAGAAATAGGCTGCATTTTCTTACCTTGTTGGACTTATATTTGTAATAGAAAGGATAGAAGTGGAGAATGCTACTTATCTGCAAAGCAATTTGGTTTCAGGTGCCTCTGGGTCAATATATGAGCCTCATTACTTTGACAGGAGAGAGAGATTTCCCTGCTATTCAGCCAAGTTGCAGTAACATGATTTTCTTAAGGTAGTAAGTAAATATGTAGAAAGTTATGGTGGCTCTGCTGATTGCTGACTTATTTAATGGAAGTAACTTGATTGAAAAGAGAAGCTGTGTGCAGTTCATTGCTATCTTCCTTCCTTTTTTTTTTCTATTTTTTAATTTCATGTTTCTTTTTTGTTTCTATGTAGTCTTTGGATTAAACCTTTTTGATCAGTATTCAAAGACATAATTTATAAAGTGGATTTATTTTCTGCATGCTTCTGGTGGGCTTTTGTGAAAAAAACTTCGTTACTTTTTGTGATTCTTTTGCATTATAACAAGAGTAAAATCAGAATATTACCAAATTTTCAGGAAATATATGTAATCTATGGCAATATTTCAAAATATGCACATGTATATTTCTATTTTTCAGTTTTAAATTTCTGGTTTCCCTAAGGTTTAAAAAAAAGGATTTTTCCCATTATATGCTATTTTAGAATTTTGCCTTTAAACAATGTATAAAATGTGGAAAACTACTAGTAAATATTTTAATGGTGTTCATGTGATCGTTGGAAAGGCTACTTATTGACACTCATGGCTTACAACCGCTTATGAAGGCTTAGTATGCACTCAGGGAAGCAGTGGAAATGTAGTTAAAAATATCCACTGTATATCTGGTAATAACTACTTTATCTATAAATTATATGTGAATTTAAATATGATAAATGATTCCCTTCTCCTTATACTTAACTTTGTAAAGAATTATGAGGAATTGTAACTAGATATTTATATTTGTCTGTTAAGATGTTGAATAGCTTAAGGAAGACTGTTTTTTCAATGGATAGTACAGGACAAGTAAGCTTGAAGTGGTCAAATATCTCTCTCCAATACAGAGCCTTCACTAAATCATAAGATTTTCTTCTGATAAGCTCTGATTTTTCTCTTTTTCGCTCAAATACTTTTCTGCTTCCATTAGTACCTTTGCAGTCCTGGAAAGATGAATTAGCCTAGAGACCACTGCTATAACTACTGCCACCAGCAGTCAACACAGAAATTTCAGTGCCACGAAGTTATGTTTTTTGGGAATGGTGTCAGGACAAGGATAAAAACCTTACATATTTGTGTCTCATAGCCTAAGCTTTTTGACAAAGTTCAGTGTTCCATCTCCAAATTATATCCTTATGCGTTAAAAATCCTCAGTGATTCCTCATATATGGAACACTCGTGCATGTCTTTGTACTGAGACAGTGGCAAGAACAGGTAGGAATAGGTATTTCAAGTTATTTTAATGTAAAGATGGAAATTAAAGATTTGCTTGTAATTATATAAATATTTTAATAGTTAGACAATTGGTAAAACTGGCGATTAACAGGGGTGGAACTTTTGAGTAAAATCTAAAACATTATGAGTCAAGGTTGAGCCAGTGAGCTGCAAAGGAGGAAACATTGATAACATGCAGTTTTGTGAATAGATTTCAAATGGGAGAAAACTTAATTTTGGTATATAGATTAAAATGCATATCTTATCAAAAAAGCAGGACACTTGTCTTGGCCAGAGTAACCATCAATAGAAGGAAAGATACATTTATTTGCCCAATATGATAAAATGTGGTCTGAAAATTAATATACCATAAACCTGCATGGGTGGAAGTCATTTTACATAGCTGGGTTCCTTTAGTAACCACCAGAACAAGATCACTCCTTATAAAAGAAATTAATCCTGCTTATCTCAGGCACCTATTTTATGATGGCCTGAACAAATCTGTGGAGGTATTCCTGTCTCTCTGCTGAAGACAGAAGTATCCTCTGTGACTGGATCACAAAATACAAAAGGATTAGGTGTGAAAATAAAGTTGTCGTCACTCAACTGCTTGCCTCACTATAAAAATTATCCACTCCTTTAGAAAGTTCTAGTGCTCTGGTTTCTTGCTGAAGCACAATAAGGAAATGCAGCTTTCCTGCACTGTCATTAATCAGGGTGTGCAAGTACTAAATATGGAACCTGAGACCTGAAGGATCCTTGGAGTTATCTGTGATAAAAGAAGAAGGCTGGCTTCCTACTTATAATTATGGACAGGGTAATAAATTTCAAACATCTACCCAAAGAAGATTATAGAGTTGTTGCTGCTGCAGCTGTAGAGGTTTAACATTTGATCTTATATGGTATCTCTAAGCAAGAGAAAATTTGTCAGGAAAAAGAATCCTTCAAGTGAGATACTGAGAATTAAATGATGATTTAGAAATTAATTATCAGCTCAGGAAAGAACACAGGTTTCAATTAGTTATGAATTCTAATTCCAGCTCATCAATCTGGTTGCCTTGAAGTTCAAGACACTCTGTACTGTGTTCTAAATAGGCGACATTTTCTGTCAAAACAGGGATTGTACTCCATATCCATATACACAATTTCAAAAAGGATTTTCTTGGATAGATTTGTTTTGATGACTGCAGTTGAGGAAGTATTATGGGTAGGCAGCTGAAAATCATCTTAAAATAAAATAAAATCACTTCTCCAACATCATATTCTCTCTTATAGCAGGAATATCTTCTGCTCTGCATGGTGCCATCTGATCAAAAAAGGAGAAAGTAATAATATTCCAAAGACTTGAAAACCATCAGAGAAATGTGAACAGAGTCAGTAGTGTCATCCTAACTATTCTGATCATTCAAATACATTTTTTAGTTCATTCTATAGAGGTTTTTTTTATGCTGGTGAAAGGATAAATGTCTTTGAAGGAAGGGTCATGCTTAAAAATAGTATTTTAAATTGTGTTGTTTTGCTGCTCACTACGTACAGCTAAAAACTTTTTTTGCCTATAATGAGTTCTGGTAAAATCTCTTTCAGTCAGCAGGTTGCCACTGGTCCCTTCCAATAAGTAACCAGATGTTCTGCAGTCACCAAGAAATATTTCTTCTATTCTTTAAAAAAATTTCCAGAGATGTTTAGCAAAAGCACAATCCTTCTCCTGATGTCCACACCTGTTCATCTGCAAATGGACTTTTTGAAACAATATATTATCTAGTTGTTACATATGCTTTCTTTCTGCTCTTAAAAATCCTGGTTGTACTCTTGGTGCTATGGTTTTGTCAAGTCTCAAAGTTGGACTGCAGCTGTGTGTATATGACAGGTTGTCACTGCAAGGCTGGGGTATTTATTGTCTGACATTCTTTCCTGTGAGTCGGTGTAAACACAAGCCCCTGACTTGAGACAGATGTTAGATGGTGCTGGAACTTGTGCTTCCCTCCAGGTAGGAAATGCTACAGACAGAGAGCGGTGTGTTGATCAGAGACCTGGGGAGATGTGTGCTGCGCTTCTGCAACTGCTGCGGGAGTTCAGGCTGGACACCAAACTTCCACTGGGTTTCTGTAACATAGATGTGATGATTTGATATCTTCTAGGGAAAAGTCCTACATAAAATAACTCTACTGCTATCAAAAATTAAAATTCTGAAATCTGGCCATGTACATTTTCGTGACACTTTTTAAGAAATGCTGAACATCCTAGAAAATTTTCTAGTCTTCTGATTGCTTTCTGCTTTCAGAATTTTCCCTTCAGTTTACCTTAAGTCTTTTCATATTTCAACATGCTGTTCAGTATTGTACCATTCTATACTCCTGGCAACTGCTGTATTCATCCCTAGAGGTTGTGTTATTTCAGTGGCCTGACCTGATTCACACATGAGCTGTAAGACTTAAGAGTACTTTAATGCCCTTCTCAAGAATGAAAGACAATGCAAAGGATCTGTCCAGGATGATATTGTGTGTATGTTCCCTCCTATTTTCTCCTATATTAAGTACAAGTCCTTTTAATTAATATTTCCCCCTACAAAATGTTTTAACTGATATTTAACAAATTCAACCCCAATAGTAACAAAAACCTCTCCCCTCTCCACTGAGAGCTAGCTTTATTACACAGATACTAAGCAGTTGTCATGTTTCCATATAATTTATTTTCAGATCTTTCCTCTCTTGTATGTACACATTTAATCTCATTTGCTATGAGTGTATCCATTAATCTTATTTTAGACTTGCAATTACAAAGCCTCCTTACATGTTTCTTGTGAGAGAATGTTAAGTCCTCTGCAAAGCAGGCACTCAGCTCTGCTTTTCATCTCTCAGGAACAGTTTTCTGTGTGAGCTATGAATCAATGTTTCATCATTCATACCGTGACAACTACATTTACTGAACACCAGCAGTGGTGACTGTCCTCAAATATGAACTTAAAATTTCAGTAACACAGTCACATAAAAGCAATGATACTCTAATATCAAGGCTCCTGTTCAGGAAAGTTCTGCTGAAGCACAAGCCTGTGCATAAGATTCTTCCTATGGTACCTGTGTTGATAGCTAAGGTCATTAGCTAATGTCCTTTCTGTATTATATATGCACTGTCATTACTGTGCAGATTGCAATAAAACACTGAATGGCTCGACACATTCCAAATGAGGTAGAGGACAGCATCTTGGTCCCAAAGAAAGTAATCACAGAATTCCTAGGGAGTTTCAAAGCAGAATAAAAATATGAATGTTTCCATGTAGGTGTTGCAGCTGTGAACAACTTCCATCATTTTGGTTACCTACAGCCTGCTGCCCATTTTCCTCTCTATGTTCTCACATGAATGCTTCAGTATACAATGATTGGTTATCTGAAAAAAGAGTTACAATTATTTCTAAAATGTATTGCAGTGCAATACATGATTGATGCTGTGCAAACAGCAAACTTGATACTTGGTGCTGTGCAAACAGAGAATGGGTTCAACACAGCTAAGTGTTGACATGGCCAAGTTTATTTAGTAGAGGAGACTCTATTCTCTGTTCTCACACTCTCTCAGGCACTGTTCAAGCAATCAGTAAGGTTATATCTCTATTTTATTATCAATGAGAGAATGGTTTGAATTTTACTTTTTTTTTTTTCTTCTAAAAGAGAGAAAGAAACCACCAGAATTTCCCCTGGGGCAATATTACATGCAACCAAGTGCTATATTTTACCCAAGCAGACTAAATCTGTTAACCTAAAAGCTTGAGGGCCCAAGTAAAGGATTCTGATTATTACTGAATATTCTATTGACTGTTGATTAACTCATGGAGTGACAATTCTTCAAATTACTTTCTGTGGGAACAAGAGCATACAAGAATGATTTTCTTATTCCCTTCCCCAGGCCATGAAACACATATTTTTCTCCTTCAAATCCATAGAATGTGCAATTACATCAAATCTACAGACTTACTCAAAATAAATATTTATGATTATTTTTCAGGTAGCTTCAAACCTCTATATACCTTATATACTAAGCAAATGAGAATAAAATGTCATCTGTTTAGCTTAGAGTCATAATTCTCTCAAGGGTTATTCGTACACATGCAACCAAATTACTAAGTTTCATTCCGAAAAATTAACTAAACTGATCTAGAACTCTTTATTTTGATTGCTTGATCTGATTTAAGTCACTGGTAGTCCTATGAGAAATTTGGATAACATAGATGCTGAAGTTTCAGAAAAATCAGAGATATTACCTCAATGAAAATATATAAACATTTAGGTTGTTAGATTTTAATCGCATTCTGAATTTTAAATGTAAGTTAAACTGTTAACCAAAAATTTGAAAGGAAAGGTTGAAAACACAGGAAAGAAACTTCTTGAGTAGCTTCTCCCAGGGTATTTGAATAAAATATTCAAGTTCTACTGATTAGACTTTGGTATACTGTTTTGTTATTAAAATTTTAAGAAGTCAGAATATAAATTTACTGACTATGTAGAAACACAGCTAGGTTTCTGGTATGTATCAATGTAGTACTGTACAGTGCACAAGCAGTAAAAAAACCAAAACTGAAAATAAAAATATTATTCTATTTTTGCATATTAAAGATAGGATAAAGGATTCATAAATTAAGATGGTCAAAATTATTATAAGCTAGTAAACTTATTTTTCAAAATTATATGTATTTTCTATTATTTCTAAGCTTTGATTGTGATAAACACATGAGATAAATGGAGAAAACTTCATTCTGTATAATCAAGCAGAGAAGGTGGGTGCAACCTTTTGTATTAATATCTCCGTAAATACAGATAGTGAGTTCATTGATGGCACAAACTGTGTTTCATAAAAAAGAAATGGAGATAAATCAAATTAGTATAGAGGATTATTTTCTGATAATATAGATTCTAACAGTCTACCCACTCCCAAATGTGGGACTTTGATTTTGTAAGAGTTATTTACTTCACCAAATCTACACTTTTATGTTAAGATAAGAAACAGTCTTTTCCTTGCTACCTGGGTACAAATTGAGAAAATTGTTGGATATATTTTGTGAACACCAGGGTAATCTGCAGGTACTCTGTTCTATCTGAGTGAAGACATGAATATGATTATCTGTAATAAACTGAGCTTAATATCAGCAGAGACACCCATGTGTAATAAATCTAGGGCAATTGGTACAAATGAAGCAAATCATATCTATCAAAGGAACATTTTGAAAGAAGTTGCTCCAACAGCTGAAAACTATGGGGAAACCTTTTATGCTTTTTTTCTTTCTATAACAGTTTTCTTTATAGGAACAAGAGCAGGTAAAGAAATTTAAAAAAAAAACAGAAGTCTTCATGGCCCTATATTTTAAGATCTCAGCAAATTTATTTGGACCCTAACTAGTTTTGGACGACAGTTTAAACTCATAAAAATGCAACAATTTTTTTGCAGAGGCAATTGATAAACTAAGACAAACGATCAAATAGTTTCCCATTAATTCTGATATTTTTACTTTTACTAAAGCTATATAACCAGTTGGAAGTTTTTATTTTTCATATCTTTATTTCATTCAATATCTGCCAAAAAATAAAAATCATAGTTTTTTAATTTGTTGAGTTTTTGTGTCTCTGCAGTTATGGAATATTTTAGATCAGAGATTTAGAGAAAAAAAAAATTAAAAAAAGGTGAAATATAGAAAGAGCTCTCTAAATACTCTGTACCTTTCCCTTCCTTTGAGTCTTTCAATATCTGGGATTCTTTGTTTCCACATCCATCACAGAAGTTGTGGGGGGGATTTTTTTTTGTTTCTTTAGTGGAGTTTTTAGGGTTTTAAGGGTTTTATGTGTTTGTTTGTTTGTTTTTTATATTTTTAAACAATAAAAAATAGAGAAATTATTTAGAAAATGAAAATATGTTGCTTCAAGACAGAAGCAATCAAGTACTTTGTGGGATTTTTGTCCATTATCCATTTCTCCACTTTTCCCCTTATGTAAGAGTCAATAGCTGAAGTTGCACAATACTTTTTCCCTATTATCAGAGTACTATAAATATTCTCAGAATGTGTCCCGTGGGTGGAAAAATACAGCTTACACTAGAAACTTCCTTTACATAGAAATTTCTGATCTATGTTTTTCAGATGAGTAAAATTTTATTTGAAGTAGTATCAGGTTCCAAATTTAAAGCACTCATCTAGGTTGTCTCTAAATGCATTGTTGGGCAAAATAATACATAATGATGCATTACGTCTTCTCTCTACACCTTAAAACACAGAAACCTCTGCAACTAACTTCTGCTTTCCTCAAGTATTCTGAACTTTCAGACAGATTAGGAGGTGCAATGAATCTAATCTTTCATGCAAAATCCTTTTATACTCTCAAGTTAACCTGTAGGTTTTTACTCCACTGACTTTTTTCTTTGAAGTTTTTAAATTAAGACCAGTTCTTTTGCTTTATACAGTCTTGTCTGTGTCAACTATTGTCATCTTCCAGTGTTGGAGACACACACTGAAATGTAGAGAATAATTTCAGGACATTTTCACTTATGTCACAGAACCACAGTCACAGAAGCACTGAATGGCTGAGGCTGGCAGGGAGTTCTGACTTTTCAATATCTCCAAGGACAGAGACCTCACAATCTCCCTGGAAAACCTGTGCCAGTCACGGTGTTCAGGTGGAGCCTCTGGTGTCTCGGATTGTGCCCATGGCCTCTGATCCTGTCTCTGAGCACCCCTGACAAGAGTCTGTCTCTGCCTACTGGCAGATCAGTTTCAGAGTTCTTTGCTCTTCTATCCCTCTACATAAAGTGTGGATGCATTTCTCTCAGCAATCACAATGTTTTTTTAATATGCCTTATCCATGGCATTTCCAGGGAGCTTGTCTCCTTTCAGATGCTAAAGATACAAAGATACTAGAAAAAAGTTTAGTATAATTTACATTTCAAAAATTACAGTATTATATTCCTATGTTTTGCTATGAAAAAGGTGTAAATATGCAAGAATTTCATTCTGATTCCTGTATGGCTTCAGAGCAGTGTAATCTCAACTATTGTTATAAAATCCATTTTTCAAATATCACATGGATTTTACATAAGCGAGAATTAGCATTAGCTTTTTTATTTTTTTCAAACTACTTATTTTCTAGTAAATAATTTTTCCCTGGTAGCTATTGAAAATTATCTAACCATAAAATAATATTTATTTAATAAAAATAAAATTTAATTTCCTCTGTATGAAATTCTGAACTTAGTTTCATTAAAAAAGCTTCAACACAATTAGTGAATATTTACAGCCGTGTAAGTGTACAAAAATGATTCAGATATTAATTTTTTCTTCTATTTTTATAGCTATTAATACAATATTTATATTTTCTCATATTGTTATTCTGGTACTGGTTGAAATTAAGAGAAATCAGCATAAATAATGTATTAGATGTCTACTGCCACAGAAAACATTTCATGAGAACATTTAGCAATGAATTTTATTTTTTTATGATTTGAAACCATTAATTAAACTGCAGATAGTCAAAAGTAATTATTTTTTTAAATAAAAACAACTGTTTCATTTATGTATAGCAAATTTCTCAAAGACTGTAGTAGTTTTTCTGGAGGCAAATATAGATAAGTCATGTACATACATTACCTATTCTTTTTACCCTGAAATTAAAATAAGCCCAAAAAAGCAAAGTTGCATTTTTCTAGCACATAAAATTTAATATTTGAAAGAAAATTCTGCTAACACTGTCAATGACTGCAGTCTTCATAACAATTTCTGGGTATGATTCCTTGTGTGTATCAAGATAAAAAGTGAGGAGATCCTTACCACCCACTAGGCTGCACTTCCTATCCAGTACCCCCCATTAAATTCCACCCATTAATGTTTGCAGTGGAAGGTTTCTGTGGCTGTAAGTGGTCAACATAATTTCAGCGAAAGTTTAAGGAACTCTTTGCATTTACTTTCTCTTATATTCTTCTAATCTTGAACTAAAGATGAAAAAAATGACTGAAATGGATTATTTAAACAGAGGCATTAGAGTTTTATTTGCTATGATCTACAGTAATTTCTAAATAATTTCCACTTCAGTGTTGGTGTTCAGTTCAGCTTTCAGAGGTATGAATGCACCTTCTATTGTAATTAATATCTGCAATGGTAAAATTTTTCACAGTGGTAAAACCATTACTTGTGTTGTGGAAAGAGCAGAAAATTAACCATTAGAATAAATCCTGGTAGGTTTTACCCTGACATCCACCTTTCATCATACTCTTTATATAGATGGAATTGCTGTTTCTAAACTGCTGGATTCAGTTTTGTTATCCTTCTTCAATGTAAGGTTTACTCTAAGACTTTATATGCATAGCCAAAAGCAAGGGATGTAAGCAAAACAAACCAGAATCTGAAAACTGTGCATTCCACTGAGGAATTTACTATAAGTCATCTCTCCAAAAAAGAGACTATTTTACAATGTGAGAAAGCTATTTAGCTGAAGTAGTTATTTGTGCAGCCTTTCCTACTTATGAATCATATTTTACTAAATCAACTATATTAGTCTTAAATTTCTTGTGTAGTGGTTGAGCATTAAATATACAAAATATAATTTAGACGTAAATTGCAGGGCATTATTGATTTTTCTGCTATTACAGTTGTCTATCCTTTTTTCAATAACAAATTTCTTTTAATTTGTTTGCAGCAGATGCTTCAATTTCATGTGAGAACTAAATCTCTTCTGCACTATTGTAAGATTAGAAAATCTTCTGTATGTAAGAAATTAATCTTAATCTATATAATTTTCAACCTTTGTGTTTTGAAATAGCATGAGAGGTTATTGCAGACAGTTTTGTCTTACCCTCTCACTCCCCAGAAAAATAATTCTTTAACTTGTTGCCCTAAACCCCTTAATTTATATGCTAGGTTTAGGCAGTTAATATTAAATTTGCCTCACCCTTTCTTACCCGGCCCCCCCCCCCCCCATCGAAATGAAAAAAGCAACCCTGCAATTCTTGGTTATTTCACCTCTCCAAAACCTCTCTGCGAAGTGACAAGTGCAGTGGAGTAAACCACTTCTACCATCAAGTCCAAAGTCTGATTTTAACAATCCTTTATTTACGTGTGTACTTCCTATAAGTTCCCATAAGAACACACTTAACTGTAGGCCCCATTTCAATGTTATGTAAGTGGATTTAAGGTGAATCTTCTGAAGACTAATTAAAATAATTATTATTAGGTTAAATTGAATATTTTCATTAAGTTTCTATAAATACTACAGCTTCTTGTTCTGTATAAGAAATAAAATTCATTAGACTCACGAAAGAACTACTATTTATATAGATTAGACTGAGAACTACAGAAATAAATAAGACAAAAAAAGTCAACAGCTTGTGTTATAAATGATCAAAAACAAAGCATTAGCAAATATAAAGACTATCTAGACTATCATATTTCTGACTGAATATTGCACCACGTCTACAACTGAGGCAAAATCAGCCTCTACTGATATTAAACAGGTAAAATTTAGTCCTTCATTTACATTTGCAGGTTTGGATTCTTCTGTTAGGAGGGATAGGAACCTCAAAGAGATTACTTGTCCTAAAACATATGTCTAGCACGGGTGGGAAGGCACATTTCTCTTTTTCTTGCTTATGCAGGAAGTCTACATGACCAGTTCAACCCACTTGCCCAATTTTAGTCACAGGTAATTAGGTGAGATGAACGCCACCAAGAGATCATTGATAAGTGGGACACAGTTAAACAGTTGGAATACAGCAGTTATACAATGGTATACAGCAGTATTTTGATTTATGTTTCCTTGATGCTCTCTCTTTCTTATTTTCACATACCAACTGATTTTATTATTACTTTTACTAAGTACATTTTAATTATATATATCTCCTTATTTAAAGTAAGATATATAGCCTTATCCAACACCATCTAACTTAATAAGAATCTTCCTGCCAACCATTGGGAATTTATTGAAAAGCAGTTTCTGACATTCTGATATTGAAAACTGACACAAGATGACAAAATGACAGACTACTTCTTGTCTTGTAGTTCTCAAGTTAAATGATAATAAAGTTATCCTCTTTATGTTAGAATCTGGATTTTTTTGACCATATATAATGTGGCTTTGTTAATGGAAACTTTTTCAATATTCAATGGGATAATTAAAACTAACAACTTATAAAAATTAATCAGTCAATAAAAATAAATTTTAAGCTTTCTAGAGCCATGCCTGGAGTCCCCAACAAACACACGCTTGGTATATACTTACAAGTGTCCTTAAAGAGTTATGACTGTGCATTAAGCCAATCCATAATATGAAGTTATTAAAAAGTTAATAGAGATAAACTCTTCAATACAGTATATTTAGAGAAAAACTGCAGGAGACAGAAAATAAAATTTTAAATGTTAAATGTAATATTATTCTGGGAAAGCTTTACTGAAGGAACAAATAAGGCTAGACACTGCAAGCATGCCTATGAACGCTGTCATTCATTCATGTAAAAAATCGGGTTTTTTATCACAGTGCCATAACCAGAGCAAGAACAAGTAATTCTGGACCAGATATATTGTGTTAAATAAATAATAAAATAAAAATGTTTTTACTTGTTTTTGAAATAAAATTTTGACCGCAACAGTGTGCTCAGCTAAATGCAAATAGTGGCAGGTTGCCTTAATATTTTTAGGGGTAGCCTTCCACTTTATTTTGCCAAAAACCCCGGCATTTGTGTACACACACAATGTATTGGCATAAAAAGTAAATATGTAAGGGTTAAATAACTCCTATTTTGGACAGAGGGGTTTTTGATGGAGTTATGACAATGGCATGAGTAAAAAATTAATTCTGTTTTGTAACAACATACTCATCAGACATTTAAGGAGGGCTAGTTATCTTGGTCAGTCCATTTTCAATTTAACAATAAGATGTTCCCAAATTTAATTCAACAGAATTTGGAATTTCTGTCAAGGATTCATGTTAAAGAGAGTAAGTTAAATTAAATAAAATCAAGCATGTAATTCCTCCAAAAGAAAAGGGTGCCACAAAAACATATGTAGTACAAGACAGCGATTATGAGGAGGCAGCTGATGGTTCAAGCAATTTTGTTGTCCCTGAAATGAATAATGTATCAGAACCTTTCATCCCTGAGGTCGTCAGTGTGACAAGATGGGAAATATACTTTGCAATATAGATGATTGACTTTCCCTGAAACACAGACTGGTGTTTTCAAGGTCAGAAATAAGGACTTTCCAAAAATAAAAATTCTGACACATGAATACTTTAAAAAAAATAAAAAAAAAATTATGTACGATATGTGGTTGAATGATGTTGTAACCAAAAAAACAATCCACCTCTCTGTTAGTACTGTGTTCCTGAATAATATTCTAGTCATAAACAAACGTGAGAAATACTCAAGAAATACATAAAAGAAGATGTAATGCATCATGTCTAGTTCTTCTGCTCGTGGGTAGTTTATACACTTTCATGGAGTATTTTGTCAGAGATGTATATAACCAAGTGTTTTACACTTAAAATATCTTTGAGCTATTTTTTGCAGGATCTCTGTTATGGAGGAAGTATGATGAGAAACATTACTCAGCACATGTGCAAATCTGTACAGATCTGAACATTCATTCTTCCCATTGAAGTCAGTGGGAATATGACTGGAGCACAAAATATGGACTTGTAAGTGCAGAAAAACTCTGGCTCAGAGAAGAATTGGAGAGACTTGTGCCCAGTATGCTGATATTCAAAATCTGCACCCAATGGTGTGTATGGCTGAGCTGAGATATGACAATTTCTTGTCATTCTTTACTTGCTAGTTTACAGTATCTCACACTAGAGTAAGAAAAGAAGAAAACTTCACTTAATTAATGCTAAAGACAGATGACAGGTGCCAGGTGACAAAACATGGCTGTGGACTAGGGAAAGGATGAGGGTGGCTCCTCATCTTATATCCAGGAGATGATGAAGATTTAGAACACAATTCAGTTAATATGCCCTTAAGTAAAATCCTTTCAGGTCCTGCTCAATATATTTGCTGATATAAACCCATTTTTCAGCTGACTGGTTTTTTATGGAAAACCAGATGTCTAAGTCAGATCTGCTGGGTTCACTAAGCAAGCAGGTGCCTGGAACTTAGACCTTAACTGTGCTTTTGAGCTCATGAGTGCTCTCCTCTTGAACAGGGCCACTGTGCAGGGGCAGAATAGCCTGGTCCCGGTTTACACTTTATTTAACAATATGCTCTAATGGTTAGTTTGATGCTGACATGTGCACCATTCCCATTCACACTTATTGAGAAGAAAATAATCTGGAAAATCTTTACGTAGGTGGCCCTTGGAAAAGCTTTCATGATAAAAAGATGCCATTATTCCTCATAAAAATCATTCCTGGCAACTAGAGTATTGTGTATCATAGGGATTTCCAAAGCTCTAGGTCCTGGAATTGTGCCAATTTGAAATACCTGCAGTGACAATCCTGTCAAAACAGGTGTTGTACTAGTAGGTTTCAATCTCTATCTTCTGGTGGCTGAAGTTTCGTCTTGCAAAAGTACACATGAGGATGTGTACTTTTCCTTTCACATGAGGATGAAGAATTAAAATTTCCAGTTTTCTTTGCTGCCATGTTATTTTGTTATTTAATGCAACAGGATGTTGAAAGGTCAAGAGATTTTTTGGTTTTCTGCCTTGTAATTGTAATCCATACCTTAACTATAATGTGCATACTTTTAACAAATCAGTATAATTGTAATGCTGTTTTTTTTACTCCACTTTACTCCTTTTTCTTTGTCAGAGAAAAACATTTACAATTCTACCTGGAAATGCATAGCATGATGTTCTTAATTGCCATATCAAGTTCTAAAAGTAAGGCATGTGATTTCAGACACCTTTAATAGATACTTTATTTGGAGCGTTTCAGTTGTTTAATGGAGATTTTTTTGCTTTTACTCACATATAGACACGATCATATCTAGAATGTGCTCAGAAAAAAAGAGAATTCCATTTCAAATGGACATCATTATTAAGCCAAGGATTTAGCTTCATATCCCATTGGTGTAGAAGTAGATTCTGCTCTGGGATTTAGGAGAAACTCAAAATTAGTTACAACCTTATCAAATTTGCAAGATTTTTCAAGATTGGAAATGTTTCATTCTGGTTTAACAGGTTTCTATGATCTGAAAGTTCTTCTGTTCAGGTTAAGTCTTCAAAAAAAAATCTACGGGAAAGATCAGTAGAGATTCTGTAGGGAAAGGTAAGATTTCACGAGACACAGACTCACAGAGAACATCTTCAGCAGAATGAAGTTATGATGTGTAAGATGCAGAATAAAGAGAATGAATTTTTATACACAGAGTATGATGACAAATGTCCCAAATTCACTTTTAATATCAACCAATATGTATCCCTTAGCTCAGTTACGACTTATTGTCTCCTACTTGATTAGCATCAGAGACTCTGTAAATAGCCAGTCTTCGAGTTTTGTAAACTGAGGTGAAAAGATGTTCAGACAAGAAACAGTTTCCTTTATTTGAAAAATGATATCACAGAAAGCTAAATTTATGATTGCTTCACTTATTTAAAGTTGGGTGATAATAGAACAAAATCAGAGGAATTTAAATTTTTTTCTTCGTCCCTGTTATATTGTCTTTTAAACAAATTCCCATTGACTTTCCTGATGAAATAACTTGTACATTATCTTCAGGAACACAGCATTCTTCAGTCTATACTTGGATTATTTTGGTCTAAAAACATCTTATGGCTTCCAATCTCCCTGAAAAACGTTTACTGCTGAAAATATATCTGTTCTGTTGAGACATTTTAGAATGCAGTTGTGCAATCTCAGATAATTTTATTTGATTACTCACCATTTTCAAATCAGTTTTAGACAGAAAGAAATAACTTATTTCAAATAATTTCAGTAATAGAAAAAATAGTTCCCAAGCGGATGATGCAAGTTTAATGACTTGAAAGGTTCATGTTTTGTTTGTAGTTTGTGTGATAGTATCAGATCCCCAGCAATGGTAATGAACAACAGTCAATCTTAGGACTGCCTATGAGCAGGAGCAGTAGAAAAACGTGTTATCTTCTATCTGAGTACAGTACTGCTTTGCATGAAGTTTTATGTAGAAAGAATTTTTGTAAGAGATGAAAGAGCACTGAGAAGGGGGAAAAAAAATCAATGTCTTCTATGGTATTTCTCCATTCAATGTATGACAAATAAGATGTAGAGACAGCGTTAACAAAATTAACTTTATCAACTTTAAAATCGTGGAACACACATGCCAGTTGTCTTAAATGTTCATACATTCATGATCGTTATAACTTACACTGGTCTCATGGCAATTTAATGCCAATATTGCATACTGGTAAATCAATAAAGTGACATGTTTTTCTGTAATTATTTTAAATGCTTTTTTTTTTAACAGCTGCTTTCTTAAATTTGTCTTTTGTTTTAGCTGTACTGAAGCTGGACAAACAGAAATAATCTTTGACTTTTGTTGCCATTTTCATTGTACTTCCTGTTTGATTTCAGGGATTCTGCACCAGTTTGCTCATGCAATGCTTGAAAGCCCACATGTTCTCACAGGTCTAAAAAGAGCAGACACTGAGAACTGTTGCTACTTGTTCACAGATATAGTGGTCACAATTAAAATTCAGTATTTGCAGATCAAGTAGCAAACCAGGGAACTGAACACTCAGAGTAAATCAAATCCACAAACCATAGTATCTCTCCACTAAAAAAAACAACATTAAGGGGACGTGAAAGACCAGTGTCCAGATGTCTACAATTACATGTTGATTATTGAAAAGTGTGGGGAGGAAGGAATTATAGAATCTTATATGGTTCTTCTCTGACTTACATATTTTGAAGATTGTAGAAGTGATCTCACTGAGTATAAAACAAAATTAAATCCCTGTCTCTGCATTATGCTGCATTTCACTCAAGCCCCATAATTTAGTGTCAAAACTTAATTACATGCCTGAGTGTTGTGTATTCACAGAATCTACAAATCACAGAATGGCTCAAGTTGGAAGACACATCAAGAGATCATCTAATCCTACCATCCTACACAGACCAGAGTCACCAAGAGCATATTGCCCAGGACCATGTTCAGTTGGCTCCTGAATATCTCCAGAGCTGTCAACTCTGTTGGCTCCTTGGGCAGCCTATTCCAGTGTTTGACCACTCTCACAGGAAATACCTTTCCATTATGTTTAATTTTACAGATTCCAGTGCTCATTTTTGTGCTTATTGCTGCTTCTTCTTTCACTGGTTGTCACTCAAAAAAGTCTAATTTCATCTCCATCTTTCTTCTCTCTCTCAGGTATTTATATGTAAACTTCATTCACTAAGTAGATACATGGCAAAAGGACCAACATAGATTTTCATGCGCCTTTTCATTATAAATATATATATATATATATACACACTTGAAAGAGCTAGAGTTTTAACACTGATGAAGAGAAAACAAGATTTATTAATAACGTCTTGAAGATTTTGTTTTCCGTGCTGCTCTTGTTCATAGTGGTATCTCTCATTCTTTCTAACAATGTCTGATGAAATAATTTCAAGAGATAGTATCATGCTGGAATAACAATTCTTTTGCTTGAAGACAGAAAATAAGTCTTTTTTTTTGATTGAGTAATGATCAAGAGACAGCTCTAAGAATAAGACCCTTGTGCATATATCCACATGTTCTTAAACAATATAATCTTTAAATTTCCTTTTTAGTAATTGAATTGACTTCTTAAATCCACCTCTAAGAAGATTTGATCAGGCAATTGTTGCAAACTCTTTGGAAGATAAGACTAAGTGCAGTCAATGATCTAGGCTGAAAGCAATGAAATGGGGTGCAAGAAAGAAAATGCTTCATATAAAAATACACTAATTCAGCACGAAGGTGAACTGGATAGGCAAAAAAAAGAATATGGCTATTACTGTATTCATGTAAATAAATACTGCTTTGATATATTACTAAACAAAAATAGCAAGATGCAAACGTTTAATTTGCTTTCATGAAAGGGAAATATTGTATTTTAAACAAAGCTGAGGTAACTGCTGCGCACCTTATTTCTGTGAATTCTTGTTCTAGGGAAAGTAAATTTAACTAAGCAATCACATGGCTTAGTGTTTCCTCATGTTAACAAACTGTATCAAATTAGCAGGTTGAGTTTAGAATAAGGCATCTCGACCCATGCCCTAATTTCCTATTAAAATAACAGGCACAAACTAGAAAAAGTTCAAAATTAAAATAAGCTGAGACATGCAAATTGATGTCCATGAAAAAACTCTAAGAAAACATATGCATATACAGACTACTGAAAAGTGTACAGAAATAAGACATAAGGGTTGTTCTACCTTGCTAATGAGACATTATAGTCAGAAATGAGTGTAAATGGAGATATCAGTGAGTTTAAGATGCAACAAAAAGAATTAAAATCATGTACTTGTTCTACATGAAGGCAAATATCAAAAAGGTTTATTTAGATACTGAAAAGTCATAATTCCTCCATCAAACATGATACATCAAGAATCATTGCACTCCTAGAAAAGAAATTCTTAGTAAAGACTGTGAATTAATTGGTTGAGGATTCATGTGAATTCAGTCTACAAGAAGATATTATTGATCATATTCCTTTTTAATATAATGGAAATGTAGCCATCCAACACTCTTGGAGACACCTAAGGAAAAAGTGTCTTCAGCTGTGAGCTCAAGGTCTTTCATGGAGCATAAATCTTTATATGAAATTAAAGTATATAATAAAAAAAAGTACCAAAAGAGAAGGTGAATGATATACATATCCAACTATATATTGAACTCAGTTATTTGTTGTACAGAGCTAAATACTTGACCAGAAAACTTTTGAGTACAAGGTGATAAGAGAACAGGGAAAAATAGAAAAAAAATTGAAAGACTTCACATTTCTTTGAGGTCTGAGTATTTTCATAAAATTGTTTATATAGTGATAACAACAGCAAAAAGTTTTAACTAATGTCAGTGAGCACTTATGTTAAAATTTTTTTTTCATGTCTTGTCTCTACTAGTCCCATATATCAAACAGACATTTCTTTCCCTCTATTCTTGCAAATTTATTTCCCTTTGCATGGAAATTGGAGTTTTTCTCCTTGTTTTGGAGGAAGAGTCCCCCCAGTGTGTCTGCAGCCCAGATCTTCATGACGAATACACCACAAGTTCGTGGTGTCTCCTTACAAAAGGAGGCTGCTGAAACATGGTCTGGGCAGTCATATTTCATTACTATTAGTAACTCCTGTGTAATGAATTTTCTGGGCCAACATTTGACAGATAATCACAGCTGGTGGCCACAATTGCCATCTGAAGTGACCAGGCCTCAGGGAGGTGGCAAACACCTATCCCTGGCAAAGGTAGTCTTTTGACATACCCCAAGAAACATTTTCTTAAGGGCCCCTGAAGCTCATTCTGAAGCAAAACTGGGTATGTAAGGCAATGCAGCCTCTAGCTGCTCATTCTGCCCCCCGCTGAAGGTTACAGCCATCATTGAGAAAGCTGAGAGGAGAAGATCCAGAGTCATATTTCAACAGTTCTGTTCACAGGCTGGTTGATGAGGGCTAACTTTACAGCTCAGGTATGGAGTGACAACTTGAACAGCTGAGGTATTGACAGCTGAGACAAGCAATACCTTAAACCATCTCAGCTAAAACCAGAAATGACTTGACTACATAAAGTTTAAAGCTATTTTGAAATTTATTATACACTATGCCCCTGAAATTTTCTTGTGAAACTAGGCATTCACACAATGTCAGGTTTCCAAATTGAAAGGATTTCAACTTTTTAAATTTATCACCTTAGCACTATATTGCTATA
Source organism: Cinnycerthia olivascens (assembly GCA_035048155.1). Classification (NCBI taxonomy): domain Eukaryota; kingdom Metazoa; phylum Chordata; class Aves; order Passeriformes; family Certhiidae; genus Cinnycerthia; species Cinnycerthia olivascens. The sequence goes on along the minus strand of JAWWMU010000054.1, from coordinate 7,956,952 downwards.
AAATGGTGCTTATAAGAGAAATTGCAGAAAAGAACAAGAAAAATGAACAGTGTTCTTGAAAACACGACCTCTAAAGAAAAGATAGGATTTGAAGAAAAAAATGACTGGAAGGGATATAAAATAGCACACTTTGATATGCAGAACATAGTAACAAAGAGGAAAGGAATAATCTGTTCTCTGTGTCAGCCTTGGATAGAACGAAAAGTAATGGTCTTAAATTAGAGCAAAGGAAATTTAGATTATGTATTAGGAAAAGATTTTCAACCATAAATCACAGAAAAGGGCCATCTAGAGAGACTGTGGAACTATCATTACTGGAAGTTTTTGAGAACAGACTAGGCAGACAATTATCAAGGCTGACTAAAGTGGAGGGAATCCTGTTCTGGGAACAAATTATAAACTTTTAAAGTTCTTAATGATTTTTTTATTTATTTTAATGCCTGACTGTCAAACACATCACATGAAATTAAGCACAAATTAGCTGCAAAAAAGGTAAAACCAGTAGCCAAATAATATGAAGAATGAAAGACATGCTGACTAACAGACTATACTGGTACTGATTTTTTGCTCCTATTCCATGAAATGGATGACATACAAAGAGCTGTAGCTTATCCATGTGGGGAACAAGTTGAATCATGTAAAAATTAGCAAAGTACATTCCCTTCTTCTCTTCTTTTGCCTTTAAAGTTATTATTAACTCTTTTCTGTATTGATTGTATTGTGATGGTTAACAAAAGGAAATGTCATCCCCAGTCCCCTTTGGAAGCCTTAAGCATCCAAGCAATTTTTAAATGATATGCAAATAATAACTGAACTGCCCAATATGCTTCCTTAGGTGGATGAGCAATCTAGCATCTAGCATCTAGGATCTGATCTTTCAGTTTTGATGTTACCTAAATGAAATAACACTGGAAATTTCAGTTTTCAGTCAGCAACAAATATAACAATTTTGAATAAATTCGGTTCTACATTTTTCAGACACAGGTTGCAGATAGGTAAAACCTTGCAAAATAAGGGCCTTTTTACTCTTCTTAAATCATGGCTCAGGCCTGTTACTTAGGTTAAGTAGAATAAGACTATGCAAAAGCAACTCAGCTGAATTATAGGTAGAAAATCAAATTTTATAACTATTCTGTGTTCACATTGTGGTTTATGGTTATTGATTGAACTACGTTTGTTGTGCTTAAATGGAATGTAGCTGATAAGCATAATTGCTTAAAAAGGCCTGGTTTTTGCAATTAAAGAGGTCTCTTTTGTACCTGCCTGGGTAGTCTGTGTCACTCTACTTTGTAACACAAAGTAGTCATTAGCCTTGTGAAAATTTTCTCAAAAAGAGCTTTTTCTCCGTGAGACTTTGTCAGTTAATAACAATATTTTATTGCATATTGTGTCTGCTAGGTGCAGTGAAGTCTAAGGCGTACCAGTCATCATCAATAAAAGCTGCCCTTTGTAAGGTATTCCAAGAGAGGCTGTCCCTGTGGCAATGTTTAATACTGCACATTTCACTATGACTGAAATACCTTTACTGTCATTTCGCTCAAGTATTGTAAAATGTTAATGATTTATTAGAATAACGAACTCCACAAAAGGTCATACCAGGTAAACTCATAAAAGCAAACACATTGAAATAGAATTATAGTCACAGAAGCTTTGAGATTAGTCCAGCCCCCTTGCTCAAGAAAGTCAGCTAGACCATGTAGCTTGGCGTTGTGCCTCTTTGGGTATTGAATATCTCTCAGGTTCAAAGTTGCACAGCCACTTGGAGCAACTATTCCCATATTTTGTGCTCAAATGTGCCACAAAGAAGTTTCCTCTTATGATGTCGAAGTGAGATTTTCTGTATTTCAATTTGTGCCTGTTGCCCGTTGTCCTTTCACAGATTGATACTGATAGGAGTTTGGATCTATCTTCCTTATTCCCCCAGCGAGGAACTCATTCTAGTGTCAGTGAAAGTGCAAATGGTGTCTGTAACCAGTACACCAGAACACAACCTTTTATCCTGCAAACATCTGTGGGCAGGTGTAAAGCTGCCCAAGGGCTAACAGGAGATGGAATATGGACTTCTAGCCTTGACAGTTTTCTACATAGCACATTCAGCTTTAGATCACCACTTGGACTTATTGCAGTATAAACAACAAATAGAAAAACAAAGGAAAAAATATATAGATTAAATGGATCAACATTACTTTTGTGTGAAATACAGTGAAGAATCTGTATAACTAATTGAATTACTATATTATCTCATTGCTCCTAATAGTATCTTAGCATTATCTTTCTATTTTGAGATGCCTGTAATTTGGACCCAGTAATATTCTCCAAACCTAAGGAAAAAATATCATATGAATTATTCTTTTTGTATGAAAAGCAACTATTACGCGTACGCAATCATCTAAAAAAAGGAATGTAGTGTATGCATTTCATGTGTCTATGTGGCAGCACAATTACGTGATAGACTGTAATGGTTCTGTGGTAAATAATACAGATTAAAACTAGATTTTAAAAACAATGTGTCTCAGTTCACTAAGTATTTAAAATTATCTCATCTCTCATTTAGTTCCATCAACAGTATTTTTTCCTCTTTTGAATTCAACACTCAAAGGCAGGGAAATTCAGAATTATTGCAGAGTAAAATAACATTAGACACTTTCATTAAAATGACATCAATTTTTATACTGTTCTCATGTAATGTACACTGTTCTCATGTAATGTAATTTTAATTACAAAAATTCACCAAGAAGTCTAGCCTAATATTTGCTTTTATATTTTTCTTTCGAATCGATAGATGTCTTAAACCACTAGGTGTGGAATTTCACTTACAAGAATGAAACCATTGTGGGTGCCTCTGTTTCTCAAATAGTATTTAAAAATATTTTCCTTGACAATAAGAAAAATTAGTATTTCAAGAAACAGGCTTGTTTATCTCTGTTTAGCACCATATTGTGATTCCAATGACACCAGCTCTATCTGTTGGATTAGCTTTAGCTACTTATGGACAGTGAGACAAAAAAGTATGAAAGTCACAGTAGACATGGAACATTTTAAAAATGTTTCATAAATAACTGTGGGCATTTACCTGTTTCAGTCTCAGATATGAGGCGCTATTTCTACACCAGGGTATTTACAGCTGATGAGGCTCATCCTGCCCATGTTTCTGCTCATCTGTACATGTTGGTATGTCCCATAACACTGCCATGTGATATCTCAGGGAAGAGGTTTTTTTTCTGTCAGGTCTCTTTTCCAAATCAAGGACGATGTTCATTTGTCGGGCAGTATAATTGGAATGAGCCTGACTGAAGTGTAAATGCAGCTGCACGTGAAGAGATGTGGCCTAACCATCCCAAAACTTCCAGAAGAGAGAGAGCACCACTTGAGCACTAAGGGTGGAAGTGACTGGGCATTGTCTAGTTGCATGGGCTAAGTCAAAGACACCAAGCACTGCCAGCTTCAGTCCTTGAGGATCCTTTGTAATTGCCAGCTAGGTAACCAGGTTGGGCATAAAGTAGATTACTGTAAGTGACAGATGTCTGGCAGAGATAGACATGAAGAACTTCAGCACAGGAATCCTTCAGTCTTCCAACACACAGTGGTTTCTAGCACGCAGTATGGTGTCATGCATGTGTTTGTAAAAATGCTTCCATGTTTATTGATTTATCTATCCACATACAAATCATATTTGAACACAAAGGCATGCTCATGCATCTAAGATCTATGTATACACAGCACAAGCCAGACACTGAACATTTTGAAATAGGGTCTCTGTGGAAGAAATCAGGACAGATTTTCATGTGCTAAAATATAGCATGTGTACGCTGCCCTCTGTTTATACAGAGAATATTTCTTTTTAAAGGTAGAATGCAAAAATTTTGGTGTAAGTATACTAGGGATGAAATTTTCCATTTTTATAGCTTTTATTATTTTGTGATTTTTTTGTTTCTTCTAAGATTTGGAAAACAGAAAATCCACAACAAATAAATCTATTTCCTGATTATGCAAACATTATTCTTCCTCTTATACTCTTTACATCCATTTAGTTTTAAAAAAAGTCCTTCCCTTCCCTTCCCTTCCCTTCCATTCCCTTCCCTTCCCTTCCCTTCCCTTCCCTTCCCTT
>JAWWMU010000054.1:7912215-7952744 GCA_035048155.1 Cinnycerthia olivascens | reverse complement strand
TCCCTTCCCTTCCCTTCCCTTCCCTTCCCCTTATAAGGCTTTTATAAAAAGAATCACCATAATATGTATATGAAAATAATCTTTGTAATTTTTTATTACCATGAAGCTGCATAGAAAAATTAGACATTACAGGTTATAGAGATTGATCTTGAATTTGAAAATTTATGAAGAAAACTGAATCAGAGAAATGTTAATGGAGAGAAGATATTAATCAATATGTAAAAGTCAGGGAACATTTTTTCCTGAGGACTCTTATCAAAGTTTAAAAGCATATACATGCATACAGAAAAAGAACTATTGATAAAAAATATTTTTTTCTTATTTTCTCTCACTTTGCCAAGACAATTTCAGTGATAGTTTAGTGAGACTCCAAAAGACTGTTATTAGATTAAATAATGATCAAAATAGAATTATGAAGGTGTATCTATTAGGGAATTCTTTGTCATCCACTTCACCATGGTCAGCTCCATCTGTAATGATTGATGCTGGGGGTTTTTGCACCTTGCTCTGGGAACCAGTCACTGACCAGAGTCAAAGGCAAGATCCTGGATGTCCTACTATCTGACTGGCATGCACGGAAATGACAATTTATTGGCTCTGAAAACTCATGAACAGGAAAGATCATGATAGTGATGAGTAGAAAAAAGTATGGCTAGACTATATGAATTTAAAATAAAAGCTGGTGTGCAGAAATGCACAGCTAGGTAGAGCATTCTAATTTGATCCTGCTACCAGCTAAAGTCTGTGGCTCATTCAAGTGCACTTGAGAAATACATCTAGAAAAAAATATGAGAGCAGAGGAATACACGAAGCCAGTTACATACTGAACAGGTTAAGAAGGTTCTCATAAAATATTAACTTCTGCAGCCAACAGTTCAGATTCACATGGTATGTAACAAGCACACTGTTCTCTCTTGCAGAAGCTAATCTACTCACCTTTCTGGATCATGCTTGACAACACATCTTCTGTAGCCTGCTTTTAGTTCTGTTCTTTTCTCACTGCAGCTTTTCACACCTCTGTAAAACTGACCTGCTAAAATATCTTTTTCCAGGAAAAGTCTTCTTGTGATTCCTATTGTTTGATTTAATTTGATAAAATAATTTTTACTCCATTTTTCTCTTGGCTGAATATGTTCCTGATCTTACAAGATTTCGTCTTCTGAGTCATTCTTGAAAAAATACTTAACATATACTCATGTGCTAAAATGAGTACACCTTTCTGCGTTAGGGGGTTGTCCACATTGACAAAGAGATGGAAGCAGGTAACTGCACACTCTTTTGAGTACTGTTGTTTAGGACTGCTATTTCATTAATCAGTTCACAAATTTTAGTTCAAGTCTTTTGGACCCAATTAAAAATAGATAAATAAAACCTTCTGGACAGATTTTTCGACAATGGCCTTTTAGTCAGAGAATGGCAATTCCCAATGGGTGACCTTATTCACCTGACAGTGATGTACTGTATCATGTTTAGGTGTTTACTTATCTGTTTCTGAAACTGATGGATCAGATACAGGAGCTTGTTTATCATGTCCAACTCCTTGTCTATTTGATTCAGTAAAAGTTTTATCAGATTTAACGTGCTATGTATTTATCTGGTGATATGTGCACTTAATGAGCAACACAATAGATAACGATGATGCTGTAAGGGCGGAAATCTGTCAGTGTTTCCATTATAAACCCCATTTCCCACGGTTTATCACTGAGCCACAGCTCACTGTTTGTCAGCTTAGATGCACTTTTTAAAATTAAATCATGTTTATATTGATACAACTGTTTTGTATTACAGGAGTTGGTCTGAGGTATGCCTATTGTCTTAGAGGCTTTGCACTTAATACAGAAAAAAGGTGAGCAGAAGTGTTTTGTTTTGTGCTTTTATGCACGGGACTCATGCTATTATCAATGGATGTTATGTCTATTTCTCATTTGATAGATCTCAATTTCTTTGCTAATGGGCAAGAAATCTTTCTTAAACATAAATTAACAAAATACTTTTGAGATATTTCATACTTCTAGAACAAGCTGAGTCTTGAATAACAATAAAAAAAGTTATGCTGTATTTAAATTAGGTGAATAAGTTTGTTCCACCAAAATCTCTGTTAGGGTAGTGATAGTCTCCTTCTGCTTGGAAGATGGCTGTTGGAAAATTCTTATGGTGAAGGAGCAGTGCTCGTATGTTCTTGTATTTGCTCTGCATTCCCACATGGCATATGCCTGCTTCTGGATGCTTTATTTATCTTCTTTGTGAAGTTATTGTTCTCAAATACTTTAACCCTGCTCTAGTAGAAATATAAATTTCTGCAGAAGCTGTTCTCTAAAGTAGTATCTGGCTAACAGGGGCCCAAAGACACCAGTGCCTCAGGTGTGAGTCCTTGGGAGACTGATCAATATACCCAGGCTCATGCAGAAACAGGTACAACCTTGACTCACACCAACATGGGGCTCAGCAAGCTCTATTGATGATCTGTAAGTCAACTATGTTTTTTATACATATTTATTTATATAAGGGGATTCAAAGTGATATATATGCCTCAAAGGGTTTGAAAAAACATATTATATGTATATATGTATATATACGTATGAAACGTTAGTATATTCCCAAATATCTCTGGATGAAATGCCACCCTAAACTGTCATGATTGAACCCCAGCTGGGAATTAGCCCTGTGGAACTGGTCACTCACTCACCTTTAGTGGGTTGGGGTAGAGAATCAGAAGAGAAGAAGCGAGAAAAGTTGTGAGTTGAGATAAAGTCAGTAAATAAGTAAAGCTACCAGCATTAAATTAAATTAAAGAAGGGGACATCATGCTGCTTTGTATGCTGAGTAATGTTGAAATCAGTCTGACTCATTAGTCCCAAAGCAAAACATCCTGACATTGGTACAATATCTGCATAAACTTATCCAAAGTTACTGAGCTGACACAGCTGGCCTGGGGACATATGACTGACAGTCAATCACTTCACACTGAACTATAAAAGCCCAGTCCCAAATTTTAAAGGCACAGTTTTCTGAAATAAGCCTTCTTGAAGCGTATATATAGAAATTCCTCTCTTGAGTGGGGTCATCCCACAAGGTAATTCCTCTTACACCTGGAGGCTGAGAGAAAGATTAGCCCATGAGCGTTGTCATGGGTGAGTAGCATCAATCTCTAGTTAATAATTGTTTTACTAGCTGTAATACAATTGCTTTAATATAATTGCTTTGATATTGCTTCAAAATAGTGCACTATATCATAATAGTTGTTATATCTCCTATACTGTGTAGTAAATACTTCTGATTAAAATATTTTGTCTAATCATTATCATAATAAATCATACATATTTATATAAATATACCTGGTTTGCCATTCTTAATACTGCAGGACAAAGTTGTGTACCGGTTCAATTACACCTTTATAATTTTTTAGATATAAGCAGTTGACAAAGTCTCTGAGAAGGAGTTTAGAAAGCAAGTGGGTCCTTTCCATATCTTGTGACTTAATGGGAATGTTGGAAATTATATAACTTTCCTAACTAATTTTTAATTAGTTACTTTAATTAAAAGTAAGCAGTGCCCACTTTTAGCCAGCACTTTATTAAATTTTTTCATGGACTCTTTTTTTAACTTTGATCATTAAATGATCAATACCGTAAGTTTGTTAAAATTAATCCTGACAAGCTTCAATAAACAAAGCAAAAAGCATTTGAAGATTATAAATTTGGGATCTTAAATTTACGACCCTTCAAGGCTGTTGGAGCAACCAGAAGATACAGAGGAGATTAAGGTCTGGAAAGCTGGAGACACATATCTGAGAAAAAAGTAACAAAAGGACTAAAAACATGTGGATCAAATCAGCATCAAGATTGAGAGGTCAATAACCAACAGAGGATAGAATACTAGTTAATGAAGGGGATTATGTAATTTAGGATTATGTAACTTGAACATTAATTGTTTGCCAGAAGTTCATGAATAAGTGGAAAAGTTTGGTATCAGTGTCTATGTGACGGCTGGCACTTTTTCAGCCACACACACCCCTCTTGGCCAAGAATACAGTAATGCCTTACTCACTAGCACTAGAAAGATTGTGTTAAGGAGTCTTGTTTATCCTGACAATTTAGGTTTTTGGTAACAGGAGGGCTTTACCCTCTCTTGTAAAGTTAGTCTGAAGTTCCCCTTCGCCTGTAAAACTGCTGAGCTTTGTGTGCTGCCATATGGATCACTTGGGGTCAGGTATCCTGGCTGTGTCCCCTCCCACTCCTTGTGCATCTCCAGCCTTCCCACTGATGGGGTGTGGAGCAGAAAATGCTTGACTCTTTGTAAACACTGCTCAGCAATAACAAAAGCATCTCTGTGTTATCTACACAGTTTCCAGCACAAATCTAAAACATAACCCCATACTAACAGCTGTGAAGAAAATTATCTCCACTGCAATCAAAACCAGCACATTTACAAGGCAATAGCATTCACAGAATGGAAAGAAGAGTAGGATTGCAATCTTAATTTTTCTTCTGAATTGCAGAATCTATTTTTTTAAATAGATTAATAAATTGATAAACACCTTAGTACAGGGACTGGATTTCAAGCTTATTAAAGATAGCTGGCATAGTAGACTAGGCATTTCCTTAATTCAGGAGTGATTATATTCTGGACTCATTGCCTTGGCCAGACCTTTTGTATTTTAATTTATCTCAATTTTCCAGAAGTAAAAGTCAAGTTGGCAACAACTTTCCATCTATGATAGGCATCAATGAGGTTTTGAAGCATGGCTGAGGCAACCTGTAACCTTTTCAGTGCAGGCTTACATTACCATACTCAAAACTGTGCACATCTATGTTGCAAAAACTCAGCTGTCATAGGTACAGCTGGGGTTTCTACCACATGGATAGTGCCCCAGTGCCATGATAATCTTGAATTTTATGCTTACAAGAATATTGTGAGGAAGTAATTTCCAAGGATTTGTTTGGTTTTTCTCATTTTGAAAAGGAGATCTATAAATTAAAACAGATGACAACAACACTGAAGCAAGAATAAATTCTCATCATACTGCCTCTTTTATAGATTAAGTTTAAAAATATGCATTTTTTAACCTTCTTACTGACCCATATGATGTCAAAATTTGTAAAATGAGTTGTGCTTTAAAGACCCTTTTTCTCCATCAGATATAAAAGGATGTTTTCCTTTAAACTCCAATGAGACCGGGATTTAAACCTAAGAGACTTGTCCATGTTGAGAAACAAAATGGTGTTTAGTACAAGTCTTATTCTAGCAACTTTATAAAAAAAAAACACCCTTGCAAAGTCTTTCTGTTTGGTTCTCTTTCACCCTGTGTCACGTGACAATATATTTCTTTGAGAATGTCCCCATTGTGATGTGCCAGTCTTACTGGCAGGGTATGGATTACTATACAAAGTTCACTGCAGTGAAGAATCAGGTCACTTAAGTGATAACTATTGCTAGTTTTTAATCTGTTTTCTCTAAGTGGAGGGCTTTGCTACAACTTCAATGGTCTGTTGAAAGCTCTTTTTTGCAGTTAATGTTCCTGACATTTCATACAAAGCTCTAAATATTTCTTGTGAGCAAAATGTCTCTTCAGCATTCTCAGCAAGTATTCACAACAAACATCCATATAGTATTTTTAATATTTTATGCTAATATTTGAGTTAGTGTTATAATGTCAGCAGGAGCTCTGAGGCTGGTATGATGGAAATTGAAAACTTCTATCAACACTGCATTCCTGCTCTGTCTTCTGTAGTTCATGACAAATGTAAATGCTAATCTCACTCTACTGATATGAAAAATTGCCCCTAAACAAACTGTAATACAGAAACCATTTGAAAAAAACAATCAGGAGTCTTGAATATTTAAATTAGAAGTTCATACTCATGAATAATGTCATTTCAAACAAAGGTAAAGTACCTTATGTCGGCATAGTCATTGGATGACAGGAAAGAAACTAATAAACAAAAAAATTGTTTCTGATACTAGTTTAATCAGTTATTAGTTTATACATTGTGAAACTATTTTTTATTAAATGGAAAATGTGATTGGAATGGAAATCAGAGTCCTTGCTCTAGGAAAAAAAACTTAAAAAGGAATGCCAAGTCAATGCAAAAACTTTGCTTCTTTGTGATAGAAAATGCATTCTTTAAAGAGGTATACAATGGGTATGTTTTTTGCTATCTTCACAAGAATCCAGTTAACAGGTGGGAAACAGACTTCTTTCATGGATTAAATCTTCCTTGCTGCAAATTTTAAACTTACATTTTTCTAAAGCTACCTGCATCTTTTCAGATATAAATAAACCAGACTAGATTCAACACACCATCATTGTGCTTGACTCTGAGAGCAAGTACAGTAGAGAAAAACCAAACAGAATGCAAAGACCATAGAATAGCTAAAAAGCAACTTTTTGCCACTTGTCTGAGTTGCAGTACTTGGCATAGTTGGGCCATCCACAAGTTAGACTACATAATGAGGAAAACAAAATCTCAGAGCTGGAGCTGGCTGCTGTAGGTATCGTACACACCTACACGATGTTTGGAGGAGAAGTGATCCCAAGCATTCTTTGGAGTCCAGAGTTGGAAGGACTTTGTGCTAGGTGTGGTCAGTGGTCGTTTTCTGAACTGGCACTGCAACTTCTTTCTCCATGAGATTGTTTTGAAATCTGAAGTTAATATTTGTTATAACTCAGATTATGTCCATGTTGGAAAACATCAAAACCATAAAGGATTTACAAAGACATACACATTTTCTCTGCTGACATAATCCATTTCAAAAAATAATTCCTTATTCCATACTATAGAGTGTGAATGAACTTGTTCCTCAGTTATGAAACATAGCTCCCACACTCAGCAGTAGACCTGCCTTTTCCCTAGTCTTTCTTTTGCTACTGATGTACTTGGAGAAGCTCTTCTTGTTGTCCTAGATATCGCTTGCAATGTTCAATTCCAAGTGGACCTTAATTTTCCTTATTGCGTTCCTGAATAATCTGACAACATTCCATGAAGAGGATACAAGTAATTAATAATAAGAAAAAAAAATACAGAGTGGAGGATTTTTTTATAAAAGGACTTTTTTCCTTCAATTTGCACACTTACAAGTTCAACTGAGTCAGCATATTGATATCAGCCTTGTATGCGATAAAGTGGAGAGCAGGAAACCCGTTGCTCCTTTACAACTTCTTTCTGGGGTTAATGTTAGTAAGTTAACATTAACATCTCTTTGGTATGAGAACATAATCCAATGCTGAATTTTATAATCTGAAATCTGTGAAAAGGAATTTCACATCTATACCTTTCAGAGGCATCACTTCCCAATGATGATGCTAATTTTGCAGTTCCTAGTGTAAGGCCACAGATTTTTCATTTGACTTTGTGTCTACTAGATGTTCCTTTTTCTCTCACAACAGGATTTTGTGTATGGTAGGTTTTAGGAAAAAAAGAAAGAAACGAGAGATTCTGGCTGACTTTTTCCTTCTCTGAGATACACACCCTTCACAGTGGGTAGATTAGTCTCAGTGAACCATATACAAAATACATGAAGATTAAATTCACTAAAGCTCTCTTATGAGAAGACCTTTATTTCAGAGTTAGAGTTAACCTGCTTTATTCTTTAGCAATTACTCCTTGCTGCTGTCCTGTTTACAAGAGGTCATGGTGATCCAAATGTACCTGACAAGTCCAGGGCTGGATTAGAGACAAGATGGTGTTACAGTCAGCTGGAAACCACAGTCCAATTAACCCTTGCTACCCAGACTACAGCGAGATCCCAGATTGAATTACTCAAGTGTATATAGTCCTGCCATGATTTCTAGTTGTAGATCAAGAAGAGGAAGACAGATATATTCTCTTACAATGAAGGAAGGAAAATTATGAAATAATAGAGTTTGTTCCATTTCAAAAACCTGAGGACTTTAAAAAAGAATGACCTGAACAATATATATTAAGTATGTAATTATACCCTAGTGAAACATTCCTCTAGCAGAGGCCACATGCAGAGTACCTCTAGATCCTGCTGATTTTCTAACCACATCATTCTCTTATTGAATATCTGGAAGCAATTTGTGTGTGTCTGTCATTTAGCCAATACAGTGGGCATAGGGATGCTAATGTGTTCTGGCCATAGCTCAGTACATTCTCCTAGGCTCATAAAGTAGAAAATTATTTTGAGTTCTCTTGAGGAAAGCCTGGGTCCATCCTTGATAAATATGTATAACTATATCTAGATATTTAGAGGCCTTTACTATGTGGTTGATGATGCTTGAACATGTTTGGACAGGACTGTCTGATTGTTCATAGTTGCATTTTTTAGTAAATGCCCATTTGTAAGTACCCCAATAATGACTTTAAAATACCTTTGCCTCCTTCCTCTCATGATTCTGGTGTGAAGCCATTCAGTAGACTAAGATTTATCTGCGGTAAATTCTTATATCAACAAAAAAATTATTCACTTTATTTCTTGGCTCTACAGCTATATCTTTGCAATGGAGGAAGAGAACTTCTGCATAAAGGCAATGGTTAAATCTTTAAATTCTGAGATAAATATTTCCACTTGCAATTTTTATAGGAACTCACTGTCAACCACTCTGCCCTCTGAGGATCTACAAGCACAGTGGAGAAAGGTGACTCCAGAACTATTGTATCTACTTGTAGCAGGATAAAAACTTTTTGTCTTATTGTCTGTTTCCTGGGAAAGAAGATTTTATCCATACTGACAAATGTTGTTGGATTATAGACCCTACCAAATTCTGAGCTTAGCAAAGACCAGAAAGTTTGCTCCTCAGAGAAGAAAGATGAATCTTACTGATCTTGCAGTTTTTGCTGGACTGTGGCTGAACTCAGAGCCTCCCTGCAGCTGCTGTGGTGCACTGGTGCTGAAGGATCCATATTCAGAGGCCAGAGAATACAGACAAGCTGTCTACAAGTTTGTGAGATGATTAGACCACAACATCCTCTGTTAAATTCTCAGTTTCCTATGACTATTGGCTCCTTGCTGTCATCAAGTATTCCTTTCAAAGGCTTAAATTCCCTTGAATTCAGTCTACAGAGCATAATTTCTCACCTTTAAAAGAAATCTGATTCTTCTGCTAGCTTCTAAGTCCATTATTATGCTCATTCCTACTGTGCTTGAAATCACTCACATGCATTTCCTTTTCATTTTGGGTCCTGCTCATGTGGGTAAGTCGCATCTTTCTAGTTCTTTATGGGGTGGTTAAATCCCACTCCTTCATTTTGGTGTCGCAATATTGCATGGCAACTAGAAAATAACTGATGCAGGGCATTGTCTCTAAGAATTGCTAAGCACTGGTATTATATCTGTGTGTTTTAGGAAAACAGAAGATTAATTCCTGTTCTACAGTTTCACCTCAATAAATTCTTTTTGTACCATTATCTCTTCTTGTCAAGATGCCAGCCTGTATTGTACACACAACAATATGTTTCATCTGCTCTGACAAGGTTCATAGTATGAATAATGCTAAAACTTCGTAAAAGTGAAGATGTAAGAGCTATTTGTTTGTGAGAATCAGCATGTAGGAAAAAAATCACTAATTATTTCTTAGGAACAACATTTTCATGAGAGATATCCATTCAAAGTTCATAATATTTTTGCAGTCTACAAATAAAAAGGAAAGTCTTAGCTGACATTTTTGCAGTAAAGAGTCACAGTTGTTTAGCTCCAGTTAAATGAGAATGTTATAAAGAACTTGAACTCATATAGTGTCTCAAATGTGATCTAATCCATTATTGGTAAGGGAGAGTGTATCTGGGAAACTAGATATTTATCAGCTCTTTTATAAACAGTAAGAAATTAAGCCTAATACCACCTCTGAGGTAGATAAGTATTAACAGCCCTTCTTTCTGGGTGGAAATTGAAAGGCTTGGAGAGGTGAAATGATTTGCCTGAGGCCACACTGGAAACAGCAGTAGAATCCAGCCTTTTTAACTCAAAGAATCTTTTAACTGTTACTTATTGCAAAAACAGTATAAATGAATGACTTCAGTTCTTGCACTCGTGAAAGGTAGCTAAATTTTATTTCTACCGTGTAACTGACACAGAAAGATAAGTTTCCTGTTCTTTTATTGAAATGCAATAATAGAAACAGTAATATTATTAATAATAATAATAGAAAAGTAGAGGCTATATATAGTTATAATGAAAATTTTGGATAAAATCTATCCCATTTCAGTCGGAATTCATATAAAATTCCCACCAGAAATGACTTTACAGTCAAGTACAGAGATTAACATTAATCTGACTTCATCTGGCATAAGATAGTTTGACTTTTATTTAATTAGCACAAATGACATTTTAGTATAGGAGTATAGCAGTATTTTAATGGAAAATGTTGAAAAGTTACGATTATTTCATTTTTGGTGTGGTGTAAATGAACAGAGAAATCATCAGAATGCCCTGGTCATTTGTCAAGTTTTTTCATAGGTCTAAGTCTTTGAAGAGACAAGAGCAGTTGTTGGCTGCTGTGAAGTTGTTTATTGTGTGAGTACATCAGTCTCTAAGGCAAAGAGTTCAGAGTATCAGAGTCCATGCTAAAGGTTTTGGCATAGAGTCCCAAGGAAAGCAGCAGCAGCAATTCCTGCATTTTTTCCTTCTTTTCTTCTGTGTGTCCTCTTCCTTTCTTCTGCGTGTGAGTGAGAGCGAGCGTATGACCTAATACAGGGGATTTTTATTCATAAATCATCCAATCAGCTAAAAACATGATTTTAAAACATTATTTTTACACCTATTAGAACTTAATTCTAAAGTATGAAAGCAGTGTCAGTTCTTACACATATTTATGCATATAGTTCTATCTATTCATGCAAATGGTTCTGTTTTATCTAGGAATGCAAGAAATGTTCTACCATGTTTTTGTTACATCTGGAGCTAAGTTACTGAACTTTAAATTAGGCTTTAGGACTTTTTACTTTCTTAAGGCACTCTACATATATTCTTATCTGAACTTAACTTACTTAAAACTAAAACCTACACTTCTACTTCATGTCTGTGTGGCTTAATGTATTTTAATTTCTCTAAAGGCTTTAATTCAATCCCTGCAGTCTTTTCTCTCTCTGAGAGACTCAGAGAGGCTTCTATTTCATTCACCCTGACAGTCATTGTCTTTTTTTTTTCTACTGGGTAGGTGATAACTGCTCAGAGGAGACATGAACGATAGAAAAAACACCCCCCACACCCCCCACTTGACAGCTGTGTCCACTGAGCTGCAATTTGCATTAACTCTGGAAGCATACTCCAATGCTGTTGTCTGGTATTTAGAATGTAAATACATTCTAGGGAACAGTCAGCATTTTTGCCAAGTCTTCCTCTTGGGGACTGGAGACTCTTTCTGTAAAAAAACTAAGGAATTTAAACATCCTTTTTTCTGGCAAAACTTCTGCTACAATTTTTGTTGTATAAAACATGATGTTCAAGCTCAGGTTTGTCATAGTCACAAAAAATGTGACCATGCAGCTGGATTTCTCAGCATCTTGTATCTTTTTTTTTTTTTTTTTTAATTAGCTTATGCAGGTGAATTATGAGTACAAATTTTTTTTTTTTCCATATTTCAGGGCATCAGACAGCCTAAGGGGAGCTTCTGGGCATCATTAGATGACTTTCCTTTGTCTGTGGGAACTCCCAGCAGTATCAGTTTTACTGTTCACACATTGCACTGTTCTCACACACACTAAATACTCCACAAGCCAAGGGCACTGGATCTCTTACGTACACAATGCAGGAACAGGTATATTTCTCCAAGGAATTCTGGATGAATATAAGGTAGTGTGCAGTCACTGCTCCATATCTGGAATTTGCAGCTGGCATTTAATTATTTAGTATATAATTCAAGGCTTTGAATTTCCTTTGGTTGTCACCTTGTAAGTGATTGTTCTTCTATGACAGTTGTCATAGAATAGTTTGTAAGACTCATCTGGCTGGGGAACAATAACTTTTCTGTTGCTATAGGCTCCCTTTGTAATCAGTCAGGGGAGATGGGACAGTTAATCAGATAGGAAACTGAATTAATCAACTTTAGATTTTGCAGACTTGCTTTTCAGGTGGCTCATTATAAGAAGACTGGAAATAATTCCTTGTAGGGGAGATTGACTGAACAGCATTGACATAAAGTTGGAAAAACATAGAATCCACAGAGAAGAATTGAGTTGAAATCTATATCTCAATTGTTATCAAATGAATTTTAACTTTGCAGGGGATCTTCCTTTTAAGGTTTTTTTGTTTGCATATGTAACAAAATTTGAACTAGTAAAAAGGCTGAAAAGTGATGATTTTGTTTCCTCTGTGTTTCCATACTTCTCAAAAAAGGTAGAGAGCAAGTTTTCTTCTTTTACCACCTATACAAATTTTTAGTCAAATTACTAAGTGCATTCTCTGCAGCAATAATTATCTTGATTAATGTAAAGCTCATTTCTGTGGAAGAACATGAAGGTGCAAATTAAAAATAAGTAGATATTGTCTCTCCTTGTTGTATGCTGTAGAAAATTCCTTGCACTGATGCTGTATTTCTCACTCATAATCACAAACTAAATAAGTTTAAATAAAACTTCAGATGTTGATTGTATCAGTGTTAAAGTCAGTTGAAATCTGAAGACAGATAAGATAGTCATTGTAATGCTACCTCTCTGGAAAAATAAATGATGCTCCTAGGGCATGCCAAATTTTTAATGTATATAAGCTATTTCCAGTTAATACAAAAACACATAAAATCTGCCAAAATAATATTTTGTTACTTGTATTGGGTGTGTATGAACAATTTCTAAATAAAGCAAAAAAAGCAAACCTCCTAAGCTTGGCAGACCTAATTGTTCTTTTAAATCAAAACTACAAAATCATACATTTCTATGGCTTTAGGAAGTTTTTAAATCCTGTGGGTTCTCTTATGTACCATATTTTAGAGGTATGATGCTAAAAAAGTGCTTCCTAAACTTTTGTAAAGGCAAGAAATGCTAAAAAGGGATACCAGAAAGAGCTATATAAACAGAGGCATTGGCTTTGTGTGTCTGAGTTAGTATGTGGTGGTCTGCTGGTTTTAATTTATTAGGGACCCAAATAGACTCTATACCATCTGGCCTGCATTGCAAAAATAATTCTCTCAGGTGTCATCAGAGCTGACACTTCTGACGGTGGGAAAATTGTTTTTTCTTCAAAAACTTCACCACAGGGTAATCAGTTACATTAGATCTCTTTTGTTAAGTATAAGAAAATTCTTAATGTTTGGGAAATATTCAGGGGTATATGTGGTTAAAGATTGAACATTTTAGTGTGACTCATCATGCTTAGATTTTCTTAAAGGCACAGAGATTAAATGAACATTCCCTTCTTGTATAACCAGCAGAAAATTATTCTGTGAGAGAAAATCTCCCACACTAATTTTTATTTTGATATTCAGTCACAGGTAAACTCTCTAAGCCATTCTATATGAAGATCAATAAAATCACATTGCAATTTCATCATGTATGTGTCAGTGATGGAGAAAATAATTTACAAATTGATTATGAGGATTACATTTTGAAACGGTGAAGTCCTGCAAATAATTTTACTGACTATTATCCAGTTAATCTAAATTCAAGTCTTATCTGTTGTGTGTATATATCAATAATGACCCAAAGGTTTTGCAACTCAACATCTTTCACACTGAAAACCAGGACATTTTGATGTTCTAAAATTATGACTAATAATTTACAATATGAAGCACCGTGATGTAAAAGAAGGTAGATGACTACCTTCACTTCTGCTTCAAACTTGTGAAAATTTGATCAAAAAAAGCATAACATGGAAAAAAATGCATGTTGCATTTGCAAATTTTTTTTATTTTCCTACTAAAATCCACGACATATTAATGTAGCAAGCTTTGTATCATAGCCTGAATATTCTGAAGAATGTTCTCTGGGATATTTTCAAAAGTTATGGCTCATCTACTTGTTAGAGAAGAACCATCTTTCACATAAGTTGCACAGTAACTTCTTGTGTTGTATGAGTTTCCAGCTCCAGCAGATTTTTAAATACTGTATAATGCATCCAATGGTCATAGAAAGAGAGAGAGCAAGAAAGAAAGAAAAAAAAAAGAAAAAGAAAGTCTCACTTTACCTCTTTTCTCCTGAATTTTTATTATACTGGCATATTTGTGCCTGCAGGGACACAAATATTAAGTGTCCCTCTCCCATTATCATAAGCTATGTGCTTGTGCACTCTTGACTGGATTCACTGGCATTGCTTCTACCTCTATGAAAGGAAGGGAGTTTGGGGTCTGTAGCAGATGGCAGCGAGCTTAGGGCATGATGCTGGACTCTAAATTTTTGTAGGCAGATTTTATATTCTACTCTGTGCAGACATTTAATTGTGACCGTAAGTCTTTGGGGAAAAGATCCACCCTCCCCCTTGCTCCATGCTCCAGACCAAGGTCTTTCACTCTTCTTACTGATATCTTTCATTTGGTAGGCTTGGTGGATGAGAATGCAGGTGTGCTCTATCTCAATCAACAGAAGACTCAAAATTGCTTTTTATCTTTCACAATGTTACATTTCTCTAGGGGCTGGATAGAAAATTTAGGCAAACTCTTTAAACAGGGATCCTCTGTCTAGTGTCTGTAATTCACACACCTAGAACAGTGGTGACCCTCATCTCTTCCAACAGATTCTGCCTGGACTTCCCTGTATGACCCTGAGGAAGCCTTGGTAGCTCTCCCTTGTGTTCTGGCTCTGGAGTTCCTTCTGTCTCCACAAGCAAACTCATCTGAAACCTCTTTTACAGATTTGACAATGTAAGGTTATACTACCAACTCTGTAAGAAAATGTGTTTTTGGTTTGTGTATTTTCTGCTGTCATTTTTCTCTGCTTTTTGGATCTTGATGATAGTCTGGTTATCTCTTCCTCCAGCTGCAGCCATTCTGTTGATGTTTCCATTTGAATGAATCTCAAGAGTACTGTGCTTGAGGGATATAGATAACTACCCTTAGGTCATGTTACTGCTTTTGGAAGCAGTGACATACTGCTTCCTGAACCTGAAGTTCTCATTCTTGTTGCTGCTTTTTCATCTGCTACATTACAACTTTCTGTGTGGTTGTGAGGTGGGTAAGACTGTGTGCTGAAACAGAGTTGATTATTAAAAATAATATTATAAAATTTCATTATTTTTTGCAATCAGTTGTGTCATGTCTTTGAAGGATTGCAAAGGAAGAAAAAAAAGACTCAGAGAAGAGAGGGGTCAGGCTGTTTATGAAGGATCTACCATAGATATTTATGAAAATTCTCTGCTAATGGCCACTAGCTTCTTAAGTATCATTGAATATAAAAAGAACACATTTACCAATGTAAATGCTGCAGAAAGCCAAACAAATCACATAACTTTCATATTAAAAAGGTCTATCTTACCATAATCTCCATATGTTGGACTTTAGGGATCCTGAAAAGGAAAGGGATGAGAATGTTTTCAGTGGGAAGAACTGGCATTAGAAGGCATTTATTTATTAGTGGGTTCTTGCAAGACATGAAGAATTTCTGAAGGATCTGTAGGTTAGAATTTGATGCAGTTGAACAGTAATATGAAAAGTATCTGATATCTTCAGATTCAGAGTTTTTATAATACCAGGGTTATTGGTATTTCTGAGGTTGCATTTTTTTATTGTCACCCGACAACAAGGTGGGAAAAAAAAGTTGTACCAAACCCTGTTGTTTCCCCTTGAATTACTTACTAAGCTTTTTATAATCAGTTATGAAATAGTTTCTATTTTGCTTGTATGTTTCCAAGTACAGATGTATGAGTCTCTGTCAAAATATTCAGTTCTAATTTATTAAACTTTACCCTTTCCCTTCAACACAAATAAATAGAATGAGGAAATATACAACTTCCTCCCTTATATAACTTATGCAACCATCACTTTCTTGCCATTAAACCAGAGACATCATATCAATATAGGTAAACCTCTAATTATGGGAAATACAAGAATGTAAATTATCACCTTGAGTAGGCAACACACAATCCACATTTGGTATGTCAACAGTCAAATAATCTTCTGAACTCGGAATCTTATTCTTAGGACTGAAGTCTAGTAAAGGTCTAATTGGTGCCCATGGTCACTATTATTCCTCTGATAAAAGATCTGAAGGATTTTTTAACGATTTCACTTTAGTCTACGAAGGGATATATTTGCTAGCAAATCTGCTAGCAGTCTCTAAAGCCTTAAAAACAATTTCTTCAGAATAATGAGATGCTTCAGTCTAAGCAAAAAGTCTTATGAACATGTGTCAAAGTGCAGAATGACTTTAAAATGCTCTTAAGAGGGAGAATATTCAGATTTGGATTTGTATTTCAGATACATTTCTGATTTTATGATATATTCAAATCACACAATACATGCTTTGGTTTTGTAACCCTACTGTCTCACTTAGCTTACTTAATGTATTCTCTTCTTGATACAATGGCAATAGAGACGGTATTAATGATTGTAATAAATATTAACACTGGTATTATGGGTTTTCCTAAAAATCTATCGCAAATGGTTGAAGTAGAAAGATAGTAGTACCAAATAGTGATTAAATAAATATCTGTTAGCTAAAGTTACATACATAGTATGTTTATTTGCACATGAAAAAAAACCAAACTTATTAATAGTATGAACTTCAGACAAATGGATAGAAAAATGTTGCATGTGATTACATTTCTGCATAATTCTACAACAGCGCAGGATCAGTAGTCAGTCAGTGGGTGCTTTGTGAGTATCCACTCTCTAACAGCAGGAATTGCTCCCATTTGTCTGAAAGAAGTACACTTTGTCCTTTTAGTTCACCATAACAAGGAAGAGGACCAAAAAGCTATTAGGTCTAGCTATTAAACATAAAGGGAGAGGAAACTTCTCTTATTCCTCAACCAGTTCAATTCATTTGTTTGACTCTCCACTTTCTGTCTCCTTAACACAAGAGTCTTTTGCACAAATGATACTGAAGGATGAACAAGAGTACAACTAGAGATTTAAACACTTTCCCATAAAAGGTGTCTACAATTTCACAAAAAGGCAGTATGGAGACAAAATGAAAAAAAATATAAATTTCAGTGCTGAAGTTAGATGATACTTCTACATGGTTTTCTTTGTTTCCCATAACTGTTGCTTTCAAGCTATTTAATGAATGAAGAAGTAGAAAGTTTTTGTGATCTGCCAGGGTTGTATGGAATGCCAAAAATGGAAGATGCCCTTCTTTGTTTCGGGACCTTTCTTGCCAGGGCACAACCAATGTCTACATTTGCAAGTAGTGCTGTGCAACACCAGCAGATCCACAGAGCAAAATGGTCAGTGCTGAGCAGCTGATAAATACATTATACTTCTGTGTGTGTGTTTGCTTCTGATCTTACTTCAGGCCAATGGCCTCAACTCCTGATAGTGTTCTTGATGCACTCCTGAAGTTCTTCACACTCCAAGACTGTCCCCAAAACAAATCAAAATATGTTAAGTGGGCTGATGGGGAGATTTGCTGGAAAAACAGACTCCAAGCAGAACAGTAATTCTTAAAAGTCATTCGTCTAAGCATTAAAGCCATCCCTACAGCCAAACCTCCCAATATCTACTTTTACTAATAACTCATTTTACTAGATCATGAAACATAAAGCTTGAAAATCCCTTCCCACAGCACTGAAGACACCATCAGTTGTGATATTACTTCACAGAAAAAGATATTGACACCAGAGGTCTCATAGCTCTCTACTCCTGCTCTACATATCAGTATGTCCAACCACCGAAAGTGATTATTTTTTCAGTACCAGATTATGGGAATCAGGCTGCAGGATTCACAGTTCCATGCTCAGTTTGTGGCAGGGATTAACCATGTATACTCTTCATGTTTTCATTTCTTAGGATCATTTGCTTGTCCTTGAACTGCTGTTTCTTGAGCTCATAAGTGATTGGGCCTTACTGTCTAGCTCACCAGTGTGTACTAGAGATAAATATCTGCTCCACCTGGATCTAGCTGTCTGTCCTGTGGGTTCTTGCTGGGGGCTTCAAGGGTGTGGGAAAACACAGCAGCAATCGGTAGCTTCTGAAATAAAAGATGTTTTCTAGGAGTGCAGCTTGGATCCAGGGTGCCTGTAATATATCAACATCAATCAAGTATCTACACTTTCAGTACTCTGAAAACAGAGCATTAGTGGACCCAGATGCAGGGTGGTTTGATACATTCTTTAGTCTTGACAAAAAGTGCTACAGAAGGAACCTCTGATACTGCACACAATCCTACTCTCATTAAATTTAGAGCTATTTTTCACATCTACCTGCTTTCAAAGAGAAAACTAATATCTTATGTGTGATAGAAGTCTGTCCATGAAACTATATTTAGCACGAGTAAGGTCTGATTTTGCAGCTGGGCCTTAGACCTAACTGGATTTTTTTACGTGTTAAAGAGGTGCATCTCCTCTGTTTCTTAATTTCTTTGCCAACTAGGCCAGGTGTCTGAAATACTAGTCTGAGGAGATGTCTTTAACCAAAGTGTCATCTTACAAAAAAATAAAAAATAAAAAAAAAAAAAAAAGGGAAAACCATTCTCATTATCTGTAACCAATACATTTTCAAAGTTGTTAATCTTGCACAAAATGATGAAATGTTTTATTAAATTCTTTGTGCTTATCCTGGTATTATTACAATAGAAAAATCAATCTTCTCTGTAAATGGAAGGTGTGGGAGGAGAAAGACTGCACACTACATTTGTAAGAGTGAAATCTAAGGAGTGAACACAATGACCTAATAAAGTTTTAAAACCTTTTTTTCCACTTTCCTTAAGCCTCCCTGATGGTTATTTCAGTCTATATCAGAATTGTAGTCTAGTCAAGACAAATAAAAAAGAAAAGGAAAAAAGAAATTATTTTCTTTTGAACAGTTCTTTCCATGAGCAATAATATCAGCACCTGTGATTTTTCCAGTAACTGTCCTTCTTGTTTCCTTGTGTATGGAACAACAATTTCAGCTTGAAATTTTAGTGGTTTGACAGAGACACACAATGCTTTTTTTTTTTTTTTTTGTTATGGTTACTTAGACACAGGTACAGTTGCATTTACTGCTTGTGTTTCTTGTCATTTTTCTTAGATTAGGAGGATGGACTATTTGTAGTTTAAAAACTTGAAAGCCTGAAAATGAATACCTGAACATATCATAGCCTTGTTCTCACAAAAACACTGCAAAGGAACTTTTAGAGCAAAAAAATCAATTGAAAATACATAATCCAGAATGTTAATGGCTCCATTTGATGCCAGTTGAAAGCACTTCAGTGGATTTTTCCAAATAGTCCCATTTAAGTTGTTTTCCTTTTCCATCTCAGCTTAGTTCAGCACAGCTGCAAGATTTTACTTAGGCACAACCCTGCTTAATGTAGTGATCAATGCCCACAAGGGAGTGTGGCTGTCAAATGCGTTGACAATTTCTACATAAAAAAAAAAATAAAAATCTGAAACTGATTTAATTATGAAAAATTTATCTTTTTATAAATTATGAATTTAAAGGCAGATTTCTATGTTTGTATACATGGAACTGTGGTCATGAATTTCCACCAGCAGGTGAAACTCTTGGATGCATGGCACTTCTGAAAAGTAGATCACTGATCAGCAGCAGAAACAACCCTGAAGGTATAGGATTTAAGCATCTCTATTTGAAAAGCTTATATGCATTCAAAAATCCCTCTGATAGCTGACAGGCAGTAAATAAGTGCAAGTGATATGAATATTGGCTTTTGAACTATTTTACTAGAAGACTGCTCTATTGTTCTCCACTAATATGAGGCAAGATCACAACTTCTGACAAAGAGAACTCGCAAGTTAGGCTGTTTTCCAGGACTTTAAACTTATACCTCATTATTAGGAAATAATAACCCCTCACAATCATAAATACAAAGATCACATCATACGATCAAATACAAACAAAAGTCAATATGTTTTCTTCAGGTAATTAGTTATTAATGATTGCAGAATTGATTTGAGCATAGAGATGGTTTTGTTATAACCCAAATTAGATTGTGATTATTTCTATTTAATTTCACTCTAATTTTGTCAAAATGTTTGGAAAAAAGCCCTTAATTATTCACTGTCATCTTTGTTCCCTATTTCCATTTTACTTTAAGAAGATTAATTCTAAAAAGTAAAGCCCAAACGAGTCTGCCTTCATATTCTACCATAGTGAAAATGATAAAATTTTAGTTCTCTCCCACATAACTATCTTCTGCTTTTAGTTGACAATGACAAGAACAAAAGATTTTGCTATGACACATTCTTAGGTCTGAACCCTCACTTTCTATTTCAGAAAGTCAATAGGAACAGATAGCACTTGATTCTGGGTTGGTTGTCTACAAGCTTTCTAATTAGTTCCAGGATTAATTTAAGATGCCAGTGATAAATTGTAAATCCTTGCATAGTTTTCTTATAAGAATCTGGCATGACATTTCAAGTTCACTGAGTCATCCTGTGAATTTAAAACTAGCCTGGCAGGCAGGCACAATGGTTTTTAGTTCTGTGGCCATCTGTCCTTGGTTGACTCTGTATGTCATCCATAACTTGAAATCAAAAACTTCTGTAAAATGATAACTTTATTTTCAGAGCATATTTATTATAATCCATTTATCTAAGGATATTAATTCAATTATCTTTACAATGTTTCCTATATGGAAGCACTTGCATAGATACATATATGTGTGTTTTCATACGTATTCCAATATCCATTCACTGTATTGAAGAGAAAAACAACAGCTTTGGTTTTCTTCACAATGAATAAGTTTTCTCCCTTGAAAAAAAAATTATTTCCTGTGACAGTAAAGAGTCTCTATAAAAATTTATGACATTTATTTCAGCAAATGTGATCACACAAAAGGAGTCAGGTGGGCTGAGGCAGATAAAACCAAAATAAAAAGTAAATTGCTGGAAAAGGCTGAAAAGAACCATCACATCTGCAATTTCTTAGGTAGTTTTCTAGCTGCAGTATTAGGAAGGTTGTGTCAACATTCACAGTACAGGTTTTTACTTGTGTTGGACTATTTATTTATAACATATTGCTCATAAGTGTGAGGTTTCAATTGTCATAGTTTTCTGTGCTGTACATCAAAGCAATGAAAAGATAAAATGTAAACAAAAGATGGGATATACAATGATGCATTCTTGAAATTTCATGCCATTAGAAATTTAAATATTTTTTCTCTTTCCATAAGATATTACAAAATAAATTACGAAATAATTTGTTCTTTTATATAAGTTCTATGATATGTCTTCAGTGCCTTCAGTCTGCGGCTTTCTTAGGCTTTCCACACCAAGAACATGAGTGACATTTTCTTCCCAAAACCACTTTCCTACCAGAGGGCAGTTTGACAGAAAAGTAATTGCTGAATTATTCCAGTTTTGCCCTTTACGAAAAGAGCTATGTAGTGGAATGAACCTTGTTATAGAAGTAGTACCAGAAATACACTATCAAATCCTTCATTTAGTAATTTGATTTGTGATAATCAACAGGGGAGAGGGAATTTCCAAAATTATTTTTGTACTTTTGTCCACATGCAAAAAAACAAAAGTCCTATTTTGTTGAGTATATCCATTTTTTTTAATTTATATTTACCTTCCCTCATATTTTCCAGCTTAACAGTCTTTGCTTCAGCTTGACAATAAATATTATTTCCTGAAACTTCTAGAATCAGTTCTTAAATTAATTTTAAAAATTGCATTTTAATTGTGAAGTTCTCTGTATCCTTCTTCCTTCATTAGAAAAATTGGTATGTGGTTGTAGAAATTTTCTGTTTGAGTATGTGTGATAAGTGCAGAGCACCAATCCTTTAAAGGAATATACATTGCTTATGTGCTGAAGTATGTTGCAATGATCTGGCCATTATAATTTTTCTAACTGTAACATAAGTAAGTATCATATCTGGAAATTCTCCTTGTTCCTCTTCTGAAAGTATGTACTATCAATCTTGAAATATCTATACTTAACTTTTTAATAAGAAGGTACACAGGGAAGTTCTTAGTCATCCGTGCCCTTATTTTAGGCTGTAATTTTTATGCAAACATGTTATTTTAAAAATGTTATGAGCCACTGGGTTCCCTCAAAGAATTGTTAAAGATCAGTAATATGCTCCCGTGGAGCATATATTTTATTACTTTTGAAGACAATTTCTTTTGGTATAGTACTGTTTTGCTTTCAGGACGTGCATACATGAAGTATATAAAAGTTGAAACCAGCCATTTTTTCTACTGTCATTTCCTCCCTTTTATGGGAAACAACATAAAATGAAATTAAACGTATCATTAAGCAATAACATTAAAATGCCATCTACCACTAGGAGCATATGGGTCGTAACTTGTTTCATCATAACCTTCTGCACTTAAACTTTGTCATTGGCTTCATAACTTTGAGAATTTTGTTTAAGTTTTATCATTGCTAATCTACCATAAATTTAAAATGTCCAATCTGGAATTTTCAATCACCCTCAGATGCCCTTATCAGCCTTATTTTTTGAAACTTCTTATCCATCAAATGGAGCTTTAATTTTTGGAAGATAACTTCTTTTCAGTTGTGGGTTTTTTTTTTTTAACTTGAGTTTATTCATCAAGGCTCATCCTTTTTTTCACAAAACCTTTCTAATTTTGTGAGAGCTTTGCTGGATAAATTTACAGAAGTCCAATTATGAAGGAACAAGATAGCAGTTTCAGCTGACTGCATCCCATCCTTTTGAATGAGAGCTGCTGCAAAGTGTTTCTGTGTTTCTAAAAGATTGAAAGAGAGGAAAAATCACAGAAGTTCCTTGAACCAAAATAAGATGTGTCACAACCAGAACTCGTCTATCCTAGGACTCCTCTTAAACATAAGCTTCAAGATCAACCTGGAGATTCCTGTAGAGAAGTAAGCACCTTCTGAGGGTGAATGGTCATTTTCTAAAATAAGGAAAAGGTGAAATCAGGTGAATAATTTATGAAGATACTTCCTTTTCTCTGTTGAGAAAGAAGAAGTCTCATTAATATGTTGTACTTTGGATGACCTCTTTAGGGGCATAATGTAATATTATGTAACTAACTTTTTTATCAATCCTTAATCTTAGGCGGTCTAGAAGGAAACTCAAATACTTTTGAGGAATTGATGGAGTTTTTTACAAGCAGGTAAAAACATATGAAATTGCTTCCTGATCAAAACTGTTCCAAGAATTATTTTATTAAAAAGAAACAATTGAGGATAATTTACAAATCCAAGTATTTAATTGTAAAATATATCTGAACTTTGTGGCAAGTTATTGAAGTTCCACAATATTTTATAATCAACCAACCTGCAAAAAGTACCACTATATTTATGCATTCATAGAAGTCCCTCAAAATACACTTGATTTTGCATGAAATAAATTTCTGCAAACACTTTTGTGTGTGTTAAACAAATAAAATATTAAGCAATGTTTATACAGAAAACTAAACAACTACAACATGAAGTCCATATTCTAACTTTTTGTATATTATTTTCCTTTTTTCTTTCCTATGTTAAGTGACTTCCACTGGTAAGATCCAAATGTCAGAGAAACTCTGCATAAGTACACAGAGCAGTTATGAAAAATATTTTATTTTCTGAACAGCTACTTCATGTCATTTTAGTTTTTGACTTTCATTTTAATAATTTAAACATGGATTCCTGTTACATATACCTGATGTAGAATGCTTACAAATTCTGCTACTTGATACATAATGAATGGCTCAGATTTAATACATATATCAAGATAATATGTTAAAAATGCTTGTAAACTCCTCTGGAGCTCATGGTTATGTGAGTCATAAAAATCATATATTCATATACTTCAGTCCCTGTGTGATTCAAATAGATTTATTTGTGTGTTCAAGGGCAGTATATTATAGACTTTTTGTTGAACTTGAGGAGACCAAAAGACTAAGCAATCAATAAAGACTGATTAATAGGAGTGACAGCAATCTAGGCAAAGATAATCCTCTGAAATCCTTTTAGGCTTTAGAGGTATATGGAACCAGCCCCGCAAGCAAAATTGTGATCTTCACCATTTTGTTCTCTCTCTTTTTGTAGAGTGGCACTGCATTAGTTTAGGGCTTTTTGGAATTTTTCAAATCCCTGATTTGAGTTTTAAATTTATCGATAATAATGACAGGTTTAAGAATTTTTTATATCCTATGTATTATATATACACACATATATTTCTGCTACGCTATGCCTTTAAACTGAGCACTTTTTTTTTTAACTTGCAATTTAAAAATGAATGGAGGTGTGTTCCTGAGGACAATGGAGGAGGGCAGAAGGATCCAAAACTGAAAATAATTCTTGACGTTTATAATGAGTGTCAGTTGTAATTTTATTTGACTTAGTTTTACCTTTTTAATTTTTTTAAACCCCAATTTTATGGTTTACAATAAGAAAAAAAGTGAGAACATCTCACTTTTCATCAGAAGTCTTGAAATCTAACAAATTAATTACAAAATGTGAAGCACTATGTTCTGCCATTCTGTTTTCTACCTTGGTGGCAGAACCTACTCTTAGCTGCTGAAGACAGACTTTTTTCTTTCCAGACATACATGTTTTTATAGCCACAGCAAGGAAGAGAAGGAATACAACCAATTTATTTTGCCTGGCTCCATGCTATCGTCATAGAGCTTAACTGAAACTCTATATTTAAAATCTAAAGTCCAATTTTCCTGTTGCTTCAAAAAGGCTTTCTGAGCAATGCAGAGCATGTTTCTTAATTATGCTCCCAGGGAATGGAAAAATTCAAAACAGGACTGAGGTTTTGAAGAAGGAATATTTTCATTTCTGACCTCTATCATGAAAATAGGATTTTTTTAAAAAAATACATTATTTACTAGAGCTGCAGGGTATAAGTAACTTATACATTGAAAAATTATTCAACATTTGATCATCTATTTCTTTTGCTTTGGCAGAACTTTTCATCTGCCTGTTCTGTATTAATGGCAGTGAATTTGAAAACATGTATTGGTAATGGCTGTTGGAGCAAAGAGAAATCTGCTTGTTTTGTCTTTTTTGTCTTTAGATGTACTTTCAGTATTTTTGGTGTAAAGCAAGGCATTTTATTGGGGTAATTGTATCTCACAATAAATGTGTACATCTTTGTCTTCCTGGGAGCTGGAAATACTTTTTGACTGTAAACATTTATTATGGGTAGGACAAACAAGGTAGCTAGTGTGTTAAAGTGAAAGCTTCTTTGCCTCTTCTGTTAATATTAGTATTTAATATTTCAATTTTGTAATACAATAAAAATGGCTTTTTCCTGCTTGAGGAGAGGATCATTTAGCTGGATTCATTAAAGGTCTAAACTAAGGAGAACTCCTGGGTCTTGGGCGTGAACTTCTGCAGTGTGTTTTCAGAAAAGTCTGTTATGTTCTGTCTAGTTTTTGGAGCTGCAGTGGACAAAGCTCATGGTGAAGCAGTTTGACATTTCCCAGGAGACTCCCAAAGTGAGCAGTGAGTCAGGCTCCTCAAGGATGTAGTCAAAGGGTATCCCCATGTAAACCATTCAGGGAAGTTTAAGCTACTCTGAAGGCAGGCACATATGAAGCTATTCCAACTGCTGACATGTATTTTTGCTGTGGTATGTGTTCATTCCACATTCAGATATTAATGTCTTTGAGGAACTCAGGAAACTTTAAAGACATTGCCTTTCATCAGTTGGTTTTCTGGGTACTCCCAGGAAAAATATGAGTGATTCTACTGAATGGCAATTATAAGGCACATTTGATGTCTCCCTCAGAGACACGGACAGTAAAATATATGGCCAAGTATTCTTTCCTTCAATTGGAGGTATATTCCTAGAGATAGTCAATGACTATATTTTTAGTCGATATTTTATCTAATTAAAAAATATTGCCAAAAAAAACCAAAACTTTGGTTTTACATTTTCAGAAGGGAATTATCTTTTCAGGATGATGCTTTCGTAGAATGGTTGAGGCTGGAAAGGATGTCTGGAGGTCATCTTGTCCAACCTCCCTGCTCAAGCAGAGTCATCTGGAGCAGGTTGACCAAGGTGGTGTCCAGACATTTTCTTTTTGAATATTTGATATGCAAGAAAAGAAAATTATTTGAATCTCTGCCTCTATTATTTTGATTTTTTAAAAAATTTATTTAAATGCTATTATTATGATATTATTATAACAATATAATGTTATAGCATATTTTTTCTGCAAGAAAATTATTTGCAAAGAGATTTCACCTCTGAAAAATCAAATATCTCACGACAATTGAGTTTGTACTATGAGTTCATGATTGTCAAATAAAACAAAGAACTGAAAATATAGTTTCGCTGCATAGAAAGCAAAGAGCTAATTATATATAAGCCATTAATATTAAGGACAAAGCTGTTGCATTTCATATCTCTGGAACACATTTATTCTTTCTTGTATTCATAATATTGCCTCCATGAAGACCTTTCTTGTTTGATGAAGCTAGCTTTGCTTTATAAAGTATCTGTGAATATCTGTATATTTATAAAGTATCTCTACAGTGGTGTTTGTGCTTTCATTGAGCAGTGAATTAACCAGCATTGCACATGTATCAGTTTAGTAGTCTCAGGAATATTTTCACGCTGATAGTTTCATGAGGTTCCTGTCTAATATAAGTAAATATTGCTTGACCTTTCCTGCTAATGATGCAGGAATATACAATGGATAGCACTATAAAATAGCCAGCATTTTAAAGCCACACAGGGACTGCTGTTCGTGTTTAAAATGATGAGCAATGGGCTTTTTGCCTCTTTCTCTGAGGATCATAAATTGGGAGTGGCTTAGAATAAGTCATTGAAACTTCATTTATGTAAAATGAATGCAAACCAACTGACTTGAATGGGAAACTGTGCAAATAACTGAGTCTTGGCAGTTCATCATGAGCTTCAAAAATTTATGTCAGCTAAAACTCATGTTTGTCTGGGGGAAGAAGATACCTATTCAAAATGAAAATCTGGAGTTAATATTTGATTCAAAATGTTCCTTTTGACTTGGAAAGAAAACAGTGCTCCTGAGTCTTTGTAAAAGGAAAGGAAATTAAATGTAATTTTACCAATTTGTTAATAGATGGGAAAGCCACAAGTGCTTTTTCATATCACAGGAATTATCATTCACTTTGGAAATCTTTTTGCATTTATTTTTATGCATTAAAATTTTTATGATCAAATAGGCTCAAATAAACTCAAATAGGACCAAAAAAGCATTTAAGAGGGGGACAGAAGGTCATTGCTACACTTTCTCTTTCAATTACTGGTTTATTTCTGATACCAAGTAGAGTAACAGATTACAACAAAGAATGTAAACCCTAGCATGGCCTGTTGATATAACTTCAATTTTCTTGGATGTTTTGCTTGGACCTCTAAGTCTTTATGCCTTCAGAGGTCATTATACTTGAATAAATTAAAACCTATACAAAGGAAGGAATTGAATTATCTCATAATCTTAGTGGATAACCACAATGCTGTGGACAAAATTGTAATATTACCACCTTCACAGGAATAATTTTTACAATATTGACATAAAACTGCTTATCTAAAATATTAAAAAAATGAATTTTAAAAAAATATATTTGGAACAAGACAAATGTTACTTTATTTATATGTATTATTTCCCAAATAAATTTATTTGGTCTAAGTTTATTCTATTTCAGCTGAGATTAAAATCAGGACCTATGCCATAAAATGTTAACATTTTTAGCATAAATTTAATTAATATTACTTTTTATCAACCCAGTCAATAATTTTTCAATATTCTCTACTGAACTTCTTGTTAGATACAAAATTGTTATGGGTTTTTATTTGTTGGTTGGTTTTTTTTGAACAAGTTATATGCTGGATCAATGTTTTAAGTTCTCTGCCTTTACTCACTCCCTTTACGTAGTTCAGATAGAATTCCTTTTTGTATTTCTCATACTAAGTGAGACTAAGTAAATTACTTGGTAACCTTTACTTCCTTTTTCCTGTCACAGGAATATGATACATGAATACATGGATATTTCCCTTCTGCATCTTTTACTTTCTGTTTCTAGAAATTTGACATTTTTTAATCTTCATATTCTGTAACTCAGTTGTCTCTCAGCTGTGATCAGTATTTATGATTTTACTTTGTGATTCCCATAACACAGACGTTGTCATTAGAACAACCTTGGAAATGTCATAACACCTTTTGAAAACAACCATCATAATATTTTTGTTGGTTTATTTTGAATAATTCTGAATATAATTATAGAAGTTATATCATCAAGGTAAATTTAGAAACATCACACAAAATTATAGAAATAAAGTAAATAAAATAAAAGTTTCTTTATGATAACTCTGTCAATACAGGTTTTTCTCAAGGTATTACATTGTTGGAATATAAATATACAAGCAAAACAATAGTGAAAGAAAATCCTCCATATTTTTCCACATAATCTTCCACACACTTATATGCATATCACAGCAGTGTTTTTACCCGGTTTACAGAAGGCAATCACATAAAAATGTGGAGAATTTTTAAGTATTTAATCTCAGACTTTAAATTCTTTGCCCACAGTATTTGACCTAATAAGGAGATACTAATAGCTCTGTCTTTACCTTCATATAATGAGTGATTCAACTGGAAGCAAATGACTTCTAAATTGACATTGTGTGCAAAAGACTTCTAAACTGACATTGTGTGCACAGTTGAGCTTTCTGTGGATAATGACTTCTATAAGAACAAGACTGATACATTTAACCCTTAGGTGTTCCATGGAAACCATATCAGAGTGCTGTAATAGAAGCACTTTGGCACAAAGTCTTGAGTATGATTCAGATTTTTAGTACATCCCGTAGACCTCCATCTCCTGGGTTAATAATAACTGCAGAAAATTATGGAATATTCCAATTATATTGTGGTATAATTTTGATGTATATAATAATTTTGATTATGACATTTATTGATCAGCACAGATATCAGTAGCAGCTAAAGTAAATAAATTTTTTTGGGAAAAAACTGGGATTCACCAATAAGCAGTTCTGAGCATTTTAACATTATCTGTTTTTATCTATTTTATCTATTTTAATGCTATCTATTTGGAATATCCATTTTATGATTATATGTGCTTGAGGAACATATCTATATAATACATGCACATCTATCAAAGTCAGAGCAGGAGCACTGAAATAAGGATGGACAGAGTAAATTTTTGAGAACTTTCTGACCATCTGGAGTCCCACTAATACTGAAGTACTCTGCATCTCTCAAATCCACTTTAACTACCTCATTATTTTAGGGAGGAAGGTATTATTGTCATTCTCTTTATTTATCCAGATAAAACTCTCTCCTTACTATCACTTTTGTATCAACATATCATACAAATTGTGAACTTTAAATGTGTTGACATGTTAACTTCTTCACCATTTAAACTGGTAGTAGAAATTTCTTATGATTCAAATTCCCCCACAGCTGATAGTGTACTGGAAAGTATCAAAGAAGGAAAGCAGTTTAATCATAAAGAAAACCTAAATTCTTTTTTCATACTCCTCAGCTGATATTTAACAAACTTTTTGTGGCTTCTGAAAGAATAGAGGTAAAAATCCCATCCAGCTTTTATCCATATTATGGTACTTAGGTAGTAACAAAAATATGAAAGTGTTATTGTGTTCATCTCTCTAAAATGTAGTATTAATTTAAGAATTATAATTTATATTAATACTTCACTGTTTCTTTCACTCTCCCAAAAGAAAGAACCCTCCGTACATGCCAAAAGAGATTAATTATTTCTTCTTTTAATCAAACCAAAAACGGACTTGAAAAGAGATCAGTTCAGAAAAATGTTTTCTTATCATTGAATAGAGGAAGGGTTTTTGTGGAAAAGCATGGTTGACTGAAAATATCTTTGTGTCTATTACAAAGATTTCTGCATTACTCTAGACTCCCAAATAGAAGTGTTTCAATGGAAGAGCCTATTTAGCCAGTCTGAATTTCCTTCTGGAGAGAACACTCTCACACACTATCTACAGAAGGAGTTCAGGAAATTAGTCTTCAAGATAAGTAACCCAATCTTGAATATTCCCTGAGGCGCTCTTAAAAATGTTATCTAATGACTTTAATGCAATTTGTCTTTTCTTCTCATAGGCACAATAGTAATCTTTTGAAATTGTGTTGTGACGTGTAACCCTTTATGGAGGATTTTTTTGTGTTTGGCCATAGCAGTTTCTACACTTAAATTTATTTACTGCTCCTTTGGCCTATTTTACTCTTTTTCCTTATTCCAGAGAAATCATTACAAAATCTAGAGACTTCTAATACATTGAATGCTTTTTTTATCAACCATTTTCCCATGTCTAACCTATCTTTCAAACAACTGGAATTTATAAGAATTAGCTATTTTCTTTTCTAGAATCTCTGGAACAGTCCATTCAAGTACAATATTCTTTGCTGCTGCGGTGTTATGAAATTAGAATTATGACTGAACGTTAATGATGAATCTAATATTTTCCTGACCTAATGATGGTCTTCAAATTCTATTCAGCTGGCTGTTCTGTACATGGCAGTGGCAACTGCAATCACAAAGTCTCTGAAAAAGGCACTTTGGTAGAGAAGTGATAATGACAAGGATCTTCTGACATCATATTCACAGGGAAAGCCCTGTCTTAAGGCATTGCTGGTAACATATTTATTCTGTGGTTAGAATCTTCTTACTCTGCTGCCACATTTGAAATATTTTTTCTCTTCCATAGTAGTGCTATAGCAGTATATTAACCATTCACAAAATTTAATAAGTCTTAGGGGTGAGGCTTTACTCATTTGTGTTGGTAATACACTTTTACAAAAGTGTTTTTCCTTCATTCATTAGAAATATCCAGGATCAAAGAGTAGCTGGTGATTTTTAGTCACTGTAAACAAATTCAGGTTACTTTGTTAGGGACAAATTTGAGCTGCCTTGAAATATCCCTTTCTACTTGTTCTCAAGCCTATATTGAATCAGCCTTTCCAGTGAATGTTCCTTTGCTTTTTGACATGTTCTGCTTTAAATGACATGGTGGGTTGAAATGCTTAGACAAACATCCTTAAGCACACAACTATTATGGGTGTCAGAAAAAAACCTCAAAAATCCTTTTTGCCACCTTTATGAATTATTTTTCCTTTTGTTTTCCTGACACAAAATGCAGATTAAAATGATTAAAATGGAAATTCTTTTTTAAATTTTCTTTGCAGTGGTTGCTTTTCATGGGAACCTTTTTTTTTTTGGTCAAAAATAGCATAAAATTGGAAGTTTTGGGCAGAAAAACAAATGTCAGTTGATTGATTTAATGGATGTATAGATTTTGAGCTATTTTGTCAGTAGTTACACACTCATTGAAGGATTCTCAGCCAGATATATGTCCAAAGTATGCATTAACTAGAGATTTTTACAGTGCATCACAGTGGCTCATGGAACAGAAAGACTGTTGCCCTCTACAGGAAATATAACTTGGTATTTTGAGTTCTTGCAGAGATGACATCTAGGATTGCAGAGTAATTGTATAGCTTGAAATTTCATAATTTCCGCTGGATGTCATTGTGCTAAAACCTTCAAAATCTTTTTCCATTATTGATTTTCACAGTACCTTGCGCAGGTGAGTTTCTCTGGGATGATCTGGCAGAAGCTATTTTGCTCAAATGAATAATGTTTCCTTAATGTCTACTAATTTCCAGCACAGAGCTTCCTGCTTTGGAACCAAAACTGTTCTTGATCCTTAATGCTGAAAAAATAAAACATAGCTAGCCATAATTGTGAATATTGAAACAATTTGTAAGTGTGTTTAACAATTTTATGGCACTTTCATAATTTTTTTAGTAAGTTTACCTCTCATGCCAGCACATGTGTATAATTCATTATGAGTATTATTCTTGAAATGCTTAGGCTTTTTCATTGTTGAGTCTGTAAACTGTATACACTCTGGGTGGAATTAAAAAAAAAAACAATGTTTCTATTTGCCCCATGTTGTGCAATGTTACCCATTTGCTATTGGATTCCTTGTTTTCAGTTATCCAAAACATACTTTTGTGTCTACAGGCTTAGAAACAGTAATTCTCAGTATGGGGGAAAATATTTGCTTGAATAAGATGGTTATCTTCCAAGGGACTGGACAGGAATCTATTCTGGGTCGAATATAGTTGGTACCTCTTATCTTCAGAGAAGACAGAGAGTGTCAAAAAAGTGATCTAAAAGGGTGGCACTGAAAAACCCAGTTAATAGTGATAGAAGTCTAAATCTTCCTATTGCAGTGCCAACAAAACTGAGAATTCATTGTTAACAGGGAAAATGAAAAATTAAAGTGATTCATTCTTTTAACTGTATTCTTTTTTTCAGTCACTCATAATTCATCTGTGGGTTTTTTGAAAAGGTTATTTAAGTTGAGGCAGTTTCATATATTCCTGTCAATGATAGCATTAGATGAATAGTCTTATCAAAGTTTGTGCTATATTTAAAGCCAGTTTTCTGCATGTACTGGATAAACACATTAGCATTTATATATCTCGTGATATATAGTGGTATATAATTGTTTGGTCAAATGAAAAGTTACAAATTTCATCTACATATAGTTATATTTGTGTACTTATATATGTAAACTTAGAAAACAATTTTTTGTCAAGTTATATGGGTTTGCCAACAGCATGAAGTTGCTGCTTGCACCAAAGATCACATATGGCACATATATAATACAGAAAATGCCATAAAACTGCAAAATATTTAGACTACTAAAAGAGGGAAATTACCTAAGCCTGAGGAATCAGTGTGAGCCTGAGGAATCATTTCCACTTTTCCTAATGACATGGATTACTTGTCAAAGTCATGAACAGCTCAGCCAAACAGAAAGCCAAAATTACATTAATGTTAAAATTCCTAATATGGCTGAATTTACATACAAAATAAATAACTGACATTTATTGAGAATATCTTCTCAGGCATCTCA
The DNA here is from genome assembly GCA_035048155.1 of Cinnycerthia olivascens. Classification (NCBI taxonomy): domain Eukaryota; kingdom Metazoa; phylum Chordata; class Aves; order Passeriformes; family Certhiidae; genus Cinnycerthia; species Cinnycerthia olivascens. Next base: position 7,919,865 of record JAWWMU010000054.1, on the reverse strand, counting down.
AATCAGTTCCCATGCCATGTTACTTGTACTAATGGAAAAAACCCTGTGCATAGTTTGATTTCAGTTTTCAAATAGCTTGGTTTCATTGGAACCAAATAAAAAATCGAAAATAAACACATCACAAAGGACAAATCTTTAAAAAAATTGTTTATAATAATTTCATATTATAGAACAAAGAGAATCTAGACATGCATGAAGTTACCAATATTAATTACACTAATACACAAAGGGGACACATCTCCGTTTTCAATCTTTTAGCCTTTCCACAATACAAGAGCTATAATAAAATTAATCTAGACTGTAGATAAAGAATACCTTTGTATGTGGTATATCAGATCATTAGCTGGAGAAAATGTTAATCTTTTAATTGCTTTCTGTGGGTATGTATCTGACCCAAAGCAGATGCACTTGTAGCAGATCCAAATATTCCCTCCTAATAAAAATTCCCAACGTCATTAATTTTAAGTAGCTTTATCTCTTGTGATAAATAATTTCAAAACTATTAAATGAGATAAAGACTTCCAGAGGTCCAAGGAATCATTCTGTCTCAGCAGAAGGTCCAGGGCTGAATGAGTAGTACTGTTCTCCTTCAGTGGTGGATCTGACAGAAACACAAATGTAGATGATCAGCTGACGCCTGGGTATAAGACAGAAAAAAGACAAGTGTGGTCTTGTTTTTGGGTGGGGTTTTTTTTGTTTGTTTTGTTTTTGAGTTTGAGTTTTGCTTGTTTGTTTTTTGTTTGGTTTGGTTTGGTTGTTTTCCAAATTATGAGGTTAAACTCTGCTTGAAAATTTGCATTCTTTCAGGGTGAGGTGGCTTCAATGTCTTTCAAGAATGCTAGCAGTTTCTGTCAGCATCAGAAAGGTATTCCTGCATTTACTGACAGAATAATCAGCAGAGAGAATTGAGTGGTCCTGAGGACTGATTTAGATGTTGCCTGCTGTTCAGTGTAATTGATATAATAACTGTATTTATGTAAAGGCATTAAATTTTCAAATATTGCCTTTTCCTGTGTTTTCATTTTTATAAATTCCTGAAGTAAATCAAAACTAGAAACATTGAGTCAGTAACCTGAGCATATCTTTTCCTTCTTCTTATGAAATCAGAGGAAAATTGTGTCACATAAAATATGATGAACTGAACTCTGCTAGAAAGTCAATAAAATGAGCACCAACTTGCATTTCCCAGCAGTATAAGTGACCAAAGGTTGCACTTAACACAAAAAATGTGGCTAGTTTTTATTCAGATGCTTCATTAACAGTAGCAGTGTGCTGCACATATTGAAAAGGCAATCTTACTTTCTTCCAAGAGGTTTATTTATAGTGAATAACATATTTTTAGAACATGTTTTTAATAAGTAGTACAAACAAGTTGCATGGGTATTATAGTATAATATGGATATTTTATAAATGTCAAAAGATATTGCTTTTTTACAGCATATGACATGTTAAATTACTTTGAAATATGAGCTGTTTTTTAGTTGTTTAAAATTTGGGTATAGTCTTTCCATCATATGCCAAGCATAAGTGATGAACTCTAAATTTATTTAGGAAAATTATTATTCCTTTCAACCATAAGTATAATTAAATAGAGCTTGATGAAAAAAAATTTGAAATTTAATCTGGTTTTTGTATCAAGGTTGTGGCATGACAGAGCTACGAGGGTGGCTTCTCTGAGAAGCTGCCAGAAGCTTCCCTGTGTCCAATGCCACCTGGCTCCAGGAGGTGCTTGGTGCTGGCCAGGATCGAGCCCATCAGGGGTGGTGGTAGTGCCTCCGGGATAACATAATTAAGAAGAAAAGAGAAAATTATTATGCAGAAGTAATTGCAGCCAGACAAGAGAGGAGTGAGAATATGAGAGAACCAGCCTTACCCAGGCCAGCGAAGAAGGCCAGGGAGGAGGTGGTCCAGGCTCTGCAGCAGAGATTCCCCTGCAGCCCATGCTGAAGACCATGATGGGCTGGGCTGTGCTCCTTTATTCCATGCTTGTCCAGAGTGGAGCAGTGTCTTGGTTTAGGAGTGGTATTCCCAATTCAGTGTTCCAGATGAAACCTCAGACCACAGTTCCCTCTCCATCATAAGGACTGTAGTGTTTGGAATCACACTTTAGTAATTATGCCTTTTTCATTAAATGAGTATGTAACTTCTAAACCAAAAGGGCCATTTTTATGCTCGTGTCAGCTCCAAGTTTTGTGCATGAAAATCCACTAGCAATGGATACGAGGGCTCCGCAAACATGGGGAAAACATTGAGAGAGGTACACTCCAAATGCATGATTTTCTTTTGTTAAAATCAGTTGACAAGAGTAATTTAAAACTACCCTCTTCTCATGCTTCTTTGCAATCTCTTTCCCAATATGATGACAGCATGATTTTGACAGCTTGTTAGACTTTATAGTGCTTGGAAACTAACAGTGTTGAGCAACTGACATTGGCTTACTGTGAGATGCAAACAGAGCAGAAGTCAATGAAGATTATACAGTTTGATTGTTTGGTAAATGAAGATCCATGAGAACTGAAAATCATATAATCTTTATTGGCAGGCTAGTGTTACTTTAAAAAGTGACATGAAGAGTGTAAAAAAGCATGGAAAACCATCTGTGTTAGTGACAAGAAGACCAGAGCATAAACAATGCCGATGATTTAATTAGTAGCCATGTAAAATATAGGCAACTAATATAAACCTGTGCATTGGATTTCATTTCCTTTCTTTGCATCATATGAGAGCTGACAGGTCAGTTTTAGACATAAGTTGTTCTTGAACATTTAATAAATGCTGTCATAGTTGATTTTCTCTGTATTCAAAAGTACGTACCATTGCACCATACTAAAGGAAAAATCATATTAAAAGAAAAAAATACAATGGACATTTTTGCAAATTAAGAATTTCCTGTGAAAGTAAAGAAACTAGAGGGGAACGGTTAACTGTTTTTTGTTTCAGAAAATTATGGAAAAATTTATGTCATGAACATTTGCCATATAAAAAAGCAGTTTTATATTAACTTACTCTGTTTCATTATTGTATAAGGGAATATATATATTTGATGGCATATGATAAAGAAATGCACTCAAGTCACTCTTCTAACAGTACCATGAACAAACATTGAAAAAATTAATATTTAGCTCTTCTGAGAATAAGTTCTCCCCTTCAAACAATATACATTTAAGCTCAGAAGAGATAAACGGGCATTCTCATAGAGAGTTAGACTCAGTAAGATTTCTTCGTGTTAACAAAGTTGATGATGTTAATGTACTTAGAAGAAGGAAGCTTGCTTGGTCACACTGCTCAAAGGAGAAAGTGATGCATGTGCAGGTCGATATGTGACAGACAACTCTGAAAGTCTCTTCTTATAGGCATAATTTGGTCTTTTGTCTTTGCTCCTATTCAGTTTTTCTCTGAAAGTAAATTTTGGTTTTACCACTTAAAGTGAATTGATTTGCTTTTATGAGTTAATAGGGTATGAGTTTTTAAAGTCGAATTAATAATATTTATTAAGTACTCATAAAATTCAAACAATTCATTAATACCATATGATCATGTGTAATATTAATATCATAGTTCATTTCAAGGAAGGAGGTATTTTTTAAAAAAACAAACCCAACCTGCAAATACTTTCTTTTTGAGGCTATAAATGGCTATATATATAACTGTTATTATTGATACGTATATACAGTAATGGATGTATCTTAAAGTATACCTTATAATTGCTGTATACTCTCAAAATTACTGAAAATAACACAAATTCTATAATTAGAGACCTCACAAGGCGCTATCTTTCTATCTTTCTCGGTCTCATGAGGTGCTTCTTCTGTATTTTGCATACCATGTAGACTAAACATAGCATTAGTTGAAATTCATCTCTCAGAGTTCAGTTTCTGTAAACTCATAGGTAAGGAAATGTTGATTTTCTATCAGAGATAGTCCTCCTGAAATTGCACGTCTTGATTCAATATTTATTTATTTACCTACCTGAAATATGTTTAAGCCTTTATTTGCTTAACTAGAACTACTTGTATTTTTTCATTAAAATAAACCCCAACCAAACAAAAAAACAGCCAGAAAGTTTTTTGTAAGTAATAGATATGGAATTTTTTTATCCTTAGGTTATTTGTTCAGACAGATCTTGACTGATAATGACTAAATGTTGTTACAGTGTCAGGGTAGCTAAATGAATTTGTGTCATTGCAGCTGCCAAAGACATGTTCATGTTCCAAAAATTCTTCTCCACAGCCATATAAGCAGAATGTTCTTGTAGCTAAACACCTTGTTAGCTTATTAAGCATATAGTCACTTTTATGTGTCCTTAGTATTTTAGGATATTTTTTCTCTTTGTGAGAGTATGAGATACAGCTTTAAAGGAGGTCAACTTTTAAGTTTTGCTCATCAAAACCTAATTTTTACTGCTGTCACTGTTCACTTCTGCATCTGTAGGAGCATGAGCAGTGCAAAAGTTCTACTGGCCACCTCTCTCTGAAGGGCACTGATGAGTCCTAGTAGAACAATTAGTACCATCCAGTACCATGCAGTTTCCATATTTGCCTGTTATCTGTGATTATATGAATAAATAGTGTGTCATCTCCTGAACTCCTGGTATGATTTCTGAAAAGAATAACAAGTCTGATAGAAGGGCAGGTTTAATTGTTAGGAGAGCTGTCTCTTAGGAAAACAGCAGTGACTGTCCTACAGAAATACAGACTGGACAAGAGAAATTGTATATAAATATACTTGTTGAGTTTGACTATACTCTGTTAGTATCTGGAATGATCCCATGTAGTCCACATTGATTATTCTGGAGTAGACATCTGCAGCAGTGTTTTCTAATATGACTGTGCAATAACTTTAATAACTGCTTTGTGCAATAATGCAATATGTTAAAACTTAGTCTCATACTACTTCCTCCTTTTCCTTCCCAAATCTCAAACTCCTCTAGAAGAGATAAACTCTAGTGAATCTCATGGTAGAATTGTCACACACCCTTTAAATTGTAATCCCAGAAAAATTACTGGCTCAAAACTGATTGAAAGCCATCACTTTCAAAGTAGATCTGACTAGAAGCATCCAATAAGAATTGTTCCTCCAACTTTCTACTTGTGCTGTTGGATATTGAGTTTTCTTTGTGATAAATTTTAGTTATAAACAATCAACCTTCTTCATAGAAACAACAAGTAAAGAAATTCTATCAATAAATTTCTAAAAAATGTGGGATTCACTCATCCTGATTTTCACTGTAATGCCATTGTTGAGAAACAAATATTTGATTAGCAAAATGCTTTATTTAGAACTTAAATGGGTAATTCTGTACAAACCATCAGAGGAGATACCTTTCATAGTTCTTAAATTTTTATTAACAGCAAACCAAGGTCCATGGAATCATAGTAGTCAGAGGTGTGGTTTGCCACATGGCTTGAAATGAGTTCCAAAAACATTTTATGCTGATTCAGACATCTATCTTTCAGATAATTTTTTATAAAACATAATACAATGTAGAGTTTTACATGTAAATTTCAAACAATAATTTTTATCAGACAGTAAACTGGCAATTAGTAAAAAGAAGAGAGCTCAGATACACTGAGTGTGTCTTGCTGTGAAAACTATATGCCTTTCAAAGGTAATATTACACACAAACCAGAGTTATAATCTAGCAAAAAGGTAGCAGAGACACTTGGGAGGAAAGGGTATGATTTCTTTGCTAACAGTAAACAAAAGAAGAAAGTTTTAAGAAGACTTAAGACCCCTTTTAAGAAGGGGTGAGTCTCATAAGACCTTGGCCTTTCACATCAAGTCCACAATGACCAGACAAATCCACAGATGAAAATTGTTCTGGATCCTGTCAGATCTTTCAACATCACCTTCATAATTTTGATTTGTTAGCCAAATTTTATTATTTCTCTTTTTCTATACTCCTTCAAAGAAGTATAGAATGAGAAACAGTGGTTATTCTAACTGAAAACCCACTTTTAAAAAGTAATACCCAGCTTTCTTGTTATGACATGGGATGAGTTTATAACCTTGTGACTATGATGAAAGTTATAGAATAGAATATAGCAAGACATGAAACTGATCACTACATTCAGAAGAGTAAAGGTTTAGAAAAGCCAACTACAATTTCCCTCTGTGAGTGCTACTTGCTTAGGAAGCCATGGAATGTCATGCCATAGGATAGGAGAGATTCGGCTCCTTAGGAATACCTTCCAGAACAAGTAGTTTCCCATTGCTCCTGGAAACCAAATTCTCAGGATACTGACATCCCTTACCTTGGCAGTTGTGTCATTAATTCAAACTATTACTTTGGAGGTGGTCTAACAGGTAGTGTTTGCCCTTGCAGATTTAACAGCTGAGTAAAGAATTACATGTGTATGGGCTAATGATGTGTTGAGACTTCTCACTGACAGCACACTTTATGTCCTTCGGTGAGGTGGAGTTCACAGGTCTCTGCATCTACAGCCACATCTCAATTATCAGTGATCTGTAATCTGATCAATGGCCTGTTACCCCCATATTTTAGCAGTCAACACTATGATTTTTAATTAAAGTTAGCCATTTGTGTGAAATGATTACTCTGTTCATTATCTTGACAATTTCATTACTATATCAGGTAAAATAAAACATTTATAGCAAGGGGAAAATATATGAGCTACCGTAAGGTTCAAGGAGGTTCATCACTGCAGTTGGCTGAGGCTGATATCATTAACATCAATGGAACAGGTCACAGTTCCTGGTATGCCACATGTCAGTTATCTCCTTTTAAATGAATTATACATGTATTCATTAAAATTCCCTAAGCACTATGGGAACATGAACATTACAAGCATTTGTACCCTGCTTGCACATTTAATATTGTGATATGCATGTGCAGGGGAGCTTAGAAGGATTTGACTTTAAAAGGCTTTGCATGCATGATAATGGATCTAGGAGCTCTGTTGAGTGTTTCACATTCCATATGCAAAAGTTGTTTATGTGACTTTGGCTTCACTCTAGCTAGTTCAAGAATTCAACTTTGCTCTTTATTTTTTCAAAGTATACTTTTATGAATTTCTTATAAATCCCAGGGGGTAAATAAATGCGTGCCCTGAGAAGAAGTCAAAACTTTTGATCCTGTTTTGATCTGGGAGCTGTTGGGAGGACAAAGAAGAGGGGAGTACAGCAGAGGAGTAGTAGATACATCAAGATGACCATCTTCATGAAAAGTTATCTGTGTGTAATTGTGTGTAACCCACCAAATTAAATCAGAGTACTTTGGACAGGAAGATGAGTATTGTTCTGATGCTGAAAGATCAACAGCAGCTGAGCTTTTAAAGATGATCAGAGAGATGTTGAACAGAAGGGAACATTGACACATGGCCTCTCTGTCACCTTTGAAAGCCTCGAGGCTGTTTCTGTTATGCACACTGGTCTGACAACCAGCTTTTACATATCTAGACTGTTGACAGAGGCTGTGCTTTGTAGTTCAGCTGTCATTTTTCCTAAGGGTGAAAGGGCAGGAAAAGGGCTAGAACTGGGGAGAGAAAGGAAGCATAGAGACAGAGTGGACTAGGTTTTACCACCATTAGGAAAATTCTATTTTTTCCACTGAAGATTTCAGCTTTAATTTTCCAGAGGGCATACTAATTATTTCTTTAACATCAGATGCTATTTTTCTTTGCAATTATA
>JAWWMU010000054.1:7890864-7907794 GCA_035048155.1 Cinnycerthia olivascens | reverse complement strand
GGAGGGGTGGTCCATCTAGAGGTTTGTTTTTTTTTTCCCTTCTTTCCCTCTCCCAAATTTGCCCTAAACTAGGACATTATTCCAGTAATAATGCTTGGTATTATCATTTGCCTTCTTCATGTTTATCTTCTAAATATTGATGACAGAAACTGAAAATAATATTTTTTTTTTTTAAATACATGGCAGTGATCTACTTATTTGTGAGGAAATTAGCTTGTTTCTATTGCTAATCATAATCTTGTTTTCTGATTTAGCCTATGTCTTCCCTAGACACTTCTGGCATTCCTCAGGTATAGGAGGTAACAGTAGAGCAAAGTTTGAGAAAATACAAATGATCAATGCATTTGTTAAGACTATTAATGAAATTACATTGCTTTCACTACCAAACAGATGAGACCAGTCCATATGAAGAAAGAAGGATCCTCAAATGGAAAGTTAAATGCATTTTTTGCAAGCTGTTAGATAATGGCCAAAATACACCTGAAAAATACAAGCACCCCTCTCACCAAGGCTCAATTTTCTAATTATCCTTGACAAGCAGAATTACTGCAAAGAGTTTTATAATACTTGAAATCTATGTACGTGATTCATTGTGTCTCTGTAGATACAATGAAACCAAATGTGTTTGACAGGATGCCCACAGTGATGGTGTAAATCCACTAAGAGCCCACCTGAAAGTGAGATACCTTCTAGGTGTGGCATCCAAGGCAAGCCATGGCTTAAAGTGAAAAAGCTCAAAACTGTGGGAGACCAAGTGGTCTAGTGAAATATTTCTTTAGAAATAAGAGAGTCTTTCTTTCTTGTCATTAAATATACCATCAATCCTTCATCCAAGGGGAAATTGATGTGTTAATAACACTATTCTCTTAAATATTTGAGCAATGCTTAAGATATTAATGCTATACTGGTACTGTCCATTTATTACTAAAGAGAGAGAAAGATGGCTAATGACCAGAAAGACAAGACACTACAGTATGGAGAAGGAATTGATTAAAGGTAAAACTGTAGTGAACTGAGATTAAAGAGGTAAGAGGAGGAGAAGGACATGCCCTAGGAGAAAAGAAAAAAGTCTAGAGCAAAGACATGTTGTAGATCTGAAACAATAAAAACGAAAGCGGTAGTCATTTTAAAACAATGAAGTGAAACATCTTTTTAGAAAATTCTACTGTGCAATTATCTCTTAAATTTTACAACAATATTTGGTTTATTTCAAACATCCCAGATGGTGAGGCAGTATTCTGTAAAAAAGCTACCTGATGGGGTGGGTGGTGTGTGTGTATGTTTGGTGTTTGATATCAATATAGCCCCTTTGCTTCCTGGACGGTGAAGAATCGCTGTGTTTATTGTGACTCTGGAAACACAACTACAGTCAGCAAATTTTTACTCAGGCCAAAATGAAGAATTCTGTTAAAATTATGTCTCATTTTAAGTGCATACTTGGTAAAATCTTATGTAGGATGTGGTAAATTAATCTCTTTTTTTTGCTTTATTTTATAACATTTCACTTAAATCATGTTTAGCGCACAAATGAGAGAGATCGTATTTAAAGAGTTTGGTAAGCAGTGCCCTCCTTGCCAAGGTGACATATGCCATAATGTCTAGTAAGAGATCTTTTTCCAGAGCACATATGTTGAGTACATATGGATACCAGTAACCAGCAAGATGCCATTAAAAATACATTTGAAGATTTTATCCTAAATATTCACAAATATTGATGACTTTGAATCTTAACCTAACTGCAACATTTTATAATCATCATCATCATCATCATCACATCTTCATTATCACAATACTAATACTAATAACAACAGCAGTATCAACAACTTATACTAATACTAATAATCCATTTTCAAAGTTTCCAAACCCTAGTTTAATTTTCTTGTCTTAATATTGTATGGCATTATGAAATGGCACTTTTTCATCGTGTTTACTCCTGCCATCCCTAATGCATTAGCAGGTGTGAGATTAATGAGTGGAGCACATGAGACCTGCCACAGTTAATCACATTTGTAACCTTTCAGATACACAGCAGAATATTTCTTGCTGTGAAACATCCTTTACCTTTTAATCTCTGCTGAGCATAGTGCTAACTCAACACTGTATGTTTTTTCTTCTGTCTTTTAAGTTAAGTCATCAAATTATTATTCCTCTTTCATATTTTTCCATCAAAGAACTGTTTATATTTCAAGGAAATATTGAAGTAGTCAGAGAGTGATAAGCATAATAGTAAACTTTTCTGGAATTAAAGAAATGTGAGAGAGGTGGTACTTTTACTATCATACATCATAATATTTACAGATAACATATAATTTTTAGAATAAGTTTATAGTTCAGAAGTTTACACTTCATTTTCAACTTTGTGTGAAGCGTTAAAAGATCACTTGAGCATATTCTATAAATAACAGTGTTAACTCAATGGAATTGTACATATAATGAAGCTGTTCATGTGCTCATATATGTCACTGAATATAGGCAGATATATGTAAGGCTTGAAAATTCCAAATTAATATTTTTTACTTCTAGAACTATGTGAAAGGTCTCCATGTGAATAGATGTATTTGTTCATATGTATTTATAAGTGCAAATTTAGGAATGTTGGTCTTAATGTTATTAGTAATTCTAAGGGGAATTTAACATATATAGATTGAAAAAATGCTCAGAATCATAAAATCACAGAATGCGTTAGAAGGGATTTTAAGTTCCAGCTACTTTGCTATCAGGGACACCTTCCACTACACTAGGTTGCTCAAGACCATCCAGCCTGGACTTGAACACTTCTAGGGAGAATCCACAACTTTGGGCAACCAGTTGTTGTGCCTCATCACTCTTACAGTAAAGAATTTTATTTTTGATCTAAACCTACACTCTTTCACTTAAAAGCCATTCCCTCTTGTCCTATCACTACATGCATTTATAAAATGTCCCTCTCCAGCCTTCTTGTAGCTCTCCTGTAGGTACCAGAATGCTGATAAAGTCTCCCTAGAATATCCTTTTTTCCAGGAAAACGGTTCTAACTCTCATAGTCCACTCTCCTAGGAGAGGTACTCCAGTCCTCTTATCATTTCTTTGAGCCTCCTCTGAACTTTTTTCAGCAGGTCTATGTCCTTTTCACATTGGGAGCTGCAAAGTTGGATGCATCACTACAGGTGGGATGTCATAAGAGCAGAGGAGGAAGAATCACCTCCCTTGACCTGCTCGTTACACTTCTTTTGATTCAGCTCAGGATATGTTTGGCTTTCTGGCCTGCAATGTACATTGCTAGTTCATGGTGAGCTTCTGGCCAACCAGCATCCCCAAGTCCTTTTCCCCAGGGCTGCTCTCAATCCGTTCTCTGCAATGTGCACTTACAGCCCAGGACAAGTGCAAGTGCCCTGGGTCAGGGTAATCCTAAGCACAAATACAGTCCTTGTCAAATTTCATAAAGTTCACATAGGCCCACCTCTCAAGCCTGTCAAGGTCCTTCTGGATGGCATTACTTCTACCCAGCATGTCAACTACACCACGCAGCTTGGTGTTTGCAAACTTGCAGAAGGTGCACTCAATCCTATGATGTATCTCATTTGTGTACCTCCAGGTTCTTCAGATGTTCTTGAACCTGATCTTTTCCTGGGTGATAGCTAAGCAAACAGTATTAAGCGAGTTTCTTCTTACAGGAAGAATTCACTCAAAGAATGCAAATCAAGCTATTACTTTAGTCCACTTTGTCTGGCCCTGACATTATTAAGAAAAGGCCTTTTCCTTGACCTTGTAATGCAGGATCCAACATCTTGCCATGACTTGTTTTGGTTGAAGCTGATTTTAGCTTTTTTTGGCTATGATAACTATTGTCTAGCAGTCATGTCACTGATACCAAAATTTTTTTAGTTCTTGTTCATCTTTGCGCAGTTGTATAATGCAACTTTTCATGCTAGTTAATAGATAATCATTCTAAGAATGAAAATGTGGTGTAGAAGCCGAGAGGCCTGGTGCTACAGGCAGCAGCCCTAGGAAGTGAACACTAACCTTGATATTCAGCTGATATAACTGAAGAGTTACAACAGTGAAAGGCAGGGCTCTGACTGCACTATGACCTGCTTAGAAGGACAAACACTGCCTGGAACTAGGAGTTTTTATCTCAGGGGTAACACGATGTGGAGATCCAACCTAAACAGCCTCCCTCTTGGTGAGAAGGCCCATAACAACAATTAAACAATAAGATAGGAGATTTTCCCTAACAAATCAGGCATGCAACTGCGACCAGAATGGCAACTACCTAGAATCTAGTATAAACCCATTACTTTTGCACAGGAGATGTGCTTATAGTAGCAAAAAATTTTTGGTTACCAAAGTTAATCCCATGTACTAAATATATATTTTATAGCTATATATAGATAAAAAAAGATATCTTGAAAATAGAAAAATCCATAGAAAGAAAAATCACAAAAAGTATTCTAAACATAATAGCAAATACTATATATCATTGACTACCAATGCTTTTTATTATTTAAAGCTTTTCTTTTGTTTTGGAAATCTAGATTTTAATGCAATCTATCTAGAAACTTTCAGGCAGCACTAATGTTTCAGTACCCTGTGCACTCTTGATGCTAAACCTACGATTTTATTTAGACTTGTAAATCTAATTTCACAGAAATTTCCTATATACAAAGACAACAAGAGAAAAAAACCCAAAACCCAATAAAAGTAAAAATAGTGCTCATCTTTGCAAAATACATGAAATGTTTAGGAACAAAAGCATAATATTCTTTTAAAAAATTTCTATTACCTATATTTTTTTATTCAAATCAAATCAATTACTTTTCAAAAGCATGAATAATAAGAAAACCTGGCTTTAATTAAATGAATAACACAAGCTACATTTTATGAACTTAATTCTATTATATATGCACTGCAATAGTGCTTAAAACCACTTTTGTTTCTCTAAATGCTACCACTAATATCAGTACCTTAAAAAGTATACATACTTATCTTTACATATGTATGTTTCCAACATTTGTTTTGTTCTATTGATCCAATGATACAAACCATAAAATATTTTTACATTAATCTTATTCAAACCTCTATCTCACCCTGAATTTTTTTACTGTTGTATTCTTGTTTAAAGTTTACTGTTCACATACCTTTGATGAGTTAATATCTGGTTCCTCTATCCTTACCTATTACATTTTATAAAGACCCCCCAGACTGAACATTCCATAATATCTATAGCCATTAAGTACTCAACAAGTTTTTCATTCCCCATTTGCTTCAATTTCTAAGTCTGAGTAGGACCTGAAGCTTGTCTCATCTCATCAAAACTGAGAGGCTTCAGAGCTGTATTAAATATAAGTCCTATCAAGATTCACAAACTATGCCTTCCTTCATCTGCTTCCCCTGAGGGACCCCACGCATCTGATCACACCTATCAGATGGCTTGGTCTTTATGAAACAAAGCAAACACAACTGCTTTCAGTAAAAACACAGACAGGAAAAAAACGAGTGCTGCATTCTTCCCGCAGCTTACTAGCCCACAAGTCAGAATTCTTACACAGCAGCTCCCTCAGTATCCTTGGGTGGATCCCATCCAGCCCCATAGACCTGTGTGTGTCTAAGCAGTGCAGCAGGTTGCTGACCACTCTCCCTATGGAAGCTTCATTCTCCTGCCCATCCCTGTCTGTAGCTCAGGGGGCTGGGTGCTTACAGAATAACTGGTCTTGCTATTAAAGTCGGTGGCAAAGGAAATATTAAATATCTCTGTTAAACTTAAACATTTTTATGAAGAATACATCTCCTGAAAGCCTTGCTGGAAGCTCAGTAGGTGCAAATTAGCACTTCCCATGTCTTGGTAGCCACAAGCCTTTGTAACTCTTTGCACGTCAGCTAGTGGAAATGTAGACTCCCGTGGAGTTAATAGGCAGCTTAGCAGGGTTTTGGAGAAGCTAGGGTGACATACTGGAGTATAGATTTATAAACAGGATAAGACGGATTGTCGATTTATGTTAAGTCAGATGATGCATGGAAAGTATGAGCTAGTCTGAGATACTTGGGAAGAGAAGATTCTACGCTTTACTACGGGATAATAGCAGGCATATGGGCAATTACTGCAAGCCCTAAGGTCATACAAAAAATCCTTAGCAAAGATTTTAAATCCGGGCTGAAGTCCTGATGCATACCATCACCTCTTTGTTTCTTTTTCCTTTTTATTTAAATGTGAATATTTTGGAAAGGTTATTCAGTTTGGCATTAATCAAGCAGCATGTTTCAGCATGTCTTACAGGATTTGCACGAAGGATGAGGTTACAAAGATTATCAGTATTTTCTACACCTTATCTGCAAAGCAAGTCTTAATATTAGGAGAACACAGCTTGAAGTCAGCTACGGTTGATTTCAGTGGGAATTGCTCAGCCCCCTGCTTCTCTGTTTCTATGGGAGACAGCATGGGCTAACTGCACAAGATATGAATGCTCTGCCAGTTTCTAAATGGGTGACTTGTAGGAGTGGAGTCAGAGCATTTCTTTGAACTTCTGCAAGTGTGTATTTCTGTCTCTTTTTTCCTTTTTCCCCCCTTTTCTTTAATTTGCCAATATTTTCCCCTTATTTTTTTCTAATTAAATTGGCTGTAGTTCAAAAGAAAAACATCCCAGTCCATATGTCACTGTGTTCATAGCAGGCGAGTGTGGTAGAAATATAGCAACCGCTCCTATGTTTTTCAATAGGCTGTAATAAAACTGTGTTTATTAGTTATGTGATTAAACCAAAATATCATTTTTGCTTTGTTTTAAAGAAAGCTAAAACCTAATGTCTTGAATACACAATTAGCCTTCTCAAACAAGTGAAATAATTTTTAAAATAAGATTTTCAAGGCTTTTTCCTCTGTCTTTCAGAAATGAGGCCGCACGCCTGAATTTCATTTAGAGAGTCAATGAACTGTGACTAGATTAATGTCTGTTTCACTTCCTTTCCCCACTGCATATGTGATTAGATATATGTTTCTTTTCCAATAGATACAAATCATCTGGGAGGAAATGTATCACCAACATTATTATCTTTCTACCACTGGGAGAATGGTGTGACATCCTAAAACTGGAGTGAAGAGTGCTTTAGATTTCTACAGAGTTCTGAGAAGTGAGCCAAGAATGTTTCTGTATTGCAACCTCATTCCAAGGTAGTAGCAAATTCCCATGGATTTGTAGGATGCAAAACATGACAATTTCATATCTCTTCCACTGGTACGTGTTTAATGCTGGATTTAAAATGCATTCACATTAAAAGATTATTCGTGCAGATATTTCCTGCCATGGAGGGGCTACCTCCTGTAATTCTGGCACTTCATTGTTTCACAGAAGTTGTCTTCTCAGAACTTGCCTTCACATTTTTAAAATCTGACCTAGTTTCATACTTTTCATATCCATACTTCAGTGGTTTTTTGTATTGTGTTTCCTTATCTTGACACCTAGGCAAATTTGGCTGCATATATTTCTGCATATGGATGTGCAAAGGACTACATCCCAGATCTACTTTGATTTATTCACTATTCTCATTACTTAAGAGCATAGGAAAGCCCATATATACCTAAACTTACTGTTCTGGTCTGTAGCCTGTCTCTGACAATGGCCAAGATTTAGGGAAATGGAGAGTGTTACTTCTCCAGATATACCTTCAAAATGCTTCTAATAATGAACATCGATTTTTTATTATTATTTTATTTTTTGGAGGATGACCTTGTGCAAAGCAGCTTTGCAGAGAAGGACTGGGAATTCTGGCAGACAACAAACTGTCCATGAGCAAGCAGTGTTCTTGTGGCCAAGAAAGCCAATGATATCCTGGGCTGCATTTGCAAAAGCATTGCCAGCAGGTCAAAGGAAATGATCCTGTCCCCCTATACTGTCCTGATGAGGCACATCTGGAGTTCTGTGTCCAGTCCTGGGCTCCTCAGGACAGCAGAGATATGGAGCTCCTGGAAAAGGCTAGTGACTAAAGGGCTGGAGCATCTCTCTTACGAAGAAAGACTGAAGCATTCAGGCTTGTTCTGCCTTGAGAAGAGAAGACAGAGAGGGAATCTCATCAATGTATACAAGTATCTGAAGGGAGGATGTCAGGAAGATGGATCCAGGCTCTGCTCAGTGGTGCCAAGCAATAGAACAAGAGGCAACAATTGGAAACTGATGAGCAGGAAGTTCCACCTGAACAGGAGGAAGAACTTATTTACTGTGCAAGTGTCTGTGTACTGGAACAGGTTGCCCAGGGAAGGTGTGGAGTCTCTCTCACTGAAGACTTGAACTCTCTCTCTTCTATACTGAAGAACAGTCTGGTCAAAATCATGTGCTATCTGCTTTATGAGGACCCTGAATGAACAATGGAGTTGACCACATGAGTCGTGGTGGTCTCTTCCCATTCTATGGCTCTCTGATTAGGAAAGTTTTACCTTTAAATAATCCTTGATGAGCATGTTTTGCATGTTTTCTATTAATCAGCCTTATGTTTAGAACTCATATATATTTGGATTCTGTGTTGTCTCATGGTGCTATTTTTAAAGGTTTAGTTTTGGAAAGCTGCTTCTCTTTGATGCCTATTTATTGAGAAGAAAAATAAAGGAAACCTGAGTTTCGCATAGCAGTCAAGATCTCAATTCACCATGCGTTTAACCAGGAGCATATTGGCCTGTTGCCTTTTGCACTCTACTTCCTTATTTTAATAGTTCATATGATTTGTTTACCTTTTTTGAGATATATTTAAACCCTACTGATGTTCAATAGTGCCATTCGAAGACTCTCAAATAACTTCTTCTTGAATGGCAGCCAATTTAGAGATTCTAAGATAATAAATGCAATTTATAGTTAATAATGTAAATGTCTATTTTTTTCTGGCCATAAATAAAGTATTGCTAGTATTTTGGCTACAGATTACTTCATTTTAGTTTACGTATTTTATAATATTGATTAAGTTGGAACTGATATTCAACTAATATCATATTTTTATATTATCTTGAGTGAAATCTTTCTTGCTCGATTTTTCCAGAGAACCTTGGATGTAAATCTCTCTCTAAGAAATCTGCGATTCTTATTTTGCTTTGAAAGTTATAAATAGCTTTCCAGATTAAACTTATCGTCTATTGCCAAAATGGAAGCAAGTGGTATAAAATAACTAACAATTACTGTACAGAACTTCTGATGTGCTTCAATTTGAATAATGTGGTAATTGTTCGTATGTTTTATTCTTTTATATGTATTCTCAGCCTGCAAATATTTATCTTCATCCTTATGGCTTGAAAATGAGTCTCTTTTTGAACTCACACATTTTTTCCATATTTAACAACTGCCTATATTAACATGTTTA
The DNA here is from genome assembly GCA_035048155.1 of Cinnycerthia olivascens. NCBI lineage: Eukaryota > Metazoa > Chordata > Aves > Passeriformes > Certhiidae > Cinnycerthia > Cinnycerthia olivascens. The sequence goes on along the minus strand of JAWWMU010000054.1, from coordinate 7,898,482 downwards.
GTATTTTTAACCTACTTCACATAGATAAATTACGCATTCTCCACTTGTTTGAGTACTCAGTGTAGACATATATTAAAATTTGTTGAAGAAAAATCTGAATGAGAGAGAATTGGTCTCTATACAACAACTGTATTTTCTCTGAAATGGAGAAAAGAAACCAAACTGGAAGTTTTTCTGTCTTCCTTTGCTAACTACTTAGTCCAGATTATGCGGCAAGGTATAGTCCATGTACCCCCATGTAATCCCATTTTATGACTCTAATTCTTCTTTAAAAAATTAGAATTTAGCCTCTTAAAACTGCCAGAAGCTACTATCAGAAGCAGGGATCTGTATTAATGACATGATTGTGTAGTACCCAGATATTTTATTTTGATTAAGTATCACACTGCCTATGAAATGCAATTGTTGTCCTGTTGAAATTAATTATTTTCTCATTAACCTCTAATTGTGCGGGCTATTATACATCTTGTTTTAACACAGTCTCCATACAGATGAATGATGTCTTATAAACTATGCTTGAGATGAAATAAAGAACTGTGAATTTAAGCAACCTTAGATTCTCATAGAAATTTTCATCAGGTTTAACTGTGTTGGTTTCAAGATGCTCAATCTCAAAATGAATGTTTTAGAAATAATAATCATAACTGTTATGAGGATGTGAAATTTATAGTAAATATAAACAAAAGTCTAAAGACTCATTCTCCCAGTAGTTCACCTATGGGTTACTTGTAATTAAAGATTTTGATATTTTTTTCCTGTATCATTAATGTATGTGTGTGCATCTGCATGTCTGTATGTCTGTGTGTCTTAGTATCTCAATAATTTTTAGCTGCAATACAACAAAGAATCTTGACAACTGTTAACAGAGCACAAACAGCAAGATTAATAGATCTAGACTCACACAAGAAATTCAATTCCTGAAAACCAACAGCCTTGTAGTGTAAGACAATTTAAAATAACAAATGAATATGCAGTGTTTGGAAAAAATCTACAAATAGAATGGTGAAGATTGTCCTGAGGAGCAGCAGCGTGCAGCTTCACAACTTTTTTCCATTTTACCACCTTCAATCACTTCCAAGGGTCTACTTTCTGCATTCAATTGCTCCAGAACTCTGTGGGGTGACAATGTGATTTCCTTCAGCATGCCCCTATTGTTTTGAGTGTGGGTGCTGTGAAGGGAAGGCACACATCAGGCTCTGAGCAGAACCCAGGAAGGGGAGTGGCTGATGTATCAGCAAGAAGTCTGTTAAATGCTGACTCTGACCTTCAAGCAGAAACTTATTCCAGTATTGTGCATTTGTTTAACCTTTGCAAGCATCAAAAGAGCATTCGTTTTTATCTGATCAGAAGCACAAGATACTTTGTTTTAAAGGGATGCTGCCTCCTTTACCAGAAATATATCTTTCCATTCTTGAATATAGAAGTCAAGGAAACACTAAATATCAAGGACAAATGATACAAATCAGAACAGTTTGAGATAAGAGGTAAGCTGTTACAAAGACAGATGTAAAGTAATTTCTACATTTAGGGGAATTTGTAAACAAAGGAATTGATGCTTGAAGATTTAACTACATAGAGCTGCTAAATTTTAGGCCTTGCTAGAGCATTCTCTGCTAAATTTGAAGGTAAGACCTGAAGAAATCAATCATATACATATGTACATGTGCACACACACAGACATTACTTTTTCACAGTAGTATGCATGCTTTCTCTCAAGAAAGTAAAACAAAAAAGTGACTTTTTATCAACATTTCAGGGCTGAATTAGTTGTGGTCTTGGTGCAGTTCAAAGACAGAAGCATTCTGTCTGTTTTGACTAAATATTATCTTTATGAATTAGATTTTTGGCACTGTGTGAGCAAACCATTTTTCAATTAGTGCACCCTTTTTGGCAAGCCATGCCCAGTCACAAAGACATGTCATGTTAGATAATGAAATATGTCCAACTTACATTCTGTAATATTGGTGCAAATTTGCATTTGTTCACCATGCCAGGGAAAAAAAAATAAGGCTGATAAAATACAAAAGACATTTACTTTGGGCTGTGTGAGTAACTTGACACTGGTAAGAGGAAAAGGATTAGAGATTAGTCTTTATTAAGTAATTCTTCTTTAGTACTTTAGGTGTGAGTGATACCCAATTCCCAGCACACTTCTTGGGAACAGGATGAAAATAGTTTGGATAGGCTACTACAAAATAAAGTATTTCCGAAAGTTACTCTTCCTGAAGTCATTTCACATAATTTAACAAATAGAATTCCTATATTCCTAACCTGTCTCTAGTAAAAACATCATGAACAGCTTTCTTTTAGCTACTCATATTACTAAACTGTTTTTAAGATCTGTTCATAGACTATAGATATGGTAAAATGACCTAACCTGTCTCAAAAACTCCTGGGATGATCTGCAGTGTGTTCCTTTCAACTCAGCATATTCCATACTATGATTCTATATTAGCTGGGCAGCAATGTGCCTTCATATTTTGATTAAAGGTATGAGTTTTGACCAAAATTATTTTCCTGAGGGATGAATATTGACATTAACATTGTTTAATATTTTATTCTATGCTCTGGACCTTGGGAAGGAATACACCATAAGCAAGTCTGTGGGTGATACCAAATTTCTTCCTTACAGAGGGAAGTTAACAAGAAGGAGGAATTGTCCCATTAGGAATTGCTTAGGGAATTCAGAAAAGACCAGCAGTTGGAGGAGGAGTGACCCCATGAAATTGGCCAGGCAGAGCAACATCTCTGCAGAGACAGAACCTGGGCATTGTGTGAGCAACAAGTTGAACAGGGATCAACAGCGTGTTTCTTTGTGATGTTGAATCCTAACCAGCTACAGCATCAACAATATTGTTAGCAGGTTGAGGGAAGCCATTAGTCCCCTTTATGGCTCTGCATGATGAATGGCTCACTTTTGAAACAGAAATATCAGCAAATAGTGACAACTGTCAAAGTGCCACCCAGATGTTTGGGAAATGGAACAGGAGGCTTATAAGGTCTGCTTGAAGAGTATGGTTTGTTCAGGTCAAGAAGAAATGTATCAGTCTAATAACCTATTGGTGAGAGGTTAAAAATGGGATATTAACAGACTATTCTTGAAAGTGCAGAACAACAACAAGCTGAGTGGTGCTATTGACACATCCTAAAGGATGGGATGCTGTCCAGAGGGACCAAGACAGGCTAAAGTGCATACATGACAATCTCATATGGTTAACAAGACCAAGTACAAGGTCCTGTACCTGGGCTGAGGCAATCCTTCATACCAATACAGGCTGGAGGATGAACAGATTTTAACTCCAAAGAGGACTTGGGAGTGCTGGTGAATGAGAGGACATTGCCAGAAATGTGCACTTGCAGCCCAGAAAGCCAAACGTGTCCTGGGCTGCATCCAAAGCAGCATGGGCAACAGGGAGAGGGAGGGGATTCTGCCCTTCTGCTTCACTCTGGTGAGACCCCCACCTGCAGTGCTGCATCCAGCTCTGGGGTTCCCAGCACAGGAAGGAAATGGACCTGTTGGAGTGAGTCCAGAGGAGGTCAAGCTGATCAAAGGGATCTCTCCTGTAAGAAAAGGCTGAAAGAATTGGGTTTGTTCAGTCTGGAAAACAGAAGCCTTCAGAGTGGCTTAATTTCAGCCTTCCAGTATCAGAAGGGAGCTTGCAGGAAAGACAAGGCAAGACTATTTAGAAGAGCATGTAGTGACAGGAAAAAAGAGAATGAGTCCAAAGTGAAAGAGCAAGTTTAGATGAGATATTAGGAAAAATTCTTTACTGTGAGGGTGGTGAGGCACTGGAACAGGCTGTTCAGTGTTGTTTGAGGATGCCTCATCCCTCAAGATGTTCAAGGCCATGTTAGATGTGGCTCACAGCAACCCAGTCTAATTGAAGGTGTCCCTTCAGGGACAATCTCCCTGAAGGAGGTTGGAACTAGATGATCTTCAAGGTCCCTTTCCAAACCAAACCATTCTATGATTCAAAAAAAGACAATGGTCAGAACCTGCAACAGAGAAATTCTAACAGTCTGCGGAGAAAAATCATTTTCTTGAGACTGTTTCAAAACAAGAACAGAGGTGCTTTGAAAACTTAATGGAGATTTTCCTAATTTGTCTGAATTTTTGAAACTAGCCCTCCATTGAGCAGGTTGTCATATTTATCACCCCAGAAGTTCCTTCCAACCAAATTTTAATGATGTTGTGATCTTTTCCTTAGATCTGGGATACATTTTGTTCTTAAATCTGAAATTTTTACATTTAACAGAAATCATCAAGTTTTCTAGATGATTCCTGAATAATTTTTCATGGCTGGTGATACGTAGGAGATCTTCCTATAAGTGAGTATCTCCTCTGGCCTAATTTTTAAAACAGTGTCAAGGGCAGTGAATGTATGAGACCTACTAATGTCTATCATGGAGTGGGAAAAAAAATGGTGTAGAAATAATCAGTTGGTTGCTCATTTTCTTACAATGGAAATTAAAAACTAAAAGCTAGGAGAAGACATTACTCTGATTGCATACACTACATAGAAATTAGGTGCAAATTATTCCAAATCTTAATTTCCAGATGGAAGATCATATGAAAAGACAGTAATGAATAAAATAAAATAATTATTTGCATGTAAGCAGTGCATTATTTTGAAAGGAACAGTTCACAGTTAATTACAGGTTGTGAACTCTTTTTATACATCATGAAATGATTCATGAGGGCATTAAAGGAAGATTTCATAGTTAAGAGCAGACATTGAGATTCTCACATGATGTAAATCAGTTCTTTTTTTTACTTCTCTCAAGATACACATCTGTATTCCATCAGAAAATCTAGAGAACCAAATATACCAAATATACAGCTTCACAGTTAGAATAGCATGTATTTATATTTAACTTTTGAATATTATAGTAAATTGAATTTAATTCTGCCATTGAAACCAGCTTCACAGGTCTGCAGCATTAAGTAGAGGAAATGGATTTTGTTTCCTATTGGTTTTATACCATTCTCCAAGTCTTTTTAAGTACCGCAACAACAAAAAAATGGTAGCCTGAAGCTATTCCACAACAAACTGTGATCTTGTGTGATCTTATCAGCTCAGACGAGTTGGTCCCAGTCTATAGTGACTGCAGCAGGGAAAAAATGAACTTTAAGGATCCTTCTATCTTTCTAGTTTCAGCCTGGTACTTCTACAGCAAATGGTTTCAATCTTTACTGCATATTTTCCAGTTGATATTTTTCCTGATTTACGTTGTGCCTGCCTTTCCTGAGTTTGAGAACACTGATTTCTAGCTTTCTCTGTGGGTGAGGAGGCAGAAAGACGAGATTCAGACTCTGGTCTTCTGATGTATCTCTTTTTCTAATCTTTAGAAAGAACTTTTGGGTGACAATGATGGACATGAAGATAAAAAGAAGACTAGATGACTCTTCTAGGTAGAGAAAAATCATGGACAGAGTAAAAAACCAAAATATATGAAGAAATATATAAATATCCTGTTAATCTAAATTCTTGCTTAAAATTCATGAAAAGGGGAATTACTCCTCTTTGTGTATTCCCGGCATCATTACACTCATGGTTTGATGTACAATGAAGGATCTAATATAATCATGTATACTGGGATTTGAAACAGAAAGAATGACACCTGGTTGATAATGTAGGAGGGAAGAAGAAGAAAGAAAACCACACACAAATGACAGAAAGAAAAATAATAAAATAAAGTGATAAAAGAAGAAAAATAAAGATTAATTAAAGTGAATTAAAAGACAAAAGAAAGAAGAAAATGTTTGAAAAAGAATGAAACAAGGCAACCAAATTTTGTAGTAGATTTAACCATAAGGTTAAGACCCATAGCCCACATGTAAGCACCTACAAACTAATATCTAATCTCAAATATCTTAACCTCAAAGCAAATCCCAGATGAAGTGCTTAAAAACATCAACAATATGAATATATTTTCTGTAACTGATATGTTCAAAATTTATCTGCTTCTAAAGATTTTCCTTCTTTTGGTCTTCCTCATGACTCCTATTTCTTTCATTAAAAAAAAAAAAAAGCCACCCAATAATTAGACCAAAGGTACACGTAGCACACCTCTTTCTTTTGGTAACACCCAAAAACTGATAATTAAAAACCAGCATAAAAACTCTTGATCTGGAAATATTTATTGAAATACAAAATAATATGTCACTATTGTACAGAATCGAGGGCTAGAGTTTTCTTCCTGTTCTCATTCTCTCTTGAGGAGAGCTGGGACACTTTATTTTCTGGGTTATCTGAATTCTTCAGTGTGTACCTCAGGGGGAAAAGTCTGTTTCCTCAGCATCTCTCTTTAATAATTTCCATCATTCTGAGACAATGTACTTCCTGTGAAAAGATGTGAAGACAGAAGCAACTTTTGTAATAGGACTAGATCTTTTCAATACTGAAGTCTGCAATTTTGCGTGGCCTTTAGTGCATGAAGGATGTTTAGAATTCATCTGTGTGAGGATGAAACATAATACACTACTTTCAGAACACACATAAGTCAAAAGACCATGCTCACTTTGTGCTTTGTTTACTAATTGAACTCTGAATAAAATTCCCTTTCAGACTCATTATAGCCAACAATAAGAGTGAAGGAAAAATGAGAGAGACAGAGAGACAAAGAGAAAGAATGAGAGAATTGCAGAATCACAGATTATGCTGAGTTGGAAGGAACCCACCAGGATAATCAAGTTCAGCTCCTGGCCCATCACAGCACCATCCCCAAGAGTCACACCATGTGTTTGAGAGCATTGCCCAGATCCTTGAACTCTGTCAGGTTTGGTGCTGTGACCAGTGCCCTGCCACCCTCTGAGTAAAGAACATTTTCCTGATATCCAACCTTAACCTCCCTGACGCAACTTCAGGCCATTCCCTTGGGTCCTGTCACTGTCACCACAGAGCAGAGATCAGTGCCTGCCCCTCCTTTTCCCCTCGGGAGGAAGATGTAACAGAAATGAGGTTTCCCTGTAGCATCCTGTACTCCAGGTTGCAGAGACCAGTGCCCTCAGCTTCCTCTCAAGGCCTTTCCCTGTTCTCATGGCCCTCCTTTGGACACTCTCTAATAGCTTGAAGCCTTTTTTTATATTGCAACCCTCAAAACTGCCTTCAGCACTTGAGGTGAGGCTGCCCCAGTGCAGAGCAGAGCAAGATAATCCCCTCCCTTGCCCAGCTGGTGATTCTGTGCCTGATGTCCCCCGACATGATGGATGCTCCTGGCTGCCAGGGCACTGCTGACTCCTGTTCAACTTGCCATGGACCAGAACACCAGAGCCCTTTCTGCAGCACTGCTCTACAGCCTCTCATTCTCCAGTCTGTCCATTGTCCATACATCTAGGGTTGCTCCTTCACAGAAGCAGTTTCCATCACTTTCCCTTGTTGAAGGTGATTGCCCAGTCCTCTAATTTGTCAAGGTCTCTTTGCAGGGTCTCCCTGCGCAGCTCCTCCCAATTTTGTATCAGCTGATACAAAAGTTGCTTAGTATCCCTTCCAGTCCTGGTTCCATTTTTGTCATTTACAAAGATGTTGAAGAGCACAGGAACAAGGATGGAGCCCTGCAGAACCCCTCTGGTGACAGGTCACCATTTGATGTTATCCCATTCACTGTAACCATTTGT
>JAWWMU010000054.1:7880084-7890764 GCA_035048155.1 Cinnycerthia olivascens | reverse complement strand
GGAGCCCTGCAGAACCCCTCTGGTGACAGGTCACCATTTGATGTTATCCCATTCACTGTAACCATTTGTGCCCCACCCATGAGCCAGTTGCTCACCAATCTCATGATGTGTTTATCCTGCCGTGGCTGGACATTTTGTCCAGAAGGATCTTATAAGAGACAATATCAAAAGCTTTACTGAATTCCAAAAGGATTACATTGTACAGCACTCTGTATAAACTTCATCACGATATGGGGGAATCAATAAAATACCGAAAATATATCGCTTAGAAAAATAGTATGTGGTTTCTGTAAGCAAATTTTGGTAAAAACAAATTTTCAGAGAAATTTCAGCTATTCATAGGAGCCTGCAAATCCTGAAAAATTAAATATGATGTATAAAAATAACCGAGATCCCTTTGCCTGGGAGGTTCAAGAAGAGTATGAGGGTGCTTCCAGTCCCACTATGTTATAAGCCAGAAACCACAGTAATCTTTGAGAGTGGTTCCCCAGAGAAAAGACAACTATAGTCTGCTCTTTTTGAGACATCTCACTTCCTTTTTTTGATACAGTACTTCTCCTTTTTTAGATATATTTGTTGATGGACCTCATTGATTTCTCTTGAGATTTCTATCAAACAGCAGCTTGGTAAGTTTATAAGGTGAAACATAGGAGATACTGATGTTATTATTTCATGACCTGGAAGACCTTTCCCAGGTTTAGAAAGTGATCCTAAACCATCAGGGCTCAGTCTGCATTGTGATGCATATGAGCCTTTAGAAATGTTGAAGGAGTATCCTTACAATTCATGCAAGCGTCAGTCATTAATGTCAGCATACCTAATTGAAGGGTGATGCTCAATTCTCTGAGACTTTTTCATTCCATTAAATATGTGGCACATATATATCAATATATATCAAATCATAATACCTGCCAAAAAGAAGTACTTCTCTTTGTGAAAAAAATATCTCTATTCCTTTAAGAGTTTGTCTCTGTGATTGTCTTTAGTACAGCCTTTATGAGGAATGAGAAAAAAGAAAAAGAATATCACTTTTATTGTGTGAAAATTTAAATTCCTTTAGTTTATTGCAACCACCTTCAAGTGTTACAATATTGATTATTTAAATATCTGTTGCTGCTCTGAGTATTTTCCTGCTGACTGACAGATTCCATTACTTTATCTGCTGAGGAATTCAGATTTGTTAAAGTTATGAAAAACAGCACTGTGTACAAATCATCAATCTCCCTCCATTGTTAGCGCTGAGATGTTATGGGGACAGCTGGCATTTCCTCGACACGTTGTACGATGTCCCCAAAATCTCTCATCTCCCTGGACTTGACAGAAAGAAAATTAATCTCGCGGACAGTGATTTGTCATTTTGAGGATTATCCCAGTAAAGCTGGCAGTGCTGAATGCGCTGTTCGCACGGGTTCCTCAGCGGCATGAGGCCCGCGGTGGCCCTGGCGGGTCGCGCCGGGAGTTGGTCGCCGCCGTAGGGAAGGAGCGGGCGCTCGGAGCGCGGGCGCGTCCTGGAGGTGGCAGCAGCGCTCCGCGCCCGCGGCCGCGCTCGGCATCCTGAGCAGAGGGGAGAGGTTTGTGCACAACTTCTGTAACACGGTGGGAAATTAAACAGAAACAAGAACTTTTCAATCATAATGTTGTATTTAATCTAACAATATCCTTGTATTTTTTTATTTTTTTTTTAGAAGGAAATAACTACTTTTAAGGTATGACCTCTTTGAAAGCTGAAATATCCTAAGAGATATGAAGAATGATATTGCAGAAATGAATTATAAATCACATCTTCAAAAGAGACCTTGCATTTCCTCTCTGCATGCTGTATTCATTTGCTGTTTCTTTTTTCGATAGATACACAAAGCTTAACACTAGCCTTAACACACTGAACACTTGATTTTAAATTAGGATTGTGGAATTAGAATCAAAGTAATGTAGGAGGACCTATATCTGTTCAAAGACATTCATTTAGGAAAATCAGCTCTTCAACTTGGAAAAACAATTAGAATTATTAAAACCAGAGTGAGACAACTAAATTCTCCACATTTCACTCTAAAACAAGTGGTGTGTTTGTTAGGTGTGCAAACAGAGTCTGGATGCCTATCCAGTAGTAAATATAAAATGAATGTGGGCCTCTTACACTGAGGATTTGAGAAATTTTGTGAAGGTTTTCCTAGTGCCCGCTGTTTTCTGTGTTGCACTCTTTAGGGAGAGCAAGTTTTTGATCTCAATTCCTACCCCTCCACCAGTCCCAATGGGTTGTGGCACATAAGTGCTGTGTGGCTGCATTTCTTTTTATTTCATGAAGCCATCTGTGAACAAACACAAATCTGATGGTAGGTCCCAAAGGAATGGAGAATTATTTCCTTCTTTAAAATGTTCAGTAAGGCACAGTAAGTCCTAGTATATAATTTTAGGACAGGGACTGCAGCTGTAATTTACCTGCGTAAAACTGGAAGCTTAGTGGGTGTCTGTCTGCCCCCTACCATTAAAAAACAACCCCATATGTTAGTTTCTTCAGATTGGTCTATCTAAGAACAGGGAGAAAACCAGATGTAAAACCTAGTGCTTGTTTTAATTTCAAGTGCTTTGGGGGTAATGGAAGGCACCTATTATCCCTTTTAAGTTATTTACTTGTTAATTTAATCCATGACATTGATTTCATTTGTGTCAAGTCTGCATAATGAAATCAGGCTATTAGTTTAATATTTCAATCAGTAATTTGTATACTAGGTATTCAATCTGCCTTTCTTACATAACGAAACCAGAGGAGGTTTGAGCCACTCAGCAGTGATGCAGAGCACCATATAGATTAAAAAAACCAAAACCCAAATTATATGAAAAAATATGAATCAGAACACATTTGTGTGTATGTCATTCAGCTGACAGAGGCAAAAGAAAGAGTTAGGTACTTAAACTGTAAATTATAGCTCTGATTTCCTATAGAACTGTGCACAGCCTGTGTCCTGTAATCCGTGAATTTCTCATTGTTGTCCTCTCTTCCGTCATCCTAGCAGTTCAGTCTTTAAAAGAATGCTGTAGAAAACAGTGTGCTGCTCATTCCTTCCTTTGTATTCATCTCAAATGAATATCTGTTTATGCAGGCAGTATGTGCACATTTTCCTGCAAATATAATGCAATTTTGATTTGAACAAACAGCTGTCTCAGCCACTCTTTGACATTGAGTGCTAAACACTCACATTTCATCCTGTTTAGAAGTTATGAAGATAGGGATATGGAGAAAAGGCGACAGCTCAAATGGCTTATGCAAAATCTATGGTTGCATTGGCAGAAATCTGCCCAGGATGGGATAGTGACACAAAGGATCACTATTCCGTTCTCATGTTTGTCATCCATTGTGACTCAAACCAAACTACAGGGATGCTCAACATATTATTTTCTGGAAATTTTTCATTTTGTAGAAGTTAATAATAAGACTACAAAATGTTAGTGAAACTACAGGCTACTGTTGATATTCAGGCACACAGCTGAGCGATATCTTAGCTAGAAGCCTAGTCCTGGGTGCAGCTTGTTTTTAGGCATCTATTCAAAGTGAATGACCAGGATTTTTAAAAGGATTTGGAGAAGATAGAATTACAAAACTCAAGGAAGATGGCAAAAAGTTCTGTGGAGCTACCTCTTTCTTCCCTTGTAAAAATCCCCAAATAAAATATATTGTGTCCAAAAAAAGGGAAATTAAGCAACAAAGGAGCTGGAGAACAAGTCTGATGAGTAGAAGCCGAGGGAGCTGGGGTTGTTCAGCCTGAAGAAAAGGAGGAGCAGGAGAGACCTTATTACATTCTGCAACTCCCTGAAAGGAGGCTGTAGCCAGGTGGATGTTCTCTTCCTCCAGGTTTTGCTTTCTTTCTGTTTGATAGTGTGATGTTATTTCTTTATCTACTTGTTTGTATTTTGTTTTGGATTAAGCCATACAAGTCTACCTCATCAGTTATTTTTCAAAAGGGACTGCCTTTCCTGCACCCAAAATGTACTCAGTACTTTTGGAACAGAAGATAGTCATTGACATCACACATATAAATCAGCAGTGCAAAATGACCTCTACAGAGCTGTACTGATTTACTAGATTTTTGTGATACTAGTGTAGAGTTGTCAGTGATTTTTAATTTACAGTAACTATGTCAGGCTATTACCATGCATAAACATTCACCTGTAGGGTGATTTGGGAATGCAAAATTAATATTATAAATATCTAAAATTCCTATATTTGGCTAAATTTCACAGTTTTTAAAATTTTTCTATCTATATAATATATATGGTATTTTGTGATGAGCAATTTTTAAGCTGTGTCTTTAGTTCTTACTATAAATGTTTAATAGCCTTAAATGAGTCTGGTTATCCCCTGAGTTAGTCCCTGACTGAGTTTCTGAAATTCATAATGTTAAAATACATGCTGTAAAACCAATGCTTTATTTGTATGGATGAAATGATCGCAAGCCACAGCTAAGCTGCCCAACCTGACAGCATATATGAAGGATGTTAAAAATGTCTGCAGGATAATGTGAACCAAAGAATGCCACATCAAGCTTTTAGACAAGCATTCAATATTGGGAAATAAATAAGTGGTAGGCATGAAAATTGCATTTATAGTTAATGAGACTACTGTAGAATAATTCAGTTTGGGACTTGAAAATTATTTTTCAAGGGACTGATTTAAATGAGTTAAAGCAAGAATACTCAGAATAAATGCTAAAATGTGAATAAAATTGTGTGTACTATCAGACATTCTGCTATTTTGGCATTGCAGTGCTGCATCTAAATTACAAATGAGCTCAAGGGCAGGTACAAGAGCAAAGACTGCATGTAATTTATGTGGGTTAAAGAATACACCTTATATATAGAACTAAGGATTTATTGTTAGATTAATTAAAATGAAGGAGATATTATTAACTCAGTCACAATTAATTATGACAACAACTTATAATGACAGAATTGAAACTGATAAAGACAAGCACTTTAGTATCAACCCTCTTCCCTGGTGTTATCAATCCTCTTCCCTGAAGCCTGCCCAGCGTGCTAAGGCCAAAGGCACTAGTCTTCCCCAGGAAGAAGATATGCAAGTATGGTGAGTTGTCAACGTCCTGGCTCATTTGGCAGCAAACATCTTTTATTGATGGAGGATTTCTTCCTTCTTGCTCTTTAGTGTACTAAAAACTCTGTTTATATGTTTGCTGTCCATCTACTTACTTCATCTCTATTCACAGATCCCCATTTTCACATACTGTTGAGTTTTATTATATATGTGATGTTTTACATATACTGCATATTCATTCTTTGCTTCTTTGTTTTACTCAAAACCATTTTTTATTCCTAGTTAATAAGGCTTAATGCCTTCAGTGAATAGCAACTGAACATTTGTGACACGTTTTTGTGGCCCTGGGCTGACCAGTGTCATGTTTTCAAGGCCTACATCATGATCTTTACTCACACTTTACTCACAGCATCTGTGTTTCAAGCTCTTGATTTCTTGGATAGTCCTTCAAGCTGTGGTTTCCTGATAACAACTAATATTTTGTTGCCAAAAACTAATCTGAGAAACATCTTTTCTGAAATGACAGTGAATAGAACAGTCTGTGAAAAAACAATCTACTGATCCATTTCAGATATATCTCTATCCACAGATATTACAAGTACAGAAATTAGACTGTATTTACTATATGTTATTATTATCTAATGGTTACATTGACATCACTGATATCAATATTTCTTTGCTCTATGATAGTGCTTATATGTTAACTGAAACTGCTATTCTAAAATCTACTATACTATTCTAATATCTACTACTCAGCTGTGATCTAATGTCAGTAGTTCCAAGTGTATCCTCAGGTACATCACTGTGGTCCTTCCATACATTCACCCATACATTCACCCATAAATTCATGTACAAACAAATTAATCCTCATGCATACATGTGTGTTAGTGTGTCCTTCTAAAGAATTTGTACTTGAAATACAAATGAAAAAGTAGATAATTTTGTAACAAGATTCCAACAGCTCTACTGGCTTTCAGGATTTGTGGAGTAAAATGATAACCAGTGAAGCAGGAGGCATGGATAGATGTGTCACTGGGCTTTTCCAGAGGCCTCTCCATTAGATCCTGGCAGGCAGCACGTTGTTGTGTTGTCTGTTGCTGCTTCCCTGTCTTTGTCAAGTGTTGTGTGCTGTTGAAGAGATAAGTCACTGCCACACAGACAGAGTGAGAAACACAACCTCTCTTGAACGAAGTTCAGTGCTAGTGAAATTACTGTTTTCATTCTGTTTAACTCTGCTGCACAATAGGATTTTCAGCAAACTAATGCAAACAGGTTGAATTAGCAGTTGCTGATGAAGTTTTCAGCTTTACATGTATTTCGTGAAATCAAATCTATTCTGTCTCTGTGCTTTAGGGAGCATTAAATGTGTGTCATGTAATCACAGATGAGTTGCTGCTTAACCATTTTGGAGAAACTGCATCTTCTGACCTAGAAAATCCAGGCTACAAACAGACAAATATCTAACACAAAGAGCCACATCGAGAATTGCTCTCACAGGATAAGGCATTTTATTTTCAATATCCTAATATCTTCATGAGAAAAAGAAGTGATAAAATTATGAAGTAATCACAAATAAAATAAATAATATCTGTGGTGTGTAGAGTGAACAAGATTTACCAACAATCTTGTATCTTTCTCATTTCAGCTTGGAAGAAAATATCAGCTGGTGGCATGTTTTGAAATGAAAGTGATATATCTGTAGTTCTAAATTCCTCTGAATTTGGTTATTTCTTTTAAAAATATTCATTAAATTTTGCTGGTTTTCTTTTTTTTAAAGCTGAAATGCTGCTCTTTATGCCCTCCATGGGAGCTTCACACAATAAGAAAGACTGGGATGAAATATTGCAATGGCACAAAAAAAGGGCAGAGTTAAAAATGAAACAATCTACTGTAAGGAACAGAGAGCTAGAAATCTGAAAAGTTCAGACAGATTCTAGTCCTGATGCTACAGTACCTGTTGTCTTCCTTTGATCAAATAATTTCCATTTTTCACCATTTTACCCATCTATGCTAGAACAAATATCCCCAGTTTACCCTGATAGGATGATAATTCTAATTCATGACTAGTTTGATACTCAAATAATACTATTGTTTAGTATGTGGTATAAAACTTTTCAAACATATGCATAGGTTCAAATATCATAGTATGTTCCATACTCAATTTCACAAAGGTTAGTTTTTGATAGCTATAACTTTTTAAAATGTCAAATAACCATCCTGAAGATTTTTTTGGTGACAGTAGTAATAAGAATGAAATGTTCTGCACAGTCTGTTCTCTATTTGAAAATATATATAGTGAAAACAATTATATGAAGAAGGTATTTTTTTTTTTCAAGAATCAGTATGAAAAAGGAAATTCTAGAAACAGTTAAATGAAATCTTGGGAGGAGGGATTTGAACAAAGTTAAATAATTTTTACAGTTGAAATTAAGTATGTCAAGTGTTTTACATAATAGTATTTTATAGTTGATTTATGATTACTGAAAAAAGGAGCTTATGAAGACATCTTCAAAGGACCTTTTAATCCAGTTGTTCTAATAGAATCTGCTAAAACAATTAATAATGCATATAGCACTTTCCTATGTTGTCATTTTTCTTTCGTAGCTAATGGATACTGCTTTCAATTTTATGTTCAATTACTCTGATTAATTAAGCCCTTTTGTCCCTTATTTCTATTATCAGATTAAATGTTGTAGATGTTTCACTTTGAGGTAATTAAACATCCTTTTAATAAGGAAAACTAATTTTTGTTTGCTTGTTTATCTTTATAAATATCCTTTTAATCCTACTTCTTTTCTCATGGAGAAAGCCAGGAGGGAGATATGGGAATGCAAATGCTTCAGAATTTACCTCCTCATTTTTTCCTCTGCATATGAATTAGAAAAGGAAGGAATTAGAGGATGATATCTTTCTTTTCTGCTACTCTGTGTCTAACAATGCTTCACAAAGAAGAAAAGAAACATTATTTCCTATAAAAAAATTTTCTGTAGCATTTTTTTATTCTGTAGTTTTTAAGCAAAAAATACAAGGCACTTACAGGTCTTGTCTTCTCTGTTCATGCATTGCACTGGAATTGAGACTGCTCTATACAATTTCACTGAAATTGCCTGAGAGGTGTGCAGACCTATTTTTCATGGGAAACCAAGGTGCAAATGCTTTACATGTTGCATTCTCAGAACACATTCATAGTACACTGTGAATACTTTTAGAATTTCCTTACCAGAAGTGTTTGAAAAAGGCCTTATTTCTGGAACTTTCTGTGATTCTTAATGCTGTCTCCATCAGCAGTAAGCATCTGCTTCACAGCAATGAGACTATCCTCTCTTCCAAGGAGGTGAAAATGCAAAGCTTTAATACACACTATTCATGGCCACAACTTGACTACACTTTAAATTACTTTCATGGGGTAAGACTGTCCCCTGAACATGCTTGTGGCAGCATCAAGATTTTTTTCTTTAAGTTGCTTATAATAATCTTCCATGAAATTACAGAAACATATGCCCATATATGAAGATTCATTTTAAATCTTAAAATTTCTATTTATAAATAAATCCAAATAATGTTATGTTAATCTTCTGTATGGCAGATATTCTCACAATGGAAATGGTTATTGACTCAAGTATGGATCCTGCAGCAAATGAAAAAAAATTGAGTCAGACTCTAAAAATGTGCAAATCAATTCCAAGTCCTTAACTAAATCTTCACATGCTAATATTAGAAGATCTTACATACGCTATGACAACATAAAATCCTTCAGAAATGTAGTAGCAGAACATAGTTTCTCTGCATAGGTATATAATCATCTGAGGGATTAATGACTGAATACATTCTATGCATAAAACATCATGATTTATGCATATAACATTGTGTTATTTAAGCATATTAAAAGGTAACAACATAATAGTTATTTTGAGAATAACCAATATCAAACTCATATGAATCATCTAAATATAAAATTGAGAAGCAGAATTGAATATCACAACCATGATTCCATTAGAGTTCACATTTTGATACAAAGTTATTTTTCCCCTGTGGGGTGCATTGACCCCAACCCATTTGCTCACTCTCTTCCCTAGAGGACTGACAGAGAGAATCAGAAAGAAAAAAAAAAAATGAGAAAGACTCATGGATCAAGAAAAAGACAGCTTAATACTTGGGGAAAAAGAACTCAAAATCACTCACCACTCCCCCAAGGAGAGCAGTGCCCAATCTCTGAACAATGCCCACTTTTTTTTGGAACATCCTTCCCTTTGTAACATCCTCTCCCGTTTTATTGCCAAGCACGGCTATAATGGTACAGAAAAGCTCTCTTGCTTCATATCAGCTGCCTCAGCTATGTCCCTGTCTAAATGTTTACCCTCCCATTGAATGACTCCAAGGAACAGTCAACTGGGGAAATTTCCCTAAAATTTTGCTGCTTGAGACATCACTGAAGACAGAGTCTGGATTTCAATTGGGAGGAAATTTTGAATACTCTCTTTGAATACATTGATTATTGAAGGTATCTCAATGATTAATTTTTTTCACTGCTAAAATTATAGGTGGGAAAGAATTTCATCCTTATAAATATTTTGCATTGGTTTCTCAACACCACAAAAATACAACAAAGATTTCCATAGGTTATTTCTGCATTACAGTCAGTGATTCTATTATGGTAATTTTCCACTACCAAATATGAGCTACACCACAGATGCAAGGACATGCACTGCATTTCAAAATGTGACTGGATGGATTAATAAATTCAAGTTCTATTAATCTGATATTTTTTTTATTTTTTTTTCAGATTTAAATAAACACAAATCACCATGAGAGAACTAAAATTGTGGGATTAAAAATTGTGATATAATACAGGCATGTAGAAATGTACAGAATTATTAATCACACTGTAGAAATGCCTTTTTTCTGATGCTGAAATCTTGCATTTGAAATTAACAATCCCTTGAAAGCTGACAGCTTTAAAACAGATGTGAATCATTATGGAGGTCTAAGAATCCCTTCTTTTTCTTTTCTTTTTGTTCTGAAAAATTAATAAATAAATCAAAATATATAAATTAGGGAACAAATAAGACACTCTTTCTAATGCTATAAACAGACTGTGACCTAAAACATTTGTTCAGCACTCTATTTTGTTAACAACATCAGATGCAGATCACTGGTTCATATTACCTGGAGACAGAAAGAAAATTGGTTGAACTAATTAGGAAATTTGCAAGACAGGTAATTCATGTTTAAGGCTCCAGGAAACATACACCATGTTTCATAATAAGAGCTAAATTGCTTAGCTGATATACAGATTCTGTAAATATAACTTTTATTTTTACAATAGAGATGTAAAAAAAATTCAGATGGAAATAAGGAATCTCATGTATCAAATAAGAGACTATTTTGAGAAAAATTTCATTTTTCAGGGCTTAACATATATGCAATTTACATAAATCTCTTTGTTTTTGCATAAAAACAAGAAAGCTCATAGGAAAAATTTCTTACGCACACTAGGAATCAAGCAGATGTAACATTTTTATTATATTGACTAAATTCTGTAGATTATTTTATATAATGTATAATGTATAATGTATAATGATGGTATGGAAGGACTTGAGCATTCTGACTATGGTGGGCATTTTTGGTGACTATCT
>JAWWMU010000054.1:7866932-7879582 GCA_035048155.1 Cinnycerthia olivascens | reverse complement strand
GAATCAAGCAGATGTAACATTTTTATTATATTGACTAAATTCTGTAGATTATTTTATATAATGTATAATGTATAATGATGGTATGGAAGGACTTGAGCATTCTGACTATGGTGGGCATTTTTGGTGACTATCTAAAATAAAACCCTCTTAATTTGAAGGGAACTTGAAATGCATTTCATATGATTCCAGTGTCATATGAGACACAGAATGACTGTGACATCTAAGAGTTGTATCACTTCTTAAGAATTATAAAAATCAATCATAAATCTAAACAACTTTCAATAAAGCCAATATCTTCACTCAAGCCAAAGGCAGATTTTCATTGACATAAGTGAAAGTTAGATAAAGCTCCAGCAGGCAGTTGTGCTAAACTGAATTAAAGAGTACACCGTGAAGCACATAATTTTTAAAATACTGCAAAATATCAAGTGCATTTGTGTATTGGGTAAAATAACCATATCACTACACGAATATATACTTTTGTCCACTATGGAAAGAGTTTAGTGTAGATATAGAAAAATCATTGCTTTCAGTTATTCATCTCCTATGCCTCTGAATTACTTTCCTTTTACCAGTTGCCTTTCTCCTCTGAGGCAGCTTTTGTCTGCTTTTCTAAATTCCATAAGTCCACATTTGATAATAGAAGAAAGAAAAAAACAAGTAGCAATGGATCATTCATAGGTATTTAATGATAATTCTTCTTTCCTTAGCCTTTAATTTCTGAACATTTTATTAATTTATTATTATAGTATAACAAAAATGGCCAGATGTGCAACAGACTTATAGAGTAACTTATTGATTTGTGGTTTGACTGATGAATCACTGAAGAATCACTTTATGCCACCACTAAAATTATTGTTTGCTACCTTTTCACTTTGAAAAATGTCTATCCTAGCTCTACTAATAACTCCGGTGGAAGGGTAGTTTGTGAGCTTTCTGTCCTTAAAAATTCTGTAGTGTATTTCTGTAATTTTAATTTTAATTTACATGATCTATGAATAAATTATTCATGGCATTAAATGGATTGACAAACATTCCTAACATAGTTAATAAAAGTCCTTGTGTAAGAATTTTTTAATCTGCTATTTTCACAGGGCCATAATATCCTACATAATAGGTTTGTTCATACAGATAAATAAAATTAGGATGCTCTGTTTGTCTGTAACTGACAGAAAAGTGCAGCTCACAAGACCATAACTTTGTGGTCTTATCCATCTGTGGCCTTGTTTAATTTACCTATATATCTCCTTCCTAACAAAAATGCTAAAAACAGGCAGTGGATGCTCTGCAGCTGCTGCAAAACTGTTTCAATGTTCAACTCCTTTTGCCATCAGAAAAATTCCCTTAGTATCTGTTCCATTTCCCCTGATCATTCTAAGATTAGTGGTTGGTCATGAAGAATGTAGTAATTCTTTCTTTTGTCCACAGGAGGTATTTGAAGATATGCATGTTTATATTAAGAGAATATAATGAAAACTTCATCATCAGAGCAAAAGAATTCTTCCTAGGTCAAGTTCTATGTATGATTTCTTCATCTTCATTATTCTTCCTCACTGCTGTTTATCTTAAAGACAAATTAAATTGCTATGACATAATTATTCACAGAAAATTGATGTTGACCATTATTTTTCTACGTGCATTCTTAAGGTCCTAACCTTAGAATTAGTTTAGTTAATATGACAAATTGAAACAGAACTGAAAGGTCAATAATTTTCCATTTATTCTTTTACCTTATAAATAGGAATTTGTCCTTACCCAGTGTTTTGAAATTTCATAAATTCTCCATGGAAACACTTGGGATGTTCTTTGTGTGTACTAGTGCAAATTTATTTAAAACATTTCAAAAGCTTGCTGCATCCATCTAAGCATCCTTTTCTAATATTTTTTTGCCCATTAAATCCTATTTCTTTTACCCATTAGTTTTTAATCACCACAAAATCGCATGCAGCAATGTCAATTTACCAATGTAAAATTTACGCCATTACAGTAGCCATACTTGATTGTGGTGTGCTGACAAAATTCTGTCTCATCAGTGAAAGGAAGTGTAAGCTTTCCTGGTGAGTTCAGGGAAACTGAGATTTGGAATTCCCTCCTCATCCTTAATTTTTTAAGATGAAAATTTTTCTTAATGATTTTTACAATCAATTTGGGCACTCATTCATTTTGATTAAATTTCCAACACCCTTTTGGTCCATCTTGAGTTGTTAATCTGTACAGTTTAATCTCTTTCTGCTCAATTCATCAAACTTTTTTTGCATTAGGTACTTTGCTGTGCAGTGTATGCCACAGTACAATTCTAAGCAAAGTAAGATGTTGTGTATGGAAGGATAAGCATATTATAACAAAATTTAACAAATTCTTTTTTGTTGTTTTTTTTTCTTGTGTGTGTGTGTGGAGGACAAAATTTGTTTGAAAGACAAAGTTTAAAGGAGCAAAAGGATTCACTTCGTGTAACTCAGATCTATCTACACTTTCATATGTTCAGAATCCCATTTACTTTGCAAAAGTGAGTAAACATGTAAAACTTCTTAAGTGTTCAGTCTTATGAAGCCATGTGAATGCATTTGTATGCTGTCAGCAAACATGGACCTTTGGTGAAAAAATTGTCTACTAACTTTGGAAATAGACAAAAATGGCTTTAATCTGAATCCTTGGAAGTATTGAGGCACTTTCCTGACTTCACTGATATGAAGATAACCGGGGTTATCTTTTGAAGGAATGGAGCTTTAACATGCACTCACTCTTGGTTTCATATCCTCTAGGTTACACATTGAAAGCATCCTCTAATTTAGGTCTCAATTACATTCTCTCCATGGTCAATGAAAAGAGACACCTTCAAAGTACATTTCTTTCTACTTATGTGTTATGTACCTATTTAATGAGAGGATAAATCAGTTTTTCAAAGTGCTTGTCTCTCTTCATTGACTACAAAGAATAACCCAGGTGATTAGGTTAAAAGAGATGTAAAATCTTCACATTATGAAAACATTCTGAGGCCAGTCTCAGTCTGTAGCCTAAATCATGAGCCTACAAGACCAAAATAGTTAAGGCAGAAAGGTGCTGGAGAAAAATGGCCAATAGCTAAGCCCTACAAAGCTATTCATTCATTCCCCTGCCAGTAGGACCAGGGAGAGCAAAAGTGAGAAAAATTCAGGGATCTAGATAAAGACAATGTAATAAGTGAAAAAAAAAAAAAATCTGTGTGCAATCAAAGCAAAATAAATCCTTTATTCATTACCTCCTGAGAGCAGGTAGATGTTTAGCCACTTTCTGGAAAGCATGTGTAAGGGTTACTTGGGAAGGTAAACTCCATAAACAAGAATTGCTTATGCTTCCTTTGTCCCCCTTTGCCTGAGGTTTTTCTGTTGAGCATGGCATCATAGTTGTTCCTTTGGTCAGCTGGGGAAAGCTGTCCCAACTATGTCCTTTCCCAGCTGAAGGGATGTAGTGAGAAACAGGTAACCCAGCAAACACACTGGTGTGCTATCAACATTATTTTAGTCACAAGTAATAAACACAGTACCATACAGGTGATTATGAAGAAAATTATCTTCCTTCCAGCTCTTGTAGAGCCTCCTCCACTTATGCCATATAATTTTCATCGTGCTCAGGCTTTCATCATCCAATATATCCTTGTTAAGTAGCAAGCAGATTCCTGTCCTTTCATGAATACACAAGGAACCACATTAACCACATCTACCAGGCTGTAACTGTGGCCATCCAGGCTGGTAAATCCTGCCTGGATCCAGAAGTCCACCAGCTTTTAACACTTAGGAATAGAATTTCCAGGAGGAAAAACAAAACAGTTTCCCACTTCCAGTGTTTAAATGGATATTTTGAATTTTTTTCATGAGAAATTGAATATGTAATGAATGGAGATTTTAAAACTAAAAAACTTTGTGGTTTTTCCTTTAAATAAAAAAACCCATTAACTTTAAATATAAAAAAAAATTGAGTCATTTGTAAAGCAAACTCTATTCAGAGCATAAAATGGAAAAATGTTCAATGAACAGAATTAATAGATTATTCATTCATCTCAAATTATGAGACACAAGTTATCTCCAATAAAAGTCATAAATCTCAAATAAGTTCTGTAAATAGTTTTTTTTTTTTTTTTTTCAGTAATACATAAAACATTAATTCCGATTTTGAGTCATCTTTTCTGAGTTTCAGCAGCCAGCTTAGGTATCTAAGGTCTTAATGCCACTATGGGGATGTCCTTTTCTCTGCTTGAGCTGTATGCTAGCCAGATGAACCTGAGTCAAAGTGGCTGATAAGCTATCCCAGTTGTAACAATGAAAGCTCATTCTCAGGAGTCTAAGTTATTCAAAAAGTGAGAGTTTTTACTTTCGTTTAAATTATTTCCATTCTTTTTCACTCAAGAGAGTGAGAAAGGACAGGTTCTTTATTTTATTTTTCTCCTTAGCCATTGGCTTACTGGTTTCAGTCCATCTCAAGGTCACAATATAGGTTGCCACTATTTGACAGTGAATTATCATAAATGAAATCAATTGGTGACCTCAATATAACCCCTGCTGTGTATATCCTCATCACAATTCAGCAGAGTGAAGAAACACTTAACGGACCCAGAATTTGAACTCAAGAAATGTTTCCGCCAAGCCTCAGTTAAGACATAGTGCACAGCAACACAAATAAGCTTCGTTTTGATTATTTTCTTTATTACTATTATTTTCCCATCATCAACATGAAAAATAATTTCTATCATTTAATAGAAGAAGGTTTTTTTAGAATAATAGTTCTTCATAAGTTTACCTGTTTAGTTTTCAATTAATCATATTCTTCTTTAAGGCCTTCAGGCGTAATATCAAATGCAATGAGTATATAATTTTCTGAGGGATAATGGGTTACTTGTCCTTATTTAGATGGCATTATTTAGAATAAAGTTTTTTTATATATATTTATGTGTTGTGTTTAATCCAGTGAAGTTCATTTCTTCACCTTAGTTAATAACTGCTACTACAATGAAAAGAGGTGAAGTAATCTCAGCAAGATCAGTTTGTAAAAATTTTTGTCCTTGTTTTGTCATGTCAATTCAAATCTTGTGTCCAAAAAAATCAATCTCAGATAACAGAAGTTCTGTGGAGATTTAAAAATAATTATGAATATTTACCAATTTATGCCTGTACATATAATAGCATAATGATAAACCTTGGCACTCATTTAATACTCTGTGCTAATCAATATTGTTTTATGTAAGGTAGAGTTAATTTTATTCCTAGTAGCAGGTACAGTGTTGTATTTTGGATTTAGTATGAGAATAGTGTTGATGACAGTGATGGTTTAGTTGTTGCTGACCATCAGCCAGTGATCAGGTACACAAGAAGCTGGGAAGCAGCAGGGCCAGGACAACTGATCCAAACTGTCCAGAGGAATATTCCACCATGCCATAGAGCTCCATGCCCAGTATCTATACTGGGGGGCCTGGCTAGGGGGGTGTCAGTCATTACTGGGGTATGAACTGAGCATCATCATCAGGTAGTGAACAATTGCATTGTGCATAACTTGTTTCTCTTGGGTATAGTTTTTTTCTCTTTCTATTATCTCCCTTATTACTCCTTCTTCTTCTTCTATTTTTTCAATTATTAAACTGTTCTTATTTCAACACACAGGTTTTACCTTTCTCATTCTCTTCCCCATCTAACCATGGAGGGGGTGGAGGTGAACAAGCAGCTGTGTTGCACTTAGTTGCCAGTTGGAGTTAAACCACAACGTATATACATGTCCAAATTCAAAAAGTAAATCACCAGACTAATTTAACATTAGGAAATGTTATTGATGGCATTGCTCTGTGAAAAGATATAGTTTATAAAGCATGTTCTAAACCATAGCCTACAATTTCTGAGTAGAGATCAATGATATCACATTAAAACAACTTCTTCCAGTGTTGGCAAAGAAAGCTGTTATACTTCACTCTTTCCTAGATGATAACTTACTGACAATGATTTTTCCCCTCATTATTACACAATAATTTGACAGTCATACATACTCACTACATATAAATATATGAATGTGTATGAATACACATGGAGCCCTGTAAGTTTCATATACATAATAGCTAAGCTGAGCAACTAGAAAAATTTTAAGTGTTATGTTGATATTTTTTGATACATTGAAAAGAATGGAAGTTCTTATGTTAATTTTCTTGTTTAATTCATTTTCAACATCTTTTCTTCAGATTTATCCCTTATCCTTTTTCCCATTTTTTAGAACATAAAAATGTATATTAGTTACACTTAAATATATGTTAATGAATTTTATAGGCATTCTGGATGGAACTTGTATAAACAGGCCAGAAAACCTGAAACCAGAGCCAAGGCAAACTCATGCCAAAGCATTAGTCGATCCATTGGAACTGATTATACACATACAAAAGGGAGAATGCGTGAAGTGATATATAAGGTCACTGTGACAGCCAGAAGGTAATGCCAAAATATTCCTACTAGCTTGGCTCATTCACATGTATGGGCACAGAGCTGATTCAGAGCCAAACACTCTGCGTGAGCCAAACTTAGCTTCCTTGGCTTGCCCACCTTCAAAGCACAGCTGTCGTGGCAAAAACAACCCATCAGACATGAATTCATTTTGCTAGTTTTCATCTGCCATGACTTTGTAAGATGCAGCCACCAAGGGCAGAGTGCTTTGCTGCTGCTGCTGCTGTTCTGAGAGTAGTCTGCACTACTGAAAAAACCTGTTGGACTCACATTACCTATTGCAATGAGGTGTCTGCTTCTGAATAATAAACATGTTCTTAATGAGGTCTAGGCACCTCAAACCATGATTTTGAGAATGTGAGTAGTGATCTTGATTGTGCAGCATGCTGGGGCCCATCTGGAAGCACCTGAGCAGTCTCATTTGAAAAAACCACAGTCATCTTTGTGAAGGATCAATTAAATCCAGTCTTGAATGGGACCTTCCAAAGCCAGGGTTGTCAAAATCATTAGTAGATTTGTAATTATCTTAGTCTAATTAGTTTGAATAAGGGAGAGTAGAAAAACATTGACAAAAGGTATTCCAAAGTCATAATAGATATTTTCTATTTAACTGTGGTGGAAATTATAACATTCACCTTTGCTTGACCTCCATAAACTTCTCCCTCCCCATTCCACCCTCACATCCCAAACAGCCACAAAATGTTGTCATGAGTTTCTTTTCATCTCTGATGTGATCCTAAACTACATAAGTCCAACTGAGATCAGTTCACACATGTGAATTAGATGGTGTAAATCTCAGAAAATTCAGTGAACTACCTTAGATTTTTGTTCATTGTATGAATTTCATGTTTGTATTGTTAATAGAAATTAAGTGACAAGCACAGAGTTTAGCATAAACTTACTGTTAAATATAGATATAGACATCTCCCTTAATTGTCACGTCCACCCCTACATCAAATGTTAATAATTTTATGAAAATTTGTATTATGACTGTATGAAGAGAACGTCTTTTCAAGCCAGATAAAGTACACAAAGCTGATGGCCAAGTAACGTAGTCTTAAATTAATCTGGGTTTCCTCATCTTTGTCCTTCTACACTAATTTCAGGGAGGTCTCCGTATGGGCCCTGAGAAAATTTTCTGGATAGGAAAAATGACACATAACTTCTCTTAATATATCATATAGTTTTCTCTCAAGTATATATTTTTTCTTCTTGTCAAGGCAAAAATGAAAGATTAATTTATTATAGAATATGATATGATTTTACTGCCTTTAATTAATCCTTGGGTTATGATTAATTGATGAATAAATTTCTTATTTATACAAGACTTCTGAAATATTAACATATACTCTACAAATAATCCATTTTCAGACTCCTGAAGTAAAATCTTCAATAGATATTGAAGTCCATACTTGATTGCTTCTGGATTTTTTTGTTGAGATTAAAACATAAACTCTGGTACATGAAAGCTATCGCAGAAGACTAGGTGAGAAAACATTTTGTTAGATAGAATGATATTTAGATAGTTTGTCATTCATTTTTTGGACCAATTTTTTCTTAAAACTGCTGCCCTATTTTAATATGCCAAAAGTTCAGGAGGCTCAAATTTAGAAATATTTAAAAAAATTATATTTTCACATATTTCAAATGTAGTTTTATTGATAGCTGTGAAAATAATTCAACACAAAATCATAAAATTATAGAATGGCTTAAGTTGAAAGAAACCTTTAAAGTTTGTCTACTCCAACTCCATACAAAGGGACATTTTTCAGTAGACTACATCACTCAAGGTCCCATATACCTTCACCTTGAACACTTCCAGGGATCAAGTATTCAGAGGTCAACCTGTTTGAGTGTCTCACCACCTCACAGTGAAGTAATTTACTGGGGCTTAACTGTGCATAAAACTATGACAAGGAAGCTCGTGCCTGCTAGATGGAAATGGTGCTGTCATGGCACTTGAAAATTCCTGAAAGAGAGTATTCACTGAACCTGCAACAGAACACATTCTCATGTTGATGTGTAGTGAACCTTTACTGTTCATGTTTCTAATGGACTTGTCCAAAACTTTTTCACCTTGAAATTTTCCCACTTGAGACACAAGTGGAAAAATCAAGATTAAACATTAGATAAAATTTTAATAAACAAAACCTCGTCACCTAAAGCCTCACTCATATTTTCCCCTGCATACAGTCACAAAAGAACTCAGAAGAGTTTTCAAAGCTTTTCTTTTAGAAAAAAAAAATTCTTCAAGGTAATTCCTAAGCTGAAAATGTATCTTCGTAAATACTCTTACTGTAGAGAGGCTTGGCCAATGGATTCCACCATTTGCTTAAAGTGAAACAAGGTGGTGAAACGGAGGATGATGCTTAAACGGAGCATATGTGGTTATTAATGCCACATCAAAGAAGAGAAAGAGGAGTTTTCAACATGACTATCCAGGGTTAGACATTTTGGTCACTGGGTTTGCTAAACTAGAACACACCCCTTTAACATGTTTCCTTCTCTTCTCCATTTGGAGGCAATGCTGTCCCTGTTGTCCCAGGATTCATACTGGGACAGATCTGTCATTTTGACATACTGTACACTAGCAAAAGGAGGCAATCAGACTTTAAGTATGAATCTTTCACCATAGATAATTATGAAGAAATTATACTTCAAAAACTAATTTAGTTTCCTAAATAGGAACTAAATAGGACAAAAATCCTGAACAATTCTAAAGCTCTTTCCCAGTAAGTGAAAGGTTGAAAAAGGTTTTATGTGAAATATTTTAGCCATCAGTGATCAGCAGTAGCCCCATAGCAATTAGTGTTTAAATTAGCAGAGAAGTAATTTGAAGACACTGAGGATGGCTAACTGTGCTTTTGAACTTCCTCCTTGAAGCATTTTTTCTGCAAAAAGAGTGTATTGTGAAACTTGGCTAAGGAAAAACTAAATAGCTGTTGTACTGTATATATTGAATAAATGCATCTTTTATAAGGTGAAATTTTATCCCCTGGCTTGATATCAAATGCTGTTTTCTGTTTCTCAACAACAAGTGAAGACTGAAAATACACATGAGCAAACAATTCAAGTCTGGTAGGATTTTAGTAGGTGACTAAAGATATTATATTTTACTTTCTCCTGTGACTATACAGACTATGAATGTTTTCACTAGGCTTTCATGAAGTGGCAAAATGGAACTTTAAGCACCGAATTATTTTTACTATTATTATTGTTTTTATAGCCATCTGCTCTAATCTGTAAGAAAAAGTCAAAAGTGCATTCCAGTTAATATCATTGTACTGTTCAACTAGTCCAATCAAATCAAGAATGAATCTTCATCAAAGGATCAACATTTTACATAAAAAAAATAATCCTAATATATTCAAAATTCTGGGGAAAATTGGTTTGCTATTGGATGTACCAAGAAAGTCAGCAGATCAAACTGCTAGGCAGTTTCTAACTTACTCACATTAATAATGATTGCAGATTTCTCTCCGGAAAAAGGACTTTTCTAGCTAATTATTTAAAGTTTTCATTTAAAGTAAGGGTGAATTTTACAAAGAATATATCACTTAAAAATCACTATAAACTACACCCATGACATGAATTGTGAGGTAAGCTTAAGAAAAATGGAGAAAACACTGACACTTTGTCGTGAGAAAATAGGCTATGTTATGTACAGGCCCTTGAAGTAACAAAGGTGCACAGTAAGTGTTTGAAATAATTATGTTCAGTTAATTAAGACTGGCCCAAGAATTACTGATCAACAAGGATGTTCTTGGACCTGATCTAAGACTGACATAAATATGTTTGGGGCAATCCCACTTGAGCCCTGCCTTGTCAATTTTTAGGACATAGCCCCTGTTCACCACTTTCGTATTTGCTTTTAGATCATCTTCCTTTCTCTCTGAATTCTCTTTGCTAAGTGGGAAACCTCCCTAGAAGACAGGCAGAAAAACAGACAGGGACCTTCCTTCTCTGCAGCAAGGAGGTTCCCTCTGCCATAACTGACTACTTTTTATTCACCTCTGGGTTTCAGACTCAATCCGCACAGCTCAGCTGCTTCATTTGACAGCATTCCCTCACAACTTGTTACAGAGCTGCTCCCTCTTTCTGAACCACTCCCCAGTCAAGGGCAACGAAACTGCAGGGACAGTTCTAACAACTACCAGAGGCTGTCCTGTGGTCCACTGCCGTTGACAGGGATGCCAAACCAGTCTGAGCAGAACTGCTAATCTCCCACATTTTTCATTTTCCTCTTTTCCTAAGTTCATGTACAAACTGATCACAACCTGCTAGCTATGCTAAAGGTGTCTGATTTACCCTGATTAAGTGTTAGAAGAAACAAAAGCTTCAAGCACGTTGTGATCAAGGATAGCTAGGATCTGCTTAAATACTTCTGGAGGCTGTTACAAAGGTTGACAGGTGTTAAGGCTGTTGTGGCTATCCTTACCTGGGAGCAGTGATACCTTCAGATTCCTCAGAGGATTCCTGGGAGCCTCTCAAGAATCTTTGATAAAATCAAGAGGGTAAAGATAATCTCAAACCAGAGCCCAGAAAACCCTGTCAAACAGTTGTACCTCTTTTGTGCTATAAACCTTAACTCTCTTCTATGGAATAAGTATAAAATACAAAAAAAAATGTAGATTGCACTGAAAAAAAATCAAGAGAAGTTGATTTACCTTCTCAGCTCTCCTTTCTCTTCTCAGAGAAATGTTGCAATTCCAGGCAGATTTACAATAGAATTGGATTTCTAATTAATTTGTTATTCTGATTATGTTTTATTTTTAGTATATTGTCAAAATACTGATTTTATATGAAATGATGGTTTTGGCTTTTTTTTATTTTTTTTTTGTTGAGTGGTATGATGAAAGGAGTTTGGAAATATCTTATTACATGACTGCATATAAGCATTTACATAGGTATTAAATCAGTAAGCAGTCTTACCTTTTCTTTTGCCAATTTTTGCTCAGAATGAAACATTCTAATGTATTTTCTAGAAACTAGATATTTTAGTTTACTGAAAACGAATTAATAAGTATCTTCCATTTGTACATTAAGCTATTTATCTCGGACTCATTGTTGCCATAGCATGAAAGCAAGAAAAGAAAAAGAGAATCCCCTGAGAAGATGGGGAAGTGGTTGTAGTGGTTATTATTTTGAGGGAATGTATCTGATGATTGTCCTGGAGGAATGAGCAAACAGTGCTCTGCCAAAAAATTCTCTTAACAGTTTTCCAGCAGTGAGTTTGGAGTCAGAAAGAACCACTCTGCTACATACAGAATTCTTCTCCTTGGGCAGAGAATGAGAGTATGGATTATATATGACAGGTACACAGATGCATTGCTTAATCTTCTTGAGGGTGCTCAGGTACAGGAGTGAGAAAAATGAACACAGGAGCTTACATTGCATTGCCTTTCCTCACAATCTGATATCAGAATAGTAATGACTACCAGAGAAAGGAGGAAAGTCTATATACTAGGAATCTAGTTTCCAAGAAGATAAATGAAATTGTGATGAAGAAAAAATTGGAAAGCAGACTGATTTGTAATTTATTACATATCTACCAAAAATGAAACAACAGATAATGAAAGTAGACACATTAGAAATATAAAATAGAACTTGTATAGTATTTAAAGTAGTGCAAATAAACTGAGATAGGCATGACAATTCTTTCTCTTCCAATATATTTTTCATATAATCAAAGCACAGTGTGTGATTAAAAGCAAGTTTAAATTTACTTTTTAAATATTTATTGCAGTTGTAGTCCCACAAGAAATAGATATGAATCACAATAAAATACATATATAAAATAAGAATATAGAGAGAAAATTAAACTTTTGTAATGAGTCTCCATTATGTATATAATATGACAGTAAAATAAATTCATTCAAATTGAATATATTTGAAGTCTTGAATGAAAAAAAATTCTATAGTGTTTTATGATAGGAAAGAGTGCAGTACTGTGTTTCATTTACAGGAAAGAGTGCATAAACTCT
Source organism: Cinnycerthia olivascens (assembly GCA_035048155.1). Lineage (NCBI taxonomy): Eukaryota > Metazoa > Chordata > Aves > Passeriformes > Certhiidae > Cinnycerthia > Cinnycerthia olivascens. The sequence continues at coordinate 7,867,146 of JAWWMU010000054.1, read as the reverse complement.
GTTAAAGGTGTTTTTTTAAATTATAATATCAAGTGTAATTGAGACCTGAACGGTCACCTGTTGACAATGTTGGCATATTTCAACAACAATTATTGAAAAATTGAGTTATTTACCTAATGAGTTAAAATTATAAATAGTAAATAGCTCAGGGCTGAGCCTAAAGGGTAATGTAGAGACCACAGTTAAGAAAAAAAAAAAAAAAAAAGAAGATAGT
>JAWWMU010000054.1:7840482-7866832 GCA_035048155.1 Cinnycerthia olivascens | reverse complement strand
CAGTTAAGAAAAAAAAAAAAAAAAAAAGAAGATAGTATGTGAGGAAAAGACCTAAAACAAATTTCAGTTTCCTATTTTTGTTTATTTACATAATAAATAGAGGAAGATATATAAAATTCAGTTCACAACAGTCCACAACATCCTGAATCCTGCCTAAATAAATAATAAAATAAAAATGCCTAAAATAATAAAAATGCCTAAAATCATCTTGGTACAAGAATACAAGCTAAAATTTCATTTTCCAGTTTTTGGACCTCACATGTGGCTGTAAACTGGAGTTTGGGATTCAAAGAATAAAACTTTTTCTTACATCTACCTAAGCCTAAGCTACCCTTTATAAAAAGGGTCATGCTTTAATTCAGGAACTTTATGGGAAAAGACGTAAGCTTTCATATAAAACTTCATGGTTACTGAAGGGAAATTTATACTTGCTTCCTTCTTGGACCTCTCCTGCAGAATGCTCAGAATATATCTGGAAATACTGCAGACAGTGTGCGATTTGTGCATCCTTCCCAAAAAGTGTTACTCTGCAAACAATTAATGTGCAAAACTTAATCAAATAGAACTAGTGAACTAGTAGAACTTTATAGCCTAATAGCCAAGATGAATCATTATATAAAAAGAGAGATTATGGTTGTGAACAATATTTCTGTAGAATATATCTGATTTTATTTTGCAGCTTTAAAAATAATCAGAGCAAAGAGCAGGCAGTTTTCTGATCATCAGGCATTTGATCTCATGTTTTCTTTCTCTCCATAACAACTGGCATTCTCTTTTACTATATATAAATTTGAATAAAATTCATAATCCACCATCATGACCTTGAAATATTCTATTATCTGTTGCTCCATAACCAAGTTCTTCAGTGAATTGATGCCTATTATTTTAAATTCATGCTACCAGTTCTCCTCTTCACTTGAGATTTGCCTTCCAAATCCATTCTTGAGCATCAACTCCTTTTCTTTATCAGGAATTAAATCAATTCTTTATTCACACAATTTCTTTCACAGTTCATCAGTTTTTCATTTCCTTTTATGCTGGAAGTCCAGCCACGGTGTTTTTATCTTAGGAGTATAGATGCAGAAGTCTATCATTCTACCCCTGCAGTGTCCTTTTATGTCTACTAAAACATCAGTAATTTGTCTATCCAGGAAATATTTCTAAAATTTAACATCTATTAAATCTCAGACTTTAAAATAAGCTGAAATAGGTTCTTAATTTTTGCTTGCTGTGAAGAAAATTAATTCAGTAACAAACAGGAACAAGGATAGAAATCCAAGGTTTTCCAATCCAATTGCAGTATATCGATAAAAAAAGCTTTCCACCCCTTTTGCCTAATTACGAAGCAAATTGACATAATATAAATAGCCCCAAATCACAGAATCACAGATCTATTAGCATTAGAAAGACCCTCTGGAGATCATCCAGTCCAAGCCCCTGCCAAGGCAGAGTCACCTGGAGCCTGGAGCAGGTCACACAGGAACATATGCAGATGGGTTTGGGATGTCTCCAGTGAGACTTCATGACATCTCTGGGCAGGTGACAGATGTAAAGAAGTACCTCAATGTAAACAAGTTCTTCCTTGTGTTGAAGAAAAAGTTCTTGTGTTTCAGTTTATGGACATTGCCACTCATTCTGTGACTGGGCAGCATTAAATAGAGTCTGGCACCATCCTCTTGGCACCTTCCTTCGTGATATTTACGTGCATTAATATCCCCTCTCAGTCTTCTCTAGACTAAATCCTTGTTATCAAACAAGATAGCCATGAGCATGGCTTAAAAGCAACATGTTTTAATTTACTACGGGGAAAGAATCAAGGGGTTGCACTCGATCAGTTTCTGGTTCAATGAGAGAATGATTTCACTAACCATGGTAACTAAAATTTCTTCTGGATTGTGATACTGTTCCTACTGCTCAAAAAACATTGGTTTCAAAAAGAACATGCTGTAACTTTAGCTCTACAAAAACTGACATTCAAGTATTTAAAGTATTTTATTAGAACCAAGTCTTCTACTTTTCTTCAGAAATGATGGATGCTCAGAGCATAGGCTTCTGAGGAAAGATGAGGTATGATTATACTGCTGTTTGGATTTCAGAAAAATTGTATCAGACATGATGAGAGTTACCAAAGAATCATTGTACTTGAGAGCAAATGTATGAACATTAGATTTAATAATCAGCTCAGGGCACAATGTTTTCAGTACTAGTTGCTTTGAAAGCAGTTCTTGATGCAATCTGACTCACAAGATGTGCTCTGTCTTGTGGTGTATTTCTACAACAATATATAAAGAAATCACAACCAATTTTCCCTTGAGGCTTTGTGATCTGAGAGGCTAAGTGGCAATGCCTGTGGTCTGCAAGTCAGTACCTAGTTATGGGACTGCGAGGTCATAGATATCATCCTGTCTTAAAAAGACATATATATGAAAAAGTTTTTTCAAAATGTGATGTGTAGACTAATAGTGTTCAAACACTAAAGAAACATCAAAGCACAAAGTGAGACTGGGAGGTTGTTCTATATTCAGATTAATATTGCAGACATCAGAGATTTTGGATGAGAACATGCTGTTTTCCTGCTGCACTGAAATTAACAAAATTGCACAGCTTTCAGGTGGTAAATAATAAGTGATGACATCTTTAAGACATCAAAGCAATGTATGGAAAAATGAGAAGTTTGCTGGAAGAGGATAACAAAAAATGTTTACTTAATTATATTCTAACCTATATTGCTTCAAAAAGTATAATAATTAGGTAGTGAGGGGATAAAATTTATGTGTTTGCTTTTAATATGTTTTTAAGAATGATATGCAACTTCTTTAATAATTTTGAAAATCAAGTTGTGGTAGAATTGAAATATTTTTCTTCATTTTGATGGATAGCAGAAGAAGAAAAAATTCTGATACTACAACAAATGGGGAAAAAAAGACATCTAATGTTGTATTCTTGAAAATAAGATTTTTAGCAGAGTAAAAAGACTTCTGAGTTCAAATATGTTCAGAAGTGTTCCTTTTTATCTCTCAAATTCTATATGCAAATTTATGCAAATTTGTTACTTCAGCAATTAACCTTGACGACAAACTGACTGTTTTCTAAATCACATATTGTTTGATATGTACTCTTGATTTGAATTTTATATAGTGAAGACGAACATTGTAAACTAATTGTCTAGGAGTTTTCACAATACCCTTTTAAACACTTGAAAGTCTCCATAAAAATCCCAGTTAAAATTTTTTCCACAGAAGCTGTTGAATCCTATATTCACCCATTCAAAACTCTGTTTTGCAGGTCACTGACACTGGTCAGAGTGCAGTGCCTGGTCCTGAGGCTGACTGGTCAGTCACAGCTGGCAGACGTGCCTGCTCTGAGAGGGTGCAGCTATTTCTGAGCTGCTCACAGGAATTGGCTTCTGCTTAGAAATGAACATTTTACAATGGCTCGAAGAAGCAAATTCTGTCCTGTATCCTTGAGCTTTAACTCATCTTTTAAAACCCAGCTTCACACAGCTGTTTGCCATACTATGAGTTCACATGAACTAATTATGATTATATACTGTGTCACATGGGAATAAGAATATTTATTCACTGAAAGAATTTATGATTTACATTAGATTATTTTCTGTAAGGTATAAATTTTAATAAGACCTTCATAATTGTTAGGCTCTGAGCCTGATAATTACTACTACTACTATTACCACTAGCTTAAAATAGCCTACAAAATTTCTTCATAATGAGTTTTAAAAGACTATAAAATATTCTTCAATTGGGCTGAAATTGGAAATTATATATTTAATAGGTATTTACTGTTATTGTATTATATTTAATTCAGCTGCCTATCAGAGTATATGAAGCTTTCTAAAAGTGAATTTTTTGCTTTTCTTTTTTCTCCAAAATAATCAGGCTCAGCCAACACCTAATCACATACTAAAGTAAAATAAAATTCTTTTTGCCATTTCAAAAACATAGTGAAAGCTGCTGATTTTTCACTTTGTTGCATTTAAATCACAAGCTTTACCTTATGGCAGTCAAAAAAAAATCTTCATAATCTCATAATCACTGTAACAAAAGCACTTAAAACATAAACAGATAGTATATTTTGCAATACAAGTTTAATTGCAATGCTGCATATTGTAATACTTAGGATTCTGGGAACGTAATTGATCAGACAGCACAGTCTTTCCACAATATCTTTTTGTAGCTTCTTTTGTAAACTTCAACCTTAAGAATTCTGAAACAGGAAACCTCAAAAAGAAAACTGGGAAAACAAAAAAAAAAAAAGTACAATTAATCTAGAACTTATTTAACTAATCATCTCCATTGTAGAACTTTCATCATGTTTAATTATTTCAAATGTTTTCCAAAACTCACTAGAAGAATCCCCAGTCTTTAGATTTTTTTCTATATAATATACTGGATTTTGATTAAAAAAAATGCTTACACAATTATACTTTAAATGTTGGTGTACTTTAGTTTAATGACTCAAACTTCAGATGAAATTGAAGATATTTTGCTACTTTGATTATTGTACTTATTTTATATTCTTGAACCACCAAATGGTTACATTCCCTATTTATTTACGGAAATATAAATGAATATATTGGCTTGAAGAGAGTGGAGAATAATAAAACTTCATAGAGAAAATTCCAAGAATAAAGTCTTAGTTCATAAGTTCATAGAGTACCATGTGTGGAGACAATGATAATGTAGGTGGGTAGGTATTTATGTTCAGCATTTTGTACTCACTAGAATTCACAAAATAGAACTGAGATCAATAAAGCTCCTGTTTCCAGGACTATGAACACAATTAGTTGCCTAAATCCACTTATTTCACAACAATATAAAAACGGACAATCAAAACAAAACACATTTACTGCTGAAGAGACAGATGACAAAATCCCACAAAAGAGGATGTACTATTCCTTCTTTCACTCATTGAAATGCTGTTTTGGCATTTGTAGGAAGCAGATTGCAGTACAGGAGCCTCTTTGCTTGCAGAACCATGATGCAAGTACAAACTAGAATGTGTGCATTAGCATATTTTTGGCACCTCAGGGGCTCTACAATTTTTTATGATTGAATAGATATTAAATGGAGTTTTCTGCTCAGTTTGAAAAGCAGCATCCCACACCTCTGGTTATCAATTATCTTGTGCTTCTCATGCATCCATCACTTCAGTGGCTCAGTACCAGTCAGAGCAAACTTCTTTCTGACATAATGATCATGGTTGTTTTATTGAATTCTATTGTGCTCCCTAGTTTTCCTAGTCATCAACATAAAAAATAATGTTATTTGATGGTTTCAAGGACACATTTAAAATCATTTTTCATTGGCCTGACAGTGCTTGAGCAAGGAAATACTCAGAATTTGAAGCATTCTCGCAATGGCATCTATACAAACATTGAAAAGAAAATGCTCTTGACATTTTCAAGGTATCTAGACTATCATATTTTGTTTGCTTGGAAGCTAAATCAGTTACCCTGAGGAAAAATGTATACAGTTGGTATTTACATTTTGTCTGTTAAAGATATCTATTCCTGAAATAAAGCAGGGGCTGGGTGGTGGAGGATGGGAGGGAGGAGGAAAAGAATATCATACTAATATTGTATTGAAACATCAGCATAAGTATTACAATTGTTTGAATAAACTCTACTAATATGCAAAATCTTGCCTCTGAATTGTAATGTGGATTTCGTCTCTTACAAGAAAAGAAACCAGCAAAACCTTCCAGATCACTCTAACATATTGAGTAGTCCCTTTGTAAGAGAACATTAGAACAAATTCTATCTGTCCGCCACAGTTCATATCTCTAGAGCAACCTAATGTACCAGTCACTACAATATTCTGTACCATTCCTGCAGGTTCATTTTGCAGACATTCAAGGAGAATGGCTAAAGGCATGATAAATATAATGTGTAATGCAGAGACAACTGAGTGATGATGAACACAGTGGTGTGCTTGGCTACAAGGGTCACACCATATGACAACTAAATGCACTGGACTGTAACGTCAGTTTATAATCCTTTCTTACAATCTTTTGACAGCCTCAACATAAGCTGTGCATTTTTTGTTGTGTTGGGTTTTTTCTTGCAGGAGTTTCTTAGCTGTCATTACTCCTTCTCATTACCTAAATCCTAGAAATAGTGTTTTCAATCCCTTACTCTTAATCTTTGATTGATTTCCACAACAAATACACATAAACAAGATGGATTATAAGCATACTGTGAAGTTTTTATTCATGTCACCTTTACACAGTGATGGCAGCTGGTCTGTGGTGCAAAGAATACATCGGATTATCAAGTGATGAAACCTCCCCAAATACTACTGATATCAACAATGTCTTTATTTCTTGATTCATATTACTGATCAAATAATCTTTTTTCAGTGACATTAGATTTTCTTCTACTGAGAAATATGCATAAAATGGATTTTACTTCATCAGAGAATTATGATTTCACCTATTTCCCTGTCTCCTCCTACTGTGGATTCTATACTGGTTCTTCCCATCACAAATGGGAAATGTAGTAGACAGAATCACAGCTAGTCATGTTCTTATTTACTATTACTATTTTTTACTTATTTTCTAAAGGAAAGTTTAACATGGTTGGAACTTTAGAGTATGGCTCAATGACACAGGAGCTGTCATATTTAAAATAATTTTCAAAGACAGTTAAATACAAGTTACATGTGTAGAATTGAACAAACAGAGCAATAAAAAAGAAAAAGGTCTCAGAAAAAGTATGGTGACATGGGTTTTTGGTACAAAATCAGTGCTGTATATTCATGGTCTACAAGATCTGGGAATTTCAGAATGTTTACAGGATAAACCAGTGGAAAATACTAAAATGTGTTTTCCTTTGGATTCAAATTCTCCAGGAACAACCACCCATGGTGGTGTCAGAGTGAAGGGTGTGCTTGTTGGGAAGGGAGAATTGCAGGAATTTTCAACAGCTAGCTAGAACAGCTGGTAGGTTGTGCTTGAGATTTGGCTACATAAACAGCAATTCCATCCCCAAGGGTCTGTCTGTGGCTACTACCAAATTTTTTGTTAGGATAACTAGAAGACTGGCATGTGGGCTAAGACTCTTGCATATTTTATTCTTAACTTTCCACCTTTATGTGTAGCATGTGCTCGTCTTAAAGAGCTTTTGGCTGTGCAAAGATCTAGAGTATGGAGATGCTTGAGGTCACATTAGTGCACACCCGGAAGCAGATCAACCCAAGGACATCTCTGGGAATTTTTTTACTCCTCTTGACACAAGCTATATTTTTTCATCTGATTATTTGTTCTTCTGGGAGACACAAGTCCAGCTCCATGGGTGAGGTATGTGAAAAGTGCTACTGACTGAGAAGTTTTTTGTCACACTGATAATTTATGTTAATTTGTGTGTATGTAAATGACTGACATGGAGAAATCAAAGATCTTGCAACCTTACATTATTGAGGGAATTTGACTTATGAGAATTTTGAATCAAATCAATGTCCCTATCTCCTACTGGGCTGTTGCAAGGCTTCCTCTCAATAGTTTATTCATTCCAGAGTTTTTGGCTGAAGAATCGCTTCTTTGTCCTACATGTTTGTCTATATTGAATTAATCACTGCTGTTTGGGACTTGGCAAAAACTGTCAGATATACATTAAGGATAAAACTTTGTTCTGGACAACTCATTAGAGCTGTCCTGCCCCTCCCTGAATGCACAGATAAAACTAGATTAAAAAAAATAATAATTTGGTCTACAGAGTTGGAGATGCACCAACTCCCTCGTGATATCAACATTAGTCTGTAAAAAGAAAGAAGCAAGAGAAAAAAAGTTTAAAAGGTGTTAATTTTATAATTCATACATTTCAATCTGACAATTTCAAAATTTGTTTCTTCCCCTTAATTTAAAAAAATAAACTCTCTTGGTGCATGTTTTAATGTCTGTGGTGCTATGCTACTTCGTGAATTTTTTCTCCTTCACTTCAATTTGTCCATGATCAGGACTCATTTATTTCTGTGAGTAATCAGGTTTTTACCTGAGACAAAAACCCGGATTTTAGTTTGATAACCTAGTATTTTCTCTTTCCGTGCCTAAGGTGATGTCTTAAATTGCCTAAGAAGAGGTCGAGAGAATTCTGGTTCCATCCATCTATGTTTCTATCCCAGTAGCTTGTAAAGACTACAGCTCTGTCCTCAAAGTACTTTTATTATGATATTACCCCATAATTTTAGAAAGCTGCATGTCAAAGCAACTGAATCCACCAGATTGCACTGTTTTATTAAAATCCTGTTATTTTCCCCATATTAGCTGCATTGCAAAAGATTTTGAAATTTTGCTGAACTAGATTCAATATGAATGATGGTGATTCAATTGTAAAAAACATGACTTAGTGTGCTCAGTTTCAGACATATCCTTTGAGAATCATAGTGATGGATTTTTTTCTTGCATGTATAATTGCACAGGAATGGATGTTATCAGTGAAGTGATATGCACCCAAAAGTTTCAGAAAACCAAGTTGATTTTAGAAGGCTAACCTCCCCACAATATTTTCAGTAGGGAAGCTTTCACCAAAAATGGGTTTCATCTCTCTTTTACAAGACTTTCACATGGTGTTTGCCCATTCATGTTCAAATTACATATATTCGAAGAAACATTTTTTAAGAATAGTGGTGGTATTTAATGGACAGTGAAAATATTACATTATTGCAAAATTCAATATATACCTAAAAATACTCATATATCAATATTTATCTATATCTATGTCTATTTTGCAGTAGCAGATCTTTGAAATTTTGTAGAAGGTTTTACATTTAGTCAGAAGCAGTCCTGGGACCCTTTAAATTTTGAAAGCCTGAAATTTGATCTAATGGGTGAGAGGGAATGAGAAATTTCGAATGAACAGATGGAAAAGTGCAAAAAATCTAATTTCATAATAAGCCAGAGAAATATCATAGGCACTGTAAAGAAAGAAAGCCAAAGCAATAAAACTCCTACAAGAAACTCAATAAGAACTTTTCAAAAAAATGCACATAACCGACATTTTCAAAAAAGATAATGTGTTTGCTATTTCCACAAAAACTAATAGATTCAGAAAACCTGCGTAATTTTTTATTCTCTTCTGTGACTATAAACTAATTCCGTCAGCTAAGTTTACAGGTTTGGCTATTAAAATTGACATCCATAAGCTGGAAAATATTTAAACAATATCTTCAAATGCTTCATTGCCATAATAGGAATGATTTCTTAAAACTCTATTTGAATATTATGGTCGTGCTTTAGCTGCTCATTTTTCTTAGAATTAAACAGGAACAGTAAAGGTGCAAACTCCACTTGGCTCTATTCTCTTCCCATGGGCTTATTTGCAAGTTCTGTTTTTTACAATTTTAACAAGCTTCCCTAGTTCAATCCTCTTTGGGGGGAAAAAATGTCATCAGCAGAAAGAAGCAAAAACATAATTTCTTCTTTTGACAGAAAGTACAAGCTATGAGTACTGGAGCTGCTTAAGCTCAGCAGAGACTCTCAAGAGAAAATAGGATTTCAATCTCCCAGCTTTTTACACATTTCACTGAAGGCTCACAGATGGTAGCTCAGGGACTATGATGCAGAAGGCAGGGTATTACTTTGATGGAAAGGTGTAACCTTGTGAATGATTTGTGTGAGTGCTGTTATATTCTCTACATTGTATTCTGTTGGTAATGATGTAAAAATATGATTTCCACCTTCCTAAAATGGTGAGAGTTCAAAGAGTTAATGTGTAGGCCATCAGTGGTCAATTTGTCACAGGATTTTATGATCTGGATAAGGGTAGAAGAAGCATCTCTCTCTACAGCCTAGTTTAATCTCACACCATCTATATCCTTCTAGTACATAGTTTTGGTGAGATAGTGTAGGGATGAGACATCTTTTCCATTATTTGGATGATCTGAAGAAATGCACTAGGGAGGATCACAGTGTCAGATAAATTGATTTGTCTGTGAGAGACTTTTTGAATGATATAACTTGGGGAAAGTAGAAAGGGGAATAATAGAGCCATGGAGGAGAAGGGAATACTTTATCCTCCTATTTCAAGGAAGACTTAGTGTTTTTCAAATTCTCTATAACTACCAAAGATTAAAAAGTACAACAAGTAAATCAAGTCAGAACCGCGGTCTCAGAGGAGTTATTAAATGATCACAGTGGTGAAACCTGTTGAAATCTTTGGGTTGAATAGCTTAAACCATTTTGTAAAATTGTATTTTCTTCGGTCAAAAGAAATACTAAGTTTTCAGGGACACTCCTGATTTTTCTGGGATCCTAGAAAATTCTCTTGGAGGCAGGTAATTTGTAGTTCATTTTCTTTTTTTCACTTAGCATATCTCCTTCCTTTTTTCAATGTTCAATGACCTTAAGCAGCCAACTTGGCTTTTAAACTTTCCACTGATTTTTAATCTCATACATGAAATTTCTGGAAGCCAGTAACATAGTTTTGAATTCCTTCCCATTCATCACTATATACTTTCCTTTCAGTTCTTTAGAAATCTATGGCAATTTTATGCTGAAAGAAATCTATGGCAGAAAAGCTATTTCATACATTTTTAATTAAAATAGTGTGGTTCAATTTAATGAATTTAATGAATGCCATATTTTGAAATGAGAATAAATTTTCACCAACATACAAAAGGGCAGCAAACAATTAACAGAAAATAAATGTGAACATTTAAAATTGGGATCTCAAGATTCTATTGATGCCTTCATATTCTGCTGTTTAGGATTCCTTTCATATCCAGCCATGGAGTTTTTGGAATTTCAGTGAAATATATTTCTATCTTTTACTATGATTATAAGAACACACATGAGACTTTCAAGCTAGCATTATGAAGTACTTTCCAAACATTTTTTTTTTCAGCATTTTGGTGTGTTTTTCTTCATTTTATACATATTTTAAATAAATTTAGAAAATAATTCTAAGTACGTTTCTAAAAAACACATACTCTATTTTTCTGGGGACAGTTTTGTATATTTTAATATCTTCATTAGAAAAGTCTAAATATCTAGAAAATAGGTATTTCTGTCTTGGACAAAGTTCTGATTTATATTATACCTAAGTTATATGATACATACAAGACTTAGATTGCTAATATTGCAGGAAAAAATCAACACTTTTTAGAGATCCTGAGCAAATGTAATGGACACTGATCACAGACCCAGTGTATGGACTATAAATTTTGATGATTTTTAGTGAAGTCATTAATTAATTTCTGATGGCTGGACTATGTTATCTCAGGGTTTTGATTGATATGGTTTAGCTTTCAGTTCTGAGCATAAGAGAATGATGTTCATTTTCCTTTACTGAAGCTCCTGGCCTGAAACTTGTTCCCTCCAATACCCATATTTAATATTGTGTCTCTATTTGCTTCACTAGGATTACTTACTGTAAGAAGTCTAAGCAGTGGTAGGGATATCTTCAGAATCAAGGGCTGAGAGAATTGAAGCTTTTACTCATTAGAGACTAAGACAGCTCTTTTTTTATCTTAACAGAAAAGTCATGAAGCTGCTGTGAGCAACCATTGGTTCTGAACTCAGGGAAACAGGGATATTTGTTTGTACCCTGTAGTGTTAATGTAGAACAGATCAGAAACTACTCTTTTAGAGATGTTAATCCCAGGAAAAACAGTAGATCTGGAACAGATAAATCTTAACAGTGGAGAAACATTGCTCAAAAGCAATACAATATGCATGAGGAAAAAGGTAATTATAATTCAAGTTAAAATGTTTGTTTATATTCAAGCTGAATAAAGTATCTGTGGTAAATTAGAGACTCATACTCTCTTAAAATTCTGATTAGTAAAAACAACAGGATACAATTTTATCCTGGAGGAATCTCCTCTTAATTACTGAAAGTAATGATCCTTTGTGTTTTAGAATAAGTGTGTGCATTTTTTTCTGTCAGCTGTTGAATTCATTATATGAATTCTAAGGGGTTCTAAAGCTAATTGCTCAACTAGCTCATCTTAAAAAAAACCTAAACAATGTAAAGACTTTGTAAAAATTTGAATGATTGCCATAAACAAGATTCAATAATCTAAAAGTTAGGTTTATCAGGCAGTTAAATTCTCATATTTTGTTATATAACAGCTTTCATTATGATTGAGATCATTGAGTGATTATTTTACTTCTTTGTTTTCTGTTTCAGAAAATATCTGAAAAATTCTGTGAAGTGTCTTATTAATGCAGAGTTTTATCTAAGTCTTTCTAAAGTGCATTTGTTGCAGTCTACATTAAAGACAGTTAAAGAAAGGAAGGTGATAAAACACCCGATATTTCCCAATATGTGTAAAATTGGGACCCATGTGGGAGCAAACATATTGTTTAAGTACAATGTCTTGCTGCTCAAATTCACAAGACTTCCACAATATTTTTGTTTCACTTTGCAGATTGCCTATTGAAATAGGTTATTGTATTTAAAATAAACAAGGATGTAATTAACTTTTCTCTGGTTGCATTTCATAGTGAAGGCTTCTATCTCTGGAAGAATTAATTGTGTATTTTCAAAAGAAAGATCCTTTGAATGAAACTGCAAATTTATCAGACAAATGTTAAGATGTTTGAGTTTTGTTTTTTTTTTAATGTATGAGCATATGCTATTAAAGATACAAGCAGACATTTTTAAATGGACTCAATGTCCTTGTTAAATGTGGGAAAATAGAGACTGTGTTTGCTGGGTTTGTTATCATCAGGTTGTAGAAGTTTCTAGATGTTTCCAGCTCCATGAGAGTTCTATTGGATTGTTGTAGACAGATTATGATGAAAAAATGAGTTATTAATACAAAATCCCTGTCCATCAGGATAGGACTGGATTGCTAATCACTACAACTTGTCTGACACAATCAAAGCCCTCCTGACTTGATGTAGATTTATGATGATTTTGAGCAGATATACTCTTTGCAAGGTAGCCTTTAGGGAACTCAGATGACAGTGAATTGTTGTTCATCTATTATAATAAAGCAAAAAATGCCTATAGAGACAAAAGGAATATTTTGTGAGAATAAATTTCTTCTATAATTTTCCACTAAGCATAGGTTCCCACTGTAGAGGCTGATATGGTGATGAATAAACTATTGCAAGTTGTTCAGCTACAAAATGAAGAATTTTTAATATTTACTTCACTTGTCATGATTTCTAAAAGATTTGTTTCAAAGAAAACTTCAGCTCATTATTGTCTATTAATTGGTGCTGATTTGTTTACTAAGTCCTTTTAACATTTCCTTGTGGACTGCAGAACTCAATTCTTGTAAACAAGAGCATGGAAATCAAACTCAGGATTTTTTTTTTTTTTTAATCAGTCCCTCTTGCAAACAATGACATCAGACAAAAAGATGTGTTAAGGTAACTGTAAACTCATTTTGTATTATGCCATTCACAGTTTATATTAGGATCTGGCAGATATTAGGCATAGTGAAGAGAGAATCACCAGATTGTATTACATTTGATATTACTGCCCAGATATTTTAAATCTCTGTCCCAGATGATCATCCCTTATCCAGGCCTACTTGGAGTTCATTTGCTAAGGCACTGGCCTTAGACATGGCAGAAAGCTTTTTCCTGGCAGGTAATGAAGAGAAGGGTAAAATTATGAGAAAATTCTTTGATGATTATTTTTTTTTCTATGACATCCTCAAATTCTTTACCTTCGTATACAAAATTCAGAGGGTTATTTTTCCTTTCAGATTCCACAGTAACATTTCAATGTTAAAATGCGTTTTTGGACCCTCACTGCATTTTCTCTAATGGTATAAGAGAAGTAACAAGGCTATCTTTAAATTTTATGAGGGTAAAAAAGAAAGACTCATTCAAAAGATGACTTAGTGATGATTAGGCTGCTGCTCTCAATAACTCTGAAAGGATTAGGGCAAGTAGATTATAGACATGTTTGTAACATACACTCTTATCAGAGAGTTATAAAGAATAAGTCTAGCAAAAGATTCCCCATGTGGGAGATTACACTGGATTTTAACTTCCTAGCTTTTTATCATAAAGTTAAGTAGTTAAGTATGACTTGGCAATATATATTTCTAAAAATCCTGTGTGGATGAGAGAATAGCTGATATGAGGTCTTTTTGAGCTAGAAAATATCTTTTATCTTACCTAAACCCTGATAACATTCTATTTCTTCCTAAACTTTTGTTGGCTAGTTATCTTTGACATGGGAATAAATCATGCCATTTTTTCCTATATAACACAAATTTAAGTGGAAATAAGACAGTGAACAAATAGTTATTATTTGTAGCTATCTTCCAAGAAGTCCAATGTAAGCACTAAACAAATCACTGCGCTAAAAATATGCTTTTGAAACCAACATGTCAAGAAATCTCAGGTGAGATACAGGTCAGTTTGGAATACAGCAGATAACTGCAGGGGTGAAAGGGCACTGAACACTCAGATAACTAAAGAATTGTGGAGTTGTTAATCAACAACAACAACTATGCTTAAGATGTAATATTATAGAGGCAGAACTAGAAAGATGCGTTAGTTTTGGCAGGATTAGAATTATTTTTCTTCACAGTGGCTGGTATGGGGCTGTATTTTGAATTTGTGCTGAACACAGGGTTGAAAATACAGAGATGTTTTTGATATTGCTGAGCAGAGCTTGCACAGAGCCAAGGCCTTTTCTACTTTTTGCACTGCCATGCTGGTGAAGAAGTTGTGAGTGTGTGGGAGGCTGGGAGGAGACCCAGAGGGACAGTTATTCCAAACTGAATATTCCTCTGACCAGAGGGCTGCTCCCGACCATATGGCATCACACACAGTGGATAAAATGGGAGGAAAGAGAAAGGGACGTTTGGAGTGATGGTGTTTGTCTTCCTAAGTCCCTGTCACGTGTGATGGAGCCCTGCTCTCCTGGAGATGGCTGAACACCTGCCTGCCCGTGGGAAGTGGTGAATTAATTCCTTGTTTTGCTTTGCTTGTGTATGGCTTTTGCTTTTTCTACTAAGCTATTTTTGTCCCCATCCTCAAATTTTTCTAGCTTTTACCCTTCCAATTCTCTCCCTGATCCCACCTGTGGGGGAGTGAGCGAGCTGCTGTGTGGGGCTTAGTTTCTGGATGTGATAAAACCACAACAAAAAAACATAAACACTTTTGTGTTTTGGAGGAAGAAAAGATTGCTAAAGCTGATTCTTTCCCAGGAACTAACTGCAGTCTAAAATGTGACAGACAAAATGGAGTTCAAAATTACTGTTTTCTTGAAAAAGCAAGAAATCTCCTTTATCTGTAATTGATACAGCATATTCTTGTGTGTATTCACAATTCTTGTGTGTATGTGAGTACGTGGTTTTTTTGTTGTTTAATTTACATTAGCCACATAAAAACTGCTTCCAGAAAAGCATGGTCATTACTGGCTTTGAAAATATGAGGAGAAAATAAGACAACAGTTTTTCATTTAGAATCATTAATAATATTTGTTTTGAAAGTGTTGAGCATTCTGTGGGAGCCAGTAGTTCCTAGAATCAATAAGCCCTCAAATATCCTCACAATGTATACCACAAAATTGAATAGAATTCTTCCTAATTAGTTGCTGCCTAATTTTTTGATTTGTTTTTTCCTGTTTTAACAGAGCTGAATTTGATTATGTCCAATGGAAGTCATCTTTTAAAATCCCTGCCAGTTGAGGGGGCAATTAGTACAATACTGCACTCATTTAGCAATTTTATGTCTCATCTTCATGGTGGAGTTAATCAATCCCTTTGATTTAAGTGATATAGTAAGATTATAGTATAAAAATCCTGTTGATTATACAAGGACTTTCTTGTGTTAAAATTGAGACCCATTATATATCTATTACTAAATAAAAATTCAAAACATACTCTAAGCCGTGTAACATTTTAAGTGACATATTTGTTCTGGCAAGATTTAGTCTAAATGAAATTTGCGTTGGTAATTATATGTATTCTTACCTGACTCCGCAAGCTAGGAAACCATTTTAATTCTTCCTTGGCCATTATTATTCAATGTCTAATTTAAGAGTACTTTTTCTGTATACTTTTTCCCTGGCAGCTTATGGCTTCTATTTAACTCTTTGCAGTCAGTTCTTATTAATGGGCAAATTTTGACTGAGACATATGAAATCTAGTTATATTCTCTCCAGAAACATTTTATAGATCTTCAGTGAAAATATCTCAATCTTATAGAGATTTTATTGACTATACTCCCTATTACTTTCAGTTTTTTCCCAATGTATTTTTAATAATGAAATGCTTAAGTAGATTTTTGAGCTAGAAAAACTATTTATAATTAATTTCTTTGCTTTGTAATTTGAAAGCTTTCTGAGAGTAAAAGTTTTAAAACCTGATCTCACAACTCTTTTTCCCTTTAAAGATAAACGTTGCAAATCTTGGTTATGATTTTAAAAGAAAAAATCAAAACAATGGTTGCTGCCAGACAAGCTTATTAGAAACTTAACACTAATTAGAGAGAGATGACTGCACAGCAGATAGTTTTGTGTGTGGTTGTGTGTGTAAAAGAGGTTAAAAATGTTAACATTTATGCCCTGGTGAGCAAATAGATGTTCAGTGAGTTGCCAAAATGAGTCAGATGATATTTAGGTGTTCCTGCCCCAGCAAAGCAATAACACAGATGATAATTGAAGCATTTCTAAAAATCCACAGTAGACTGCCATCTTTCAGTCATTATTGATGAGGTGTCCATTGACATAATTTTTCCACTGTGTTTGCAAAATTGTGAGTAAAGTAGTGCAATTGGCAATTTGTCTGTCAAGTAAGGGCCATGCACCTTCCTATCTATGTTAAAGGCACAGCCACGGTAGATCAAACAATCTCTTGTTGCCTCATACAGGGTTATTTAGAAATAGAGTGGGAAACCACTATGGAATGTACAATACTTGTTTTATTAAACAGGGTTCAAGGAAGGTGGAATAACTTTTGCTGTTCACTGTTTATTATTCTGTTACTTTGCAAACAAAAGAAACCACCTATAAATTGTCTGACAAAGGAGCTGAATGGATGTCTTTTTTCACCATAGCTTCCACATCTATCATTTTGTCATGTTTCCAGATATGTTCTGTCATAAATTACTATCACAGTAAATCTTGACAAATTTTAACAAATAGAGCTATGTCTGATAATAAGAAAATGTTGGTTAAAAAAAAATCCTGCTATTCCTAGGAAAAAATTCAGTGATGCTCCAGAATACATGTAATCTTTCTTAACAAGTATGAATTGAGCCAAATGTCATGGTTTAACCCCAGGCAGGAACTAAGCTCCTCTCAGCCTCCCTGTCACCAGAAGGATCAAGAGAAGAAATGGAAGAGTAAAGGTGAGAGAACATGAAGATTTGGATAAAGACCATTTAATAGGTAAAGAAAAGGCTGTGCAAACAAGCAAAGGAAAGTAAGCAATTAATTCACTACCATCCATGGGCAGACAAGTGTTCAGCCATCCCCAGGAAGGCAGAGCTCTGTCATGAATAATGGTGACTTGAGAAGGTGTGGTTTTCAACATGAATTTGGGTTATTTATAATTTATATTTATATATCTATGACAGGGTGAGCAACGGGGATCTGTGAATTAACTGTGCACCATACAGATAAATTGTATTCTGATAACTTTACTGTTTTCATTTCTGTATATTATAAGAAATAGGGAAAATTAGTAAAACAATGTTGCAAAGGCAAACAGAAGCACTTTGGCAATTTCTGAAAATTGAGAAGCTCTAAATAAACTGCTGCTAGCTTTGATTAGTCTGTTTTACACTAAAATAATTTAATTCCTCTCATCTTTCATTGTCTATGTTTTATCTGTGTTTAGTCTGTCAGTGTGGCTTGATCCAGAGCAATGGGTGGTGGTCACCATCGATAAAAATAGATCCATCAATTATTGAAAAGGGAGGAGAAGTACACAATAAAGAACAAGCATTACTTCAACACATATACAAGAAGTACTTGATATGAATTAGTTCATAACAAGTCACAGTGGTTTTCTATAATGCAGTTTGAAAATTAATATATTTACAAGATTGACACTATTACATGTACAAAACTGTATTTAAATTATGCCTAAAACATCCAGAGAGAGGTCTGTTCTGACAAGGTGCTCTCATTTTCCAATCTCAGGAAAATTTATTGCAAAGTCAAATGTTTCTGATATCTTCATGTGAGAGGAAATGAGTGTCAAGGTTACAAAGAGGAACAGTAATTCAGTATTCAGGGAGTTTTGTTTGTTTATTGTGATGTTTGAGTCACATTGTTTCATCTTAGGTGAAAAAAGTAGGCTGAATACGTGCAATACATTGCAAAGAAGTAGTAAATATGCTTGAGATTATACTTAAAATTGTTAACTTGTCCTTTAATTTGTCATTTACTCCTTATTTTGTGGTCCTAGAATGACCAGTCATGACCTTACTTGCCTGTCCTGCCCTCCCTTTTCTTCCTCCTTTTCCTTACCACATTATCTGGTTTCATTTAAACTTTTCTGGATGGTGTTTTATGTCTGGAACAGATTCTCTTTGTCAGTCTAATGCACCTTCTTCAGTTTCTCAAGTTCCTTATTAAATTATTTTTTAAAATAAGATTCCTTTCAGCTCTCTCACAGTCTCCCTTAGTAACATCAGCAGGGAGATAGCTCAAATTCATTAGTGTTAAAACATAAACTGATAAGACTAATAAGTACTCTTGTCTATTGAAGCTGTCTCATAATACCATGAAGATTTTTGTGTGTTTTTGTCCAAAGGAAAGTCCTCATCTATGTAGTATGAAATGCAATTCTCTTCAAAACAATTCAGTAAATTGTTATTCAGTGGAAAGGTGTGATGGGTTTGATTCTTCACATTAAGAAATTCAGTGGAGCAGACAGTATTTCCCTGCAATCATTCAATGATAAATTCAATGAAATTCCTGATTCAAAAGACTTTGCCACCGAGTCTTCATATATATCAAAGGAGAAATATTCTGCTGAAGTATTATAACAGAGCTTTTCTGGAGAAAGCATTGTGCAAAATATATTAAAATTTAAATCAAAACAATTATCTCTTCCTAAAGCAGATAAACATATATTTAATATACTATTGTAAAAGACACAATTATGTATTTAACTTGTGTACTGTAGTCTTTAGACTAATCCAATATTAAATCAAATTAAGCAGTTAGTAAAACATTTAGATTAATAAGACTTATGTTCATGATGAAGTACTTGTGTGGTATGGGCCTGAAGTTCTTAGATATATATTTACGTATTTTACTTTGCTATTTAACATCTTTTAATGAAATATGAGTTTATTTCATTTTATGTAAGTACGGTTTCTTCATAATGTCACCCAAGATAAATTTTTTGTGGAACGAGATGTCTTCATGTTGTTCTTCTGATTTTCATTTTTTAAATGAAACATCTTAGAGATGTGACTCTATGAGAAATTCTTTTTTGTTTTCCAATTGAAAGACAATAAGTACATTGCTCAGAAGTTTACCTTTGAAAGCATGGATCATCCACTGGGCTTTTATTGAACTATTTATATATTTAGAATACGAACACAGAATTGTGAATGTGGGAAAATATAATTCATGTGATGTGTTATTTCCATTGCAAGTATACAAAATATGAAGCAAAATGCTTATCTTATAGTTTAAATATTGCGATGAGCCTCTGTTTGTGTATTCAGATGCCCAAATTAATGCAACCAAGGTCATCAGTCTAGAAAAATCTATCTCTTTCGCTTTCTGGATTTTCTTTACAGGAAATCCAGATTTTCAAAACAGCCTCTGAAATTAGATATTGTTTTTTTCATTCACAATGAAATTGCATGCCTGTACTTACCACTTTTTTTTGTATTTGAATCCATTCCACAGCATCATACTAACAGGGCTTTTCCTATCTTGCTGATTATTTAACATTTTGAAATACTTCTGCTTTTTTTTTCCCTTTTAGCTTTAGAAAGCCAAAAAAATCCTTATATCATCAAACTGAAATATCTTAAAGTAGTGTAAACTGTGCCCAAGAATGTTTGATCTTATGAAAGGGAATTCTTTGATCAAATATACATTTTAATGCTGTTTGGGTTCTGATTTCAAAAAATTATTTAAATGTAACAAAATGGAGTTAAACTTCAATGATACCTTCATAAACTATATGTATTCCAAACCTCAAAAAACAGTTTACAGTATATGTATCAATTATTGGATTGTTACCCAGGAAAGGTAAAGATGTAAGAGAGAATCCATTAAGAACAACTTATGTTATGCTCCTAAGGTTATTTCTGTAATAAAATGACTCTAGGAGAAAAAATGGATCAACAGTGGTTTCTTTAATTTTTTTTTTTTTTTTTTTAAGGTTATTTCTACAGTGAAAATTACTTTGGAGCTGACAGAGTAATACTGGAGCCTGTGTTAAGGGATAATTGACATGAATCTCAATTGTTATTCTGATGAAGCTGGTTCCAATGTCCTAATTTGCTATACAAGAGGATAATTTTTCCTGGGGCTGGAGAAGGAATTTTGTTCTGTGTGAGGAAGGTGTAAGTGGATCTAGGACATCAATAGCCTTTGGGTCACTGACATAGTTTATACAATTTAAAGTTTTGAAAGAAAATATAGCAGTTTCAAAAGCAGTTGCTATCTTTGAAGTTTGAAAGCAATGTCTTCCCATAGGAGTATGAAAAATACGTCAAGTAATTAATGTTGTATGATCCAAAAGCTTAATGTAACTATAAAAAGAATTCTGCTGTATCTAACACATGGCACAATCATTTATTTTTCACTGATTCTGTATAGTTATTTAAGGGGATGAAATATTTTAATATTTTCTACAGTTTTTAAGAAACTTTTATAAAAACATATTGCAGAGGTATGCTGAGATACGATTCGCTCGATAACCTCAGTGTTTACATGATGTCTCACAATTACTAAATAATGGCAAAATTAATATCTTTGATAGAACAGACTAAGAAAGGGCCATTCTTCAACACTGTACACACTGGTGGTTAGAGATGCCCACAAAACTGGAGGTGATCTGTGATCAAAGCCTTGCATTTGGACAAAGGAGTAATTTTGTATATCAGCCCTGAAAGTTTTATCTTCTTATGGAATAACTGGCCCAGATTAGGGCAATAAACAAGGAAGAATCATGACTCAGTTCTGTGTGGACGATGTGGAGTTTTCTGGACCACAGCATAAACTTAAGAACATTAGGAAATTAAGGAATGGGTCTGAATCATCATTTCCAAATTTGTAGTTTAGGGACATTTCTGTTCTAGGTGTGGAACTGTGGTATAGAGGCCCTCTCTAGGTGCCTTGAACATGGTGCTGACTTTCAGGTGATTTTCCTGATGGCCTTTTTGCTGTTCTACCTGAGTCAAACATTGGGATGCCCATGGATGAAATCAGTGTCACTGGAAGCTCTGGCATATTTCTTTAATCTTGGTTGGGTTTTTAGAGTTAGAGAAAAAGGATGAGATCTATACAATTTTAAAACGAAATAATTACTTCCCCTCTCTGTCCTTTCTACTTAAAAATAATATTGTGTGTCTTTGTGAAGGACAGTGTAATTAGCTTCTGGTGAATAATTTAGCATTGTTTTTATTTAATAAATACAATACATTGCCCTCATTTCAATTACTATTTCAAAGATGAAACTAGGAACTTTACATTTTTCACCCGAGTTCTGGAAGTAACTATTGAAGGAAAATTGTGCAAGTATTGCACCACAAGGCATACTAAGTGATATTTAAAAGACACATGAGGTAATGTTACTATAGGTATGCAATTAGTGCAAAAGAGACATATGATTAAGATGTATTTTAATTTATATACAAATTTCAGTTTGTGGATTTTAGATTATAAACAGATAGTAGGTTTAGATTGGATATTAGGTAAATATTCTTTACTCTGAGGGTGGTTGAGACAGTGAAAGAGATTGCCCAGACATCTTGACACCCCATCCACGGAACAGCTCAAAGCCAGGTTAGATGGAATTCTGAGGAACCTTGTCTAGTTAAAGGTGTTCCTGCACATGGCATGGAGATTGGAACTAAATGAATTTTAAAGTCCCTTCCAACACAAACCGTTCTGTGATTCTATGATTCTATGTTCTTAGCTTTTATCTAAATTCAAGTTCTTCATTATCTTAAACTTTGTTTTATTAGCTGGTATAGAATAAAAATTTCATAATATTTGCCCATGCAGCTTCATTATCTTGACGAAGATTCTGCAGACAGTTTTTAAACATTACACATCAGTTTTGTTATAATACCAGTCATACAGCTTCGGTCTTGCTTTCAGACTTTGAGCAAATGAACAATAAACCAGATTTTTCTTCATTATTTCCACCTAATCCTTGTTGGGGAAAAAAACTCCCACTATTGATCTTACCATCGTAATGTTGGTTATTTAGCTAACGTGCATAATCTCCACCGCTTTCTTTGCAGCTGTCAAAATGGACAAGCCCTGATTTTCCATTGTTCAGATCGACAAGTTAAAAATGAATACTACTCATCCTGATTTATAAAATACTCTTCAATCTTAATAGTACTCAGCATGAAAAGTATAGAGGAATGGAATGTCTTTCACCAGTGGAAAACGTAGAGGGAAAATAAGTGACTAAAATTTACTGGGTGGTTTCAATCAGATGAATGAAGTTTAAGGATTATAGAAGATTATGATCCTTTTTTTTTAATGTAAATGAAAAGTCAAGTTTTATTTGGAACAAACAAGCAGGATTTTGGGATTTTTACTTCAGAACTATTGCTCTTTGGTGATTTAAAGTAATTTAGAATGTGATATATTCCTATTGTAATTGTGGGAATTGTATTGTGTTACATGGATTCTTTAGGTTACGTAAAGTTTTTGGGTTTTCCATAAGATTAAAAAAAACCCAGATCATTTTCAAATGTCATTTTCAAATTACCTGAAAATTAAATAGAAAAGGTACTTCTCCCTTCGGCCATCCCTGATGGAAAAGCAAAATTGCTGTTCAATCCAGCAATCCCTCAAAACCCAATGATATTTTTCTTATACATATCTGCCTGTCCCACAAACTGTCATTTTGTGGTAAACATCATAATTTCTTGTTCAAGTTAGGTGAAAATTGATGTGCATTTATGGCATGTAAAGGGAAAAGGTAAGTTGTTTGATTATTTCAGTATTTTGTAGCAATGTATAAATGGGCTGCCACTCACTTGAAAAAATGAATCATCATTTTGCCCCAGACAAAATAGATTTCTGTGACCTTTTATCTGCTAGAAAATAGAAGTAATAATTCATTGTAGATGTCATCTTGTCCTAATTTCTCTTAAACACCCTTTATATGATGGGCTAAACTTTCACAGAGAAATCTCTTATTTTCATGGATGGCATACTCTGTAGCTACATTTGCCACAGGTTATTGATTTATGCCATGTGGCAAGGACAATATGGGGCACTATTATGTAGTTAAGGCAATAGATCTAATTCTTTGAGACTTACTGACCTGGCCAGTCTATACCAATACTAAATTTAATATTGAAACTGAGTTGCTTTTGTATCTTTTTCATGAATTTTGAAGAGGTTCCCTCAGGGTCTTTACTGCTTTACTACAGGAATTCACTTGGAAGAAGTGCTAAAAGGTGGAAATGTGTGCCCAGTTCTTGCAGAGGAATCAACATCATTTTGAACGCACACATTTGGAAGAAGCAGCATTAATATTTTGAATTTTTTAAAGTTTTAGACAGTTGTACTTTATCTTTGTAAGTGGCAATGATTAGTTAAGAATTTGTGTTTCCTTTTCCTTTCATAACTATATTTATAGAAATCCTTCACAAAGAGTGGAGAGAAATCAGGTAAATGACCTCAAGATCAGCTGTCAGACTGCAGTCTTGCTTTGAGGACTTAGTTTATGCAAACATCAGAGTTGCTCCCATGTTTACTGAAGCTTGGTATCATTCACATCAAAAAGACTCTCTTTAAAAGTAAAGTGATAGTTCACTAATTGCCTGTTCTATCAATTTGTGTGTGGTTTGACAGTGAACCCAAGATGCTTCTTGTTTATATAACCATTGAAAACAAAGCTGAATTTATGCCCATGGCATCACCTATGCAATTTCACAGCTTTCATATTTTGCCTTTAGTGACATTTCTGAAGCACCTTTTCCTCTGTATTAAATAAAAAATTCCTTTGGAATAAGAAAGATCACCTGCTCTTAATATCTTGTCCTGAAGAAATGACAGAAATATTAATGTCTTATGATGCCCCAAGATAACCATTATTCAAAAAAATGTAATTCATATTTTATAATCTGAATGAGAGAGACATAAGGAATTCACCTGATTTAAAAAAATGTCAAAGTCACTTTTACTATTAAAATGAGTAGTTATGAGGTTGAATACAAGTTATGAATGAGGAGGTGCTGTTTTTTATGAAACTGAATATAAGGACACAAATACATTTTTTACTCTAATATTGTGGACCAGTGTGTGGGTAGAACAAATTCATAGTTTCCTTGTAAGTCAAGATGAGAAAGTAAACTGTATTTTTCCCCTGTTCAGATAAGATCAGGAGTAATGGCTTTTACAGCTGACTGCTTCTCCAAGTTCATAGATCTGACATTTGAATTTCATATTGACAATAAGTTACAGAACAATAAAAATCATTATACACTGTGATACATATCAAATGGCTTATGAGGTTTTGATTCAATAAAACAATTCCATGAAAACAAGTAAACACAGAACATATTAACCTGTATTTTCAAGATATAGACAGTAGACTCAATATTTGTCTGACAATTTAAATGTTAAAATAATGGATTTATTTATTTCTCTTTTATGAACTGGAAACCGATGTAGCACTAGACTGAAGATTCAGTTTATAACAGATAAAATTAAAAAGTTTTATATAATGCAAAACTTACTCTGATTTACTAATGGATTTCTTATTTGTGACTATAGGTACCACTAAACATGTAAGGCATGCAGCCAGCTTGTCAAACTTCCAAGATCATAATGTAGGAAACAAAATTTCTATCATATTCTAAAAGAAAAAAAAAGAAAAAAAAAAAAGGCTGTTAGAAGTCATGAAAAAAAGGACTGAGAAAGGTCAAAATGGGATTTAAAATCTACATTGGTGTTTGTATGGCTTTTGTGAAACTGGTTTCCCTCAGATATTAGAGTAACAGTTATAATATTGGTAGAAAATGTTGTGAGCTGTTCAGAGGTGAAGTGAAGCACATAAATTTGATTGAAGTTCAGTGTTTGGAGACAATGAAGAATTATCGACCCCTACATACAAAAACCCAGTCCTTTTGAAAGTAGGTACACTGAGTGCTGAGAATTGCAGCTTTTTCAGCCTGTGGTAGCCTCAAAATTACACATTCCCAGGCAGAAATGGAAGCAGTTTTGACTGTTCCCTACTAAGAACAAAAAAGCCCAAACAAACCAAAATGAATCAAACCAAACCAAACTGAACCAAACCACATCAAATAAAAAAAAATTACGACAAAACCCCCCAAAACTCACACAACCCCCAACCTAAAACCATAAAACTTTTATCAAAGCACTACTCTGTATTAGAGAGTCCTTTCCAAACATTTTCTACTTGCCTCTCATCCATTTCTTTCCATTGCTGATACTTCTTTAGAGTTATTTGAGTCCTTACTGCCTAGAGAGATGAAGAATGTGATTGGAAAAAAATGACAGTAGAATGTGGGATTTGGGTCTATTTTTTCTGGTTTAATCAAGCACAGGTCTGAAGTAGTTATTAACATAGACAAAATAAATTTGAAGATAGCACATTTTCCTGCAGATTAAAGCTTAAAAAGTGCATCTTTTCAAGTGCTACTACTGTGGAACTAGAGTTTACGACAGAGAAAATGCAAGATATTCCCTTTCATCATCAGCTACAAATTCTGCTGCCAGTTCAAACCACAGGAAACTAATAGTGATAGAAAAAAAGGTCAAAAGCTGTTGGTTTAGAATTGTCTGTTTCTGCTTAACCAAGTGGGATGGTTAATGAAGCCAAGAATGTTATCAGCATTAAAATTTTGTATGAAACAATTGTGAGTAATGTTTATCTGGTTGCTGAAGTCAGGCTAAAGTATTTTGATTCTTATTTTGATTATTATCTTGCAATTTCACAGGTGAATTGCTGAAAACTAAAGTAGGGAAAAGACTTGCTTCAACTTGTCTTTGGGAATATTTTTGCTGACTTCTCTTTGGCTACTTGGAGGGAAATCCAATGACAAAGAAAATAATTTTTATTGGTCACTTTTCTGGGCTAAATTTCTTCAATAATTAATCATCATAATAAACAGATTTTACTCCTTGTTAATTTTAATCATAGCACTAATCATATGATAGCATTAATGATAGCACTAATCATTTTAATCATAGCACTAATATTTCCAGTGGTGTGATACACTGTGG
>JAWWMU010000054.1:7827676-7840382 GCA_035048155.1 Cinnycerthia olivascens | reverse complement strand
ATTCTTAACTTCTGTCCTTAGCAACAAACATGGAACAAAATAATGTTGAACATCAATAAAAAACCCAATTCATTCTTGATAGAACACTGACACACGTGTCTAATCTCACTTGTATTTATAACTCTATTAAATACAAATTTAGATATATTGAATGAATGGGAAAATTTACCTCATTGTGATCTCTGCATATTTAGCAGGGGACAAAAATAAGAACAGAACTGCATTATGTGCAGCAGTAAGAAAAATTTCAAAGCTTTTGGACTATTGTAGCTAGAAAAGAAAATGTCTACAGGCCTCAACCACTTCAGAATTTCTGTCTGTAACACTGAAAATGAGGAGACTGGAAGCCTTTGTAAA
Organism: Cinnycerthia olivascens; assembly: GCA_035048155.1. Classification (NCBI taxonomy): domain Eukaryota; kingdom Metazoa; phylum Chordata; class Aves; order Passeriformes; family Certhiidae; genus Cinnycerthia; species Cinnycerthia olivascens. The sequence goes on along the minus strand of JAWWMU010000054.1, from coordinate 7,840,025 downwards.
GCCCAGAAGTTATGTTGATTGACTGAGTGGAAATCCTAAGTGTTTATATCATTCTAGAAAACTTCAATGTGTCTGTGAAGGTGTTTGATATCTATCTATCTATCCTGTTTGATAGATATTTGAGAACAAGACATTTTCACACTCATCCTCAGATGTGACACATAGTGAGGGCAGCACTCTCTATTTCTGGGGGTATTTTCAACTTGTTGTGGTTTTACTCGAGAACATATTTTATTTTCCAAATATTCCCTTCAGTAAGCCATTCCAAAATATTCATATACAGAAGTCAGCAAAAGGCTTTAAAAGTAAAAAACATGTATTATAGTGCATGCATTATTCTTCTAACTCAATTTTTTATTTCTTCATGCACTATAACTGGTATAAATGCAAATAATATGCAAAGTTATGCAGTATACTTTGATATTGGTAAGTTACTTGATAACTGTTATGTTGTCTCAGATTTTAAAAGTCACTGTCAGGATCTTTTTCAACTGTGACACAAGGATACTATGAATTTAATTGGCGATAGAAAGAAAACTTACAAAATCCAAATATCATTTTATCATTGAAACAAAAATGACTTCAGCATGACCCTGTAAAGGAGTATATTGATTTTCAACTTCTATTATTACTGTGCTTTACCTACCTATGATTCCAGGTCAGCTCAATTTTCAGAAAGGTCTGAAGTCAAATACAGATTTATTCTTCCCACAATAGCAAAAAAAGAAGGCTTAGATGTGTACACACAAAGACTTAATACATGGAAGAAATTATTATGACAGCATTTCTATTTTTTTCTTTTCTTCTTTTGGCAAAATTTTATTATTATTGGAGAAGACTAGAGGAAAAGGAGCAGAAGCAGGGAAAACACATGATCCGTCAATATGTACATCATTATCACTTTGTAGAATATCCTTTAACCTCTATAAGTGCTTGAGAATATCAGCAGAAGTGTGAGAAATGGTATTTAATAAAGGAAAAGTGAAAAATATAGGTTTTACCAATTCCCAGAAATTTAAGATTGTATTGCCATCTCAGTGTTTATTTTATAATTCTGTTTATACTGACGATATTACTGTGCTACATTAGAACCTAGACATCTTAATTAAGGTCAGGTTCCCACTAGGCTAAATGCAAATATATATACTTGAAGACATTAACAGAGGATACGACAAAGAACACATCAATATTTACAGTATACAAAGTAGAAGTTACTGGAAAGTTCTAATAATTCCCTGAAAGGTAGATCTGAAAAATCTTCAACAGTCAGCAGAGAACTTGAATAAAACAACAGGTTCCGCAGCCTGTATTAATAAATAAGAAGTTTACTTTCTGTAAAAAATTCTTTGATATATACATAGCTGAGTGAATGCATCGTGTTGTAAATTGCTAAACATTTTTTTCACTCCCCTAAATTCAAAGTATACCAATTATTTTTTTCTGCATCTAGAAATGTAGGATTATGCTGAGACTGAGACTAAATACAATTAATTTTAATTGTACAAATAAAGAGTCTACAAAATTTGAAGATATCAAAATTTCTGTCTAGTTAAAATTCTTGTTTTGCTGTGGTAACCATATGGGTAATCCAACCAAAGGATTACTGTCAGAAGTGAACATGTGTAAACAATTATCAGTGATGCCAGCAAGGGATTTGTGATGTAGCTGTAAATTAGTATTTCATATGCCTCATTGCATATGAGTAAAGGTGGCAAGAAGATTCCCCTACGGAATAGTCACAAAGCCTGTCTTCTCATGTCCATGGATGGGAATTGCACACATGCTGTGTTCTCTTGACAGAAAAGCATCTAACCTAAAAGGAAGCTATGCCACAAGCCAGTAAGCTTATCAAATCCTTTAGGATTAGCACACAGGTAAAAAGAGATGCTGTGGTAGCTCTATGGGAATACATATCACTGTCCTGGATATTTCCCTAGAGCATGCTTCTCTATGGTTCCTTTATTCTCATCACTCCCCTAAAATACTTGTGGAAGTGATGTGATTTTCAGTTGACTACAATGAGCCCAGTTTTACATCTGCAATTTGTGTTCCACACAGGCAAGTTCACTTTAGGGATGTGCAGGGGTCTGATTCAGAGCTGAGTCATGCTGAGGTGTCAGCTGCTGCATCACTTGTGCCACTGCATGCAAAGGTGAAACATCGCTCTGGCACTGACCCTTCTTGACTTTGAGATGCAACAGCCAGAGCTGGCAGCACTGCTATCCGTATTAGAAAATGTCAATACATATCTTGCTGCTAGGTTCAGAGTCTATTTGTACAACCTTTAATCAGTATTAGACATGACATAGGTCAATGCAGTACCTTTGGCATCCAGATTCAAAAGCTTTACTTCAAAAACATTACAACACAAATCTTACGTCTAAATGTTTATCATTCTAAACATGAGGCAACCGTGCTTTGAAAATGTCAGAAGGATCTATATCTATGCTTTCTTTCTATCTCTGTGAAAGTTCTAGCTGCAATGATTTCTCATGGATGATTTTTTGGTTATCAAACATAGCTATTACACTTTAAGAAATAATCTTTGTATGTTGGTCTGTTACTTATATCTTTATAAAACTCATAAAAAATAAATTAGCTCCTGAAAGAGGCTGTTGTTTCTGATGAGTCTATTATTCCATCTATTTGGAGAGTCAGATGCATTCTTCAGGTTTTATAGATATTATATTAAAAATATCATGACACTATATATAGAGGAAAGTCCTTTCACTTCAAATATACACTGTGTACAGGAATTCAGGTACTTATATTGCAGGCCATATACAGATTTCTTTCAAGTGTTTAGGAAATGAAACATCACTTAATACTGAAGAAATTAGAAGGTTTGAGTACAACCATTGCAATAAGAAAGAGAATATTGTGTTAACATGTCACTATCAAAAGTTCATGACTTGTTTATTATTGATTTTTTCACAAATCTGTGCATCTAATGAGGGACATTTATGTGTACAATTTTCTTGAGAACTGGTTCATGTGATGATTTCATTAGTACTTGTAAAATGGAAAAAAAGAAAGAATTAACATTTACTTCTATTTATTAAAATTGAAAAAGATGTTTGAATCAAGGGTATCATTAAAAAGATTACTTGTTCAGTACCCTATAACTTATTGTGGCAGTCTGAAATAGAAGTGGAATTTGTGGGTCTGACACTGATCTCATGTGTGTTCAATGTTAAATGTTCAATTGTTCAATGATGTGCGTGGTGTTTAAGGAGTATAATCAGTATGAAAGCCATTGTGAAGACTGCAGTATTAAAGAAGGAGTTTCAAATATATATTTAGAACATTTTACTAAGGTTTAACCATCGAGATTTGTTATAAATTGTTTTATTTGTTATGCATGTTGTGTCTGTTTCTCTGCTGGTAGTACTGCACATGTAAGTGAGAGTAGTGCTCCTTTGAGGAAGGAGAACAGGCAAAAAAGACATGGGAAAGCTGTGAGAAATTATGTGCTTGAGGTCTTCTGACTAGGCATCTGCAATGTGGATATCTGCCTTTGAGCTTTTAGTCAGTGGAGAAAAAGTGGTACTCTCAGGATGTAGCTCATCTGACTTATTTGTAGATATGTGTTTTAGGATAAAATAGATTGCTCCTCAGAATAGCCTGTGTCTCCCAACCAGCTGTGAAAGAGAGCTAGAAAGTTATTTCAAAAGCATAAATCTGTATTATAGATGCTTATGTTTTGTCAGGTGAATCCTACTGATTGCCTGTAGTGAATGGAAAGAATGAGAAATTTATTTTATTCTAATAAACCTGTGCTCAGTGTTAGAGCAAAATGGTTATGGTAATTCGGATTGAATCTTTTTGCAGTGTTAAACATAATGGAAGAAAAGCAGTGTAACACTAAATTAGAAGAAATGTTGGTATAATATTAAGCATATAATTGGTCCTACATGAAACAACAATGCAATCAATGCTGTGTGTCTGGAGGGATTTTTTTTGTGTGCCACCCGCACAGGAGTTTTCACAGTTGCAGAAATGAGATGGTTTCAAAGGCAGGGAGTGGGGGGATCTGTAAGGGATTACAGTTCAATGTGTATCACACAGCTCACACACTACAGCAGTGGGAGGGTGTCCTGCTTCAGAGTGCAACGCAGCATGGTCCAGAGATTCCTGGGTTAACTGTGCTCAGCGCCAGCCAGGTGACAGGCAGCACATCAGGCAGTGGCTTGTTTACACACCTCTGACTGTAAAAAGTTGAGTCAGCACTTACCACTGCACTCCTGACACGGTCAGCCCCGCTGTGGTTAGGGCAGTTTTCTCCAAGCTCCGTGAATGTAGTCAGAAAGTAGCAAAAAATAGCTGCAGTGCCCCATCTCTCTGCAGTGCTACAACGTGGATTGCAATTTTTGAGGAAAGACAAAGTGCTGGACATCAATGACATAGCCAGACACAAATGTTAAAATGATGTATGTAAAACTTTATAAAAACGGTTTCAAAATTCATTATTTCCAGTATAAATGCATAACAGTATTAAGAAACAAAATTTTGTGGACTGGAAGATTTTAGGCGGTCAAATTGTATAACTCCCTTCAAGTTGAGACGTGTGAGAAAATTAGACGTGATTCAAAGCTCATTCTTACATATTTCTGCATTTTGAGTCAATATTGTTAACTCAAAATAGTTTCAAATTCTTTGCACAAAAGGACAGAAGGGAGAGTATTTTTCACATGCTTAACGATACAGAGATTTTTATCATTGCATATACTATATACACATATATTATAGGTATAAAATATATACTATAATTGTTTATATGTAGATAGGTGTCTGAATGTATCTCTCTGGAGATTTTCAAAACCCAGCTGGAAGCAGTCCAACACAACTTGTTCTAGTTAACCCTTTCACAGCAGGAGGGTTGCTGCTGATGATCTTGGGAGGTCCTTTCCAACATAAACAATTCTGTAATTATATTAATGGGTTTAAGAAGATTTTAAATCAAAGAGAATAAAAGAAAATCTGACTTAACACTTCATTGGTTTTCCTTTTTATTTCTCTCAAAAATGTTATTCAGTATCAATTATAGTAGAAGCAAAGTAATGCAAAATATCTGCTAACAAACTTCAATCAAAAGTCCAGATTCATCATAAGTCACAGATTTCCAAAGTGAGACTTTGGATCAAGATTATATTTACATTTAATTTTAATTATAAACTCAGTTCAGAACTTTGTTTTACATGACAGCCAAGATGCATTCTCTTCTGAATCTCTGTGATCTTTCTCAACCTTGGCAGCATTGAGCTGTCATGTTCTAATTAATTCTATTTGTTAGAGCAAGGAAAAGCTTTGCAAAGATTACTGGAAAAACAAAAGCCTAAAATACAGCCATTGATTGTATAAAATCGTTCAGAAAATCTCACAGGTTCTTAATAAGACAGCTGTGATTAATGCTCAGTTCCACTGGAAGTTCTCTTATTAATAATTCACCAATAATGGTAGTTAATGACCTTATCAGGCCCTACTCTTCTGATGAAACCTTCTCATCACTTCCCTGCTAGAGTTGTGTGTCAATCTGCTGTGTGTGATCACATGGAAATTACTGCTCTTTCTTACTTTTGTATTAAAATAGAAAAGGGAATCAGATGAGTCAGTTATGGTTCATTACAGATGTCGCAGAGGATGGAAACCAAAGAATTTCACAGTTTAAAAGTAGAGAGGTTCAGACTCAGCTTGATACTGTGGGTAAACAGAGATAAGAAGGCAACGGAATTGTCTCCTTCCAAACTTGTACAGTATGTCCATGCTAGAGCTGCTATCAGATCTGTGGCTGATGTAAACTGACACAGTAGGAGAAATTCAGCAATTTCACTTACTGATATCAGATAGGGATGGATTCCAAAGGAGAACAGCATGCTGGAAGGTAGCACCACCAACAGTCCTTGATGCTGCAAATGTTAACAAAGGTGAATTCCAGACTGAGACATAATATTGCTGCTCCTTACTGAGCGTTGGCTGCTGATTTTAAAAAATATATCAAAACACCATTTATTACACAATGTATTTTCTTTAAACAATTTTCATATGTTTATATGTTGTCGCTCCTTCCTGGCACATTACCTTACTATTAATAAGCACTTCCCTCATTATCATGGTTCCAATTTCTTGCAGTTCTTATTATAATACTATTTTTCAAGTCTCAATTGAAGTTGTGAATGGTTATTGAAATCTGTACATGGATTTCACATATGCAAACCTTGTGGTAAAAGTCCTGCAACAGCATTCACTACATGCCCTCTAAAAAAACCAAACTCAAACTGTGACATTAGCTACAGAAAGTGGGGTGTATTTGTCTATTGCTGTTTATGTCTTTCCTTTGCAGTAATTTTTTTTTTTTCTCTTTTCACACTGTTTGGGGATTTTTGTTAGGTTGGTTTTTGGATTTTTTAAAACATGATTGCAATGTGTACTGCTCCAAAATACCTAATACAAGTTGGGTATTTTTTCCTGTCTGTTTGTTTTATTTCTGTTAGATGTAGTCAAGAAATAAATGTAATTATTAAACATATAAAAGCTCCATTTAACTGATCAGATTTGCTAGCATTTAAAATGACTTCTATATTCACATAATAATAAGTTTGAAGAAGGGATGCGATTCCTTTTACAAAGTTCTGTATTATTTGATAGTGAATATGTCCTTAAATGAAGGTGCTGTATTATTCATGCCTTACTTGGTCGTCACAAAATAACACTTAATAACACAAATAAGATGCATTAAATGTTCTTATAGTAAATCACTGTTTATTTTGACAACTGTCTGTTAATAAATGAAGTGGACAAGACGACTTGTATGTCTTAAGAATTTTAATTCTAATTGCTAACAACGAAGAACAGAAATATCATACTAAACAAATTATACAGTTTGATGATGAGTAAGCGAATGCTGTAGGTGACATAAGAGACGTACATCAACTGAACATTTGAACATTGACATTCCCGGAGAAAGTCCTTCTAAAAACTTCTGTAAACTGTATTTTTTCAATTTCTAAACAATAATTATTTTTAAGGACCATGTTTTACTATTTTAAATACATTCTCCCCCAAACTAGTACTAATAGGTATCATATTTAGCTTCCAGTGTTTCTTAACTGGCCCATACAGCCCCTTGGCTCCTGGCTGTTAGGCAAAAAGAAATCTCATACACACAATTAATAGAAGATATAATCCTTCTAAATCTCACTAGAGAGCCAAAATAAGTAGGCAGAGAAAAGTCTTATTGATCAAGCATCTTCTGGGAGGAAAAGAGCGTACTCTTGGGCAGAGACCCTTATCCTGTGTTTCTAATCCCTAATGTAGGCATATTATATGTACTTTTCCTAGGGAAGAGATCTGGTCTTCTTAAAATTAACTCCTGTAGACAAAGCTAAATCTGTGAAATTAATAGATCTCTCTGGAAACCTTTCTAGTCCAGTGCTCCAGCAGGAAACTGGGGTTGCAAAAGATGGCTGACTTAATCTTCACACTGGAAAGCCTTAAAAAGCCCAAAACAAGTCCACAATACTGTTATAAAAAACTCTCCTGAAAAGAGGTGTGGGTGAGTTACCTTTACTGATCACTGACAGCAGAGCTTTCAGGGGTGCAAGGCTTTAGGATCTGATTGTGATCTCCCTAACACCTGTAGAACACAGTGCATCCAGGAAAATGTACCTGACATTGAGATATATGAGACAATAAGTCAGTACTGCTAAGCATTTTTTGTTCCATGCAACATATTTTTTTGTTGCTGCTTGTTTTGTTATTTCATGTAATATATTTTCACAACTGTCATGGTTTAGGGCAAATTTGGGAGGAACCAACCAACTAGGTTTTTTTTCTCTCTGCCACTCAAAAGTTTTTCTTTACCACTGGCTTACTAAAAGAGCACTTTCAAGAAAGCAGATATTTTAAATGCACATACTTGTGTATGCTAACACAGGCAGGACTCAGCAATAATCACAAAAACATAGCTGAAATGTAAAAAGGAAATTTATTTTCACTACCTCACCAATGAGGTGATCCAGCAGCAGCACCCAGGCCGAGGCACACAAGTGGGGACTCAGGGACTGAGCACTCAGCCCATGCTGGAGAGTGACCAGCTCCTTTCAGCTGCCCATCAGGGACCCACACCACTGCAGTTCCCACTGTGTTCTGATCTTTTGTGCATCAGGGCAGGAATCTCAGCAAGGTGTCTCTAAGTGTGTCACAGGCCTGTGTAATCTGAACACATATATTCTACTTGTGAAACACACAGGACTGAACAGCCATTAGCATGCTGTGTGTCCTTTCCTACGCAAGTCACTTGAGCATGTTCACAGCCCTCCTTGTCAGTCTGCCATTATTCTCCTGTAATATTACTTTAGAACATAAGTAATGAGAAAAATAGAAAAAATAAACTTCCTTCCTGTAAAATATAGACTTTATTTTAAAAAGGTTTGCAGATTTGTTCATCATGTGTACATGAAGACCACAAGTAATGTTCATACAAAAATATATTCCAGTTGTGGTCTTTGACAAATGTTCCATGAATATCTTCTTTGCTTTGTCTGCACATTCTTAGGACGAAAAAACAGCACTCAATGCAGCAAAAACTCACAGTTTGCAAAAATGTTTTTTGAAAGTGTTTTTCAAGGTTAATATATCTGGGTGATAGTGAAAAAAGATATTCTCTTTCCTATCTCCTGTTTGTTCATTCCTGTCCACTCTAAAGATATTTCTATCAACAAAAGGCCAAGATAAAGATTTTCTGAAGAGATACTCTGAATTAAATACTCTGAACTATGACACTTACAGGTATTATTTGGGCTTGTATGGGATATTGTTGGTACAGACCTTATCTACCATACTCAAGCAAAAGACAGGAAAAAAGTATATTTTATTTTAGTAGCACATTTTGGGATTGAGAAAATATTCTTATTTAATTTTTTGTCAAGGGAAGGGTTACAATAATTGCTATGTCATAACTTTCTATCCTTGTTCTGTTTTAACTCTCATTGAAGTGGACTGCTTACTGGACAGCTTACTACTAAGTAGTAAATATGAGAGAAATAATATGAGTAATTTTATGTTCTTGAAACTAGAGAGAATTCTGACAATTACTTCAACAGTACCTCGGTATGTCCCCAGTTATCAGTGAAGTGATGCTCAGGACCTTTTGGATTTAGTGGAGGAGTGCTGCCCAGCCCCTACAAACCCTGTAAGGGCTGTGAGACTTTGCTTGTGACTTTGCCAATACAGCTCCAGATGCTGCATTAGGAACTTCAAGGAAAACTAAACCAAAGGAGGAACACTGAGAAACAAATTTACAGAATGAGAAATAAAGATGAGGATTCCATGAAAGTTGTCTATATAGCATTTTTGAAGTAGCTGTCAATCAGGAACAAGAGAATTGGAAAATACTTAAGTGCCCCTCTCCTGGCCATTCTCACTAGGATTTTCTACGTAATCCTTTGTTCCAGGAAGAGTTGACAACTCTCTTTGTGCTTCAAACTGTGCAGCAACTATGCAGTCTGCCCTGAATATCTCCTATGCAGCATCAGATCATCCTACATTTGTTCAATCAAGGGAAATCGAAAAATTCTGGTCAGCTTGGTTTATACTTGGTACAGTATGTTATTTAAAGTTTTGTTTTTTTCTACTTGTAAGAAAAGCTATATTATATAGAAGATAGGTGGTTTGTAGCAAACAGATTCTTTCATAAAATGTTTTGAAGGTGTTTGGAGCTTTGCAGTGTTAGCAATTGTTTGCAGAATCATAAATTAATGGGCAAAATGTAAGTGAAAAAGGTCACAGACCTATTACGTGCAGATAGAAATATCAACATAATTTTTACTCAGTCTTACAAAGATAAATCGTTCTGTTGACAAAACCAAAATATGTGAATGTCAACCCAAATATTTAATCTGCACAATAAAAAATAAAACCAAACCACAAGGTTTTGATGGAAAGCTACAGAAAAATTAATTAATTAATCAACTTAATTTTTATTAATTAACTGATAATAACATGATGCAGTTTTGCATTACTATTTCGAGTTCTCTTTGAAAAGAATTTGGACCAAAATATTTATGAATTAACTGGGCATCAATAGATTATAATATAACTGAAGACATCAGGAGCATATGTAGGAGATACAGTATGTAAATATAATTGGATTCATATATCTACTATAAGGAAATTCTGACTTTGTTCTAGTTGAAAAACTTCTTAAACTTAAGTGAAGCAAAAACTAATGCATAAAAAACTCAGGAGGCAAACTATTTTAGTGTGCATTTTCCTTTAGTAAGTGCAGTACTTTACACAGATGTTACTGTTATCTATATATTTTCATGTATTTCTTTAATATAAAAACTTCCCTCTCTATCCTTTTCTTTTATCTCTTTTTTTTTACCAGAAGAAATAAAACAATAGAAGACAAAAGTTACCAAAGGCATAAATGAACATAAAATATTTGGCTAGAAGGGAAGATATATTTCAGGAGAAGACGTATCCCATATGCTGTTTAACCCTAGTGTCCTGAAACTCCTGTAGGAACTATCAAAGTTGATGTTTTGGCTTCTCACAATAAAAAATTAACCATGAAGAGATATGAACGTGGAGTTTGTAATAAAGCAATTTTTTTCCAGTCTTTTAAGATGAACAACTTATGCTCAGGGAGTACATTCCCAACACTGTGGTTTCCCTAAGGTCAGTAAGAAGCTGTAGTGCAGTTAGAGCAATCAGAAGTGACCTTTAACACTTTTAATTTTCTTTTCTACTGTAATTTGAGGAAAAAACATTTGAGAAAATTATTATACTTTTCTTGCCTTTCTTCAATCAGGCCATTTTATTTAAGAGAGGGAAGCAAACTCACTAGACAGTAAAAGTTCATATGTGGTTCAATTCCCTCTCAGACTGGAATTGGTGGGGTTACAATTTTCTAAGGAATTGACTGTGTTAATTTACTGTGCTTTCTGCTTATCAAGGCAGGAATAAAGCTGAGGTACATACAGATGCTCAGAACTGAATGGAACAAAGGGGACGGGGAAGCTTCAAAGCTTGGGAATGTGCGAAGAGGATTTAGTGCAATGTTATTTTCTCAATTGTTCCATAATCTATGCGTTAAAATGTAGAGAGGGACATAGTACAAAACAGTTTATGGTTCTTCTGAGAAGTTCCTTGCACAACTTGAACTCTTTTTGCACTGTCCATATTAATGAACCAAGCAGTTAACCTGTTACAGGAAGCAGTTGCACTGCTAGGATATTTATTCTTCTGGAAAGAAGTTTAGAACATAACAGTAATTATGTTCAAGTAAAATAAGTTCTAGTGATTTCCCTCAGAAGTATTACTTCCACACGTTTCTTTCTTAAAGAAAGTTTTCAACCCATCAGGACTGCAGGTACTGGGATTTAGAACCACTGGGACCAGACTGCAAGTTCATATAGCCGTGTGAGAAAGAATATCATAGCTTTAACACAGTGAAATTAGTTTCTGTTTTACAAAGAAAACAAACTTGCATATGTGCGTGTGCATGTATAAGTTCAATATATGCTGAAGACTGCAATATAGATTCAAACACAGCTGAGAAACAGTAAATTAAGAAAAAGCACTGACTTGGGCTGAAATGGCCCAAGATTTTAATTCATTATATTTGAACACATTAACAACTTCTTATTTGTTTTTCTACCTATAATATTGATATTGATAATATCAACTGGGGCCAGTTGATTCTGAGTTTGGAATCATGTATATATCTATCATGATTCACTTTTTTTCAATCTTGTCTTTTGAAGAACGACCAAGGACAATCAGAACTCAGATTTACTTTGACAAAACCTTTCTCATTTTGTTCAAGAAGAGAAAGAAACTCAAGTATATTTCACATGAGAATACTGACATCTGGAAAACTCAAATATTCAATGGAATATACAGAAAATTTTTCTCTGAATGTACATTCACTCAATATCAGAAGGAAAATTAGGGCAAAATATTCAGTCTGAATAGGGAACTTGAAAGACAGGCACATAGTTAAAAAAATAGTTACCTTATGTATCTAGAATAGAAGAGTGGTATATTTCCTCAAATCCATTTGGGAACAACTCTTGGCTTTCTGTTGTTTGCTTACTTCGTAGGCTTTTCGAGGGCTGTAAAACTGGCTAGATTTTTGGATTTTGTCTAGCAGTTGGTTTCACTTAGGAGGACATCATTAGGAGTCAATGTGTATCCTTTTTTTCCAAGACTCTTATAGAGGGAGAATATAAGGGAAGCAAACCGTCTTTTTTGGATTTTTTTAAATCCTGTTTCTCATGTTGAATGGCCTTCAGAAGTGTCAGATAATGATCACTGCTTATTATTTTTTTACTGAGATAGCACC
>JAWWMU010000054.1:7816408-7827576 GCA_035048155.1 Cinnycerthia olivascens | reverse complement strand
CTGTTTCTCATGTTGAATGGCCTTCAGAAGTGTCAGATAATGATCACTGCTTATTATTTTTTTACTGAGATAGCACCTTTAATTGCAAGACATTCAGGAACTTGAAAATACATCCATTAGTGCATTTTCCTGCTTGTCAGCTCTAGGAATCAGAAAAATGAAGTTTACCTGTGTTTGTCTCACTTTTCTTTACAGGGTGGTACAACAGGCCTTTAATCCTGTGAGCCTGTATAAAGATAATTGAAAACTGGAATATTAAATTTGTCTGGTATACAAGAGTTACTGTGGATCTTGGCTATATCACCAGGGTCTCGGCTTGATTGAATTGAATATATCAACTGTAATTTTGGCCTGAAGTATACCAGTCTCATTCCTCCAGCTGCTGTACTTGTAGTATGTGCACTCTGAACCCTGCAAGTAATTGGTTGGCATTAAAAATGTCGAAGTCCTTACCCCTCTGTCCAGTTTTTGGCTATGACCAGAGAGTTTATGCCAGCTTCCTGCTCAGTGCCTGGTTTTCTCTGTGGTATAGATCTTCCAGATGCAGTGCTGAGCTCCAGCTAATCCATAGCCAGAGAATAAATACTTCTTGAAATCAAACTCCTGGCATTTGAAATAAATAAAGATTAGATGTCAGTTACTGGAAACCAGGTGTAGGAATATTTTAAACCCCTACATTTGAAGCACTAATACTTGAAAATATTATATCCTATTTGCCAAGATTAGTTATGTTTTTAAAGCTTTCTTTTAATGATTTTTTTTTCCAGATGGGTTTGCAGGCATGGTGGTGGCTACTTGCTGAAATATACACAGACCTGTGGCAGCAAGGCCTGAAAAATGGAAACCTGGATATTCAAAAGTGCATTTTCCAAGCTTTAGGATTACTTGCAGTACACTCAGAAACTCCATTTGAATTTGGCCATTGGCAAAAACATTTGCAGATGTGGAAATTGCATTTTAATTAGTTTTTATGACTACACAAGGTAGGTTTGTGGCAGGAGTTGCCATAATTACTAGCAGCAAAATTGATCTAATAACAGCCATATGGGCATTTTTCTGTAATTATCATTATTATCTAATCAGCTTCTAAACATTGCCACAGCTTCTGAATGGTCAAAGAGGACTTCTGGGGCCAGATTATTCTCTTGTTGAGAGACTGATGAATGGAACTATCTGATATATTCTTCTCCAGATCATTTTGATCAACAGATGACATTGTCCTCATTAGTGCTTTGAGAAATTGCTAGTTGAAAAAAAAATCAAACCCAAACCAAAGTGTTGCTCAACTTCTTTCACTGCTGATGGTCCTTTTTACTGCTCAGTATAGCAGCAAGAGCTGCCCCTTTCAGAGAGGGGTCAGTTTCTCTGAACAGCACTGCACAGAGCTCAGGGCAACGTGGGACAGAAGTCACTGTGGAACCAGGGTTCTCAGGTGGCCTGAGAGTCCTCCTTGGGGACCAGGAAGGAAAAGGATGCTGCAGAGGCAGCTCAGTGCACAGCATGTCACATCTCCACATACAGTTCCTGGAGATGATTCAGGTCCATGGAACTACCTGACAGCTGCTGATATAGTTAGGATGATCCTTTATGATTCTGCTTCACTCTTTCCACCTGCCAGCTTTTTCTGCACATGATATGGCTGTAATAAAAAACCATCTCCCCAGAAACCAAATTAATACAGAGCTTCTTTTGCCTTTGATGTAAAGGTGTCACTATTGCTTCAGAAAATGTTATTTTCTAAAATGAGTTTCAAATATATGCTAATTTTTTATTAAAGAAAACATCCTTTTTACATAAGAGATATAAAAAAAAAATTCTTATTCTTTTCTCCAGATAGTTGCTTATGCTTAAAATCCATCCTTTCTGAATTCAATTTTGTTCATTATTTCTTAATTAAATAAATTCTTTCTGTTTGAGCAAAACATCCTTACTAAAATCCTTCTATGGACCTGAGATTTTCTTTGCTTCATTGAGATCTGTTACTTAGCTTTCCTCAAAATGCTTACAGGTTTTGGATTAATATTAAAAGGACTACTATGGAGACAGTATTTTGTACTGGCTGCTGTTTCATAAATATGCAAAGAATTGCACTCTCCTGTACTTTTCCTAAACTACACTATCTTACAGGACAAGAGTCTGATTTCTTTTTTCACACCTGCAACATCTGCTCATCATTGAACTTCTGCATTTTTTGTAGGATTAGTTTCTTGCTGAGCGTATGCCTGGAACAAAAAGCAAAAGTATACCTTTTTTTTTTTTTTCCCTTACAGTGTACCATTGTACTTACCTGAGAAATCAAGTAAAAATACATCTGAGATTTTTTTAATCAGTCTTGATTCATTTGCTAGTGTTTCCCACAGAGACAGAAAAGTAGCTAAAAAGATGCTGCCTCCTCGAAACAAGCGAAAAGAAAAAAAAAACATTTTTGTTCCAAAGGAATTTGCTTTTAGTTTGGCTTCTTTTGTTTTCCTTTTTAATTCCTTTTATATGCAACAATTCTGTTTTTTCATCCTTACTGATGATGGTTGTTGTATTACTTCATTCCTTTTATCAAAACCAAACAAAAAAAACCTCATTCAATGCATCGGCTTGAAATTTTCAAGTTTTTCATACGCTATAAACATTGTTCTTTTGAAAACAGAAATATTGTCAGTGAGATTTTTAGAACACAGTCTTTAATTTAGTTTTTCCAAAATTGTAATTCAAATTCAAATGCAGATTGTAAATTCATCTTAATTATAAAGGGTTATTTGAGATGGATTGATATATTTTTTCATTCTCATTTATTCATTTATTATGAAGAATCAAAGCTCCAAACCTTATGTTAGTAGCTCCCATGATAAACTTGGAGAGCTGGATCCTCTAAAGTCAGGGTCATCTAGCTGTCACTATTTTGATTTAAAAGACATAAAAGTTTTCTGCTTTGCCAGGGCTTAGTAACTCTAACAGAATTTTACAAGCTAAAAAAGTCTCTTCAGTGTGACAGATGTGTTGAAAGATAAATTAAGGTAACACACTCAAGTTCTAATGCTGCAAAATTTTACATACATACTGTGAATAGTTTTATCCATATCTTTGAGAATAAGTAGCCCATGGAGCTACTGTATGTAGTGTTTTGCAGACCTGGTGCTACAGCTCTACTTTCTAGATGCTCATTTACAGTGGTAAAATTTAATTTAATTTAGAGTAATTTAAATACTATATTACTGCGACTTTTGCCTGGCCTAAGCACAGTATCTTTTGTATTTAATCAAACAACTTATAATTGTAAAATTAATATAGATGTCCTTAAGAGTCATTATGAGTCACTATCATCAGGTGTAATAGATCATAGTATTTTCAGAGTTACAATCCTTCCAATAATGAGATAAAGGCCTAAATAAAAATCTAAGTCACTTCATCTAAGCAGTTGGATCTTGAATTAAGAAAAGACAGAAGAATACATAGACATCTGTTAAATCTGATAGGTATGACAGAAGCAGCTTGCTTTTAAACATTTACTCTGTGTATGCTTACAATAATTTACATTTTGAGGTGATATTTTGGCAAATGATAACAAGAAGTAAGCCATTTTAAATGCAGGCAATTAACAGATTATCTTCTTTCAAGAGGACCACTTTACTAGAGAAAATGGAAATTATAAATGACAGCAAGAAGCCATCCAGCTACATAATTATTCAATAAGTCCTTATCTTCCACTGAAGTGTAATTACAATGTACATATATGAATGTACGGGGGAGGAGCTATTACAAAGCATAAACCAGACAGAAACTCTAAATTCTCCATGATATCCTGGTACATTGCTATAATCTTTAAAAACATTTAAAACAAACTTGGAAAAAGTCAGTGCTACAGAACTGCCTGAAGGCCTCAATTACGTATCCATTAGTAGCTTTCCCAACGAAATAAAAAATTTAAAAAAAAACCACAAAACTATCTAAGCCTTTTTTAACTGGCATTTAGACTGATTAAAAGCCCTAGGTAGATCTACAAATGCTTGGCAAAAGAGTGGCCCATACAGCACTACAAAAGACATTGAAATTCTCCTATTCAGTGCTTTTGGAGATCTTAGCATCAAAATGCTGACAAATCATCAGGATCTTAAATAGTAAATAGACTAAATCCAATTATATAATTTACTATTATCAAAGATCATTGAGTCATACAACCTACTATGAAAAAAATAACTCTGTTCTATCCAAAACCAGTATATCCTTGTGCAGGAAGAGCTTAGCATCTCATCTTTCTTACAGAAACATTCCACAAAATTAGTTATGGAGGCAGGACTTTCAGAGACCTCACCAAAGAAAATGCATTACCCTATGAAATGTATAGGTGGTATGTATCCAGACATAGTCCAGAGTAGTGGTACCACTCTCAAAAAAGATGTGCCTGGCTTTTGATGATTCTTATGCTACCAAGACCTGTTTTCAAAATATCATGGTCCTTTCAAAAATCTTTTCTTTGCTGCTGAACTCGAACCTCTCACTTTTATGCCTGAACTTATTCAAGGATTAATTTTGGAATGGGAAAAACAAGGTCAGCTTCTATCTCTGTCCCACATTTAAGGTCCACAAAACTGTGCATTCATCCTTGTAAATCACCTGGTTCCCAGCCATGCCTTACCTGGGGCACACAGGAAACCTAGCATGTCCAAAATGTCAGGAGCTGCTGGTGCAGGCAATCTCAGCACTTCTAAATTATATTGGGTGAACAGTATCTGTTATTGAAAATGTTCTACCTGTAAAGTATTTTTTCAGCTCAGGAAGAAATTCACGTGCCGGGTGGCTGCCTCACATAACCGATGGGAACACTTTCAGCTTAAGAAAAGAGCAAGATTTATTTTTGCAGAACAAGATTCTTCAACATGTCTTCCAGCTGTTGAAGTGACCTGATGCATTTCTTTTCATTGGAAAAAAAAAAAAAGATGCAGCATCTGCTTATGCTATGAATGAAATGTGATCGCATTGTTTTCTAAAAGATGTTTATCCCTCTATTTTTGAGCTTGTCATATATAGAAATTTATGTTACATAGAATGAAGAGGCTGCTAGGAGTCCTGTATATTAGAAAGCTGTGTGGTGAAATAATTGGGCAAGAAAGTTTGTGTGCACCTTCCCATCTTTATGCTTGGATCAATACAGCACATTAAAAACCATATAAAAAAAACCTGCGATGCCAAAGTATAATGCAAAATTTTTAGCTGAAGGTACAGAAATGTAAAAGCAGACATGTAGAAGGCTCTCTTGATTTATAAAGAAGCTCTGCTTCACAAAGTGTTTCACTGGGACAGGGCCAGTTAAATTAGTAAGTTTGAAAACTTTTAAAACATGGCTTTCTATCAGTAGATTTTTCAGTTACAGGACATCCAGATGGCACAATGATGAATCAAGCCTTTAGAATGCAATATCCATCACATTATCAGATACAGCAAGTTTTGCCAACACCTGGTAATCAACAAATTATTCTTGCAGTAGAGCCATTAAATGGACTAAATAGAAACTGTGGGATACCTGTTAACAAGGTCTTCAGCTGCAGAGAACGTCTGCTTTTCTTTTCTTCCAAGATTTATAAATGACAACACACAAACCCACCTGAATAATAATTTTGAATAAAAAAGAACTTCACAAGAATTATTTAACAGAATAATCTACTGAAGACAAAATTTCAGGGGGAAGAATTTTTTTTTTGCAGGACCACGTCAGGTGAATATTTCTGAACACAAACAGGAGGCAAGTAAGTTTAGTTCTTGCCTATATTTATGCTTCTTAAAAAATTTCCCTTTAAAATTTCCTTATTAATTTTGCAATTATTTATATGAGCACAATAGTTTATGAGAGTATTTCTATCAAATGCAAAAGAGTAAATAAGCTTTTGTACTGATATGAAATGGTTTTTTACCCTTGTCAACTCTTGTGTCATATAAAATAGTTTAAATTCATATTTTAATCTACTGTCTATAATTTTGTTTAAAAATTAACTGAATATGATTTAGATCTCTTTTTATGGAATTTTATTTTTACTCCTTTGGTTAAAAAGAGCATATTTCAGGTAAGATTGATCAGTTTATTATAGTCACACAGTGTATAGAATACTTGGAGACAAAACTACTTGATGTGGATTTTCTCAGTGTCTCATAATTGGATGTGAATTTCAACTCTCAGAACTTTATCTAGATATCAGTTTTCCATTACAGAAAAATAATTGCTGCTGTCAAGTACTAAATTGCATCTCAATTTGTAGAAAAAGTACAGATAGCAATTTTATTTCCATCATAGGAGGCTACACAGACCACATTTCAAGACCATCTGAGCAGGGTGTCCTCCCATCAGCGTAGACATAACCTGAAGCATCCAGAATTTACCTGTTGGAATGCAAATGACCCCATGCAATTCCTCCATAGTGTCTCCAAATCTAGTATATCCTCTGGACAGAGCAAATGTAACAGAAATATGATAAGAGGGAGAGAAGGAAAACTCAGCAGTGTGGACAGAAACTCCCAAACCAACAGAACCAAAACCAGAACCAAAAACAACCCAAAGTTCTAAAAACCCAGCTAGGCTTTATCAAGAAAAACACATGGTTGTGCTTTCCTTTCTGTGTCCTGGAAGAGTAAACAGAGTATGCATATTCTTTTAATAGTCTCCCACTACTTAAAATTGATGTACTTGAAGGAGACAATCAACTATTATTTTTTCTTACTAAACCAGATTTAACTAACACTTCTGAATTCTTTTCTTCCCTTTATGTCCAGGCACCCTTCCCTCTTTCTTAGACACAGATTTCTCAGTGAATGGGAGACCCTACATTTTGTCAAATCTTTTCCATCTACACCTTTTTGTGCAAACTGTGGGATATAAATACACAGAAAGCTTGAATCTGAAAGAGGATAAGTTTGGCCCATATGCAAAACAAGTACTATCATTTGACATAGTACTATGGCTGTTGATTTCTGGTTTTCTTTTTAGTTAGAGATTACAGCAAAAGGAGTACTTTATTATGAGTTATTCCATAACTGTTAATCTGAGGTTCTCTTCATTTGCTTTTTACACTAACATAACTTTAGAGGACTGCCTCCACAAAAGAAACATCCATTCCTTTAATATGTTAGCAGCCGTTAGGTTTTTATTTCTCTTCCTTTCATCTAACTATGCTGTAATTGAAATTAGTTGAATAACTCCCTTAATTAAATGTAATTCTACCTATAAGGTGATTGAGTTTAAGACAGGTCCTATTTATAGAAAATTAATACATTTTATCTTTGAACAAAATTAATCAATCTATAAATTCCATTTCTCTCAACTGATTAATAAAGGAATTTAGATGTAAAACTAAGGAAAAATATCTAAACTTCTAAACTTTACCACTGTATAGATTGCATCCAACCATAAATCTTTGGGATAGGGATTGAGCTGAAAAAGAAATAACAGAGTTAAAATATATTTGGAAAGGGTATAATCAGATACTGCCAAATAAGATATCCTCATATTGTAACTACTTCAGTTATTTAATTCGACTTTTTAAATTCAGCTAAAGGTAGCATATTAGAAACAGAATGAATCTATTTGTTTTCTAGCCCACTGCTATTATGATTAGAACATTAGGCATGCAGAATTTTTCCTCTTGACGGGAGACTTATACATGGTTATTTTAAACAGTCTGGAAGTAGTATTTTCCTTTACAGAAGAACAGTAAAAATTATGGTGGACATAATTAACATACCAAGATATGTAGAATTCCAGGTATGTGCTTCTAGCTCTCTTCTGCTAATTGAGGTAACAAAAAAAAATCTTGAAACAGATACAGTGACAAATATTTGCCACCGACTTCAAATGAGCTATGTAACACATCCATAAAAATAACAATACAATTTATATAGAGTCTAAGGAAGTCTGTGCAGGTTATTAATTCACAAATTGTTAACTTCTACTTTTCAAGGTTAGGAGCTGCCCTCTTCCCTCATATTATACTGCTGCTCAACTGTAAGAATTTCATCTTCCTCTGCTACATCTGCTGCTAACTGCTGCCAGACAGAATGCTGGACTGATAGGACATTGGTTTGTTCTGCTGTAGCCCCCAATATGTGAGATACCATTGGCTAAAATATACAAGCAATCAATTCAAGAAAACAGCTTAAGAAAAGAACTGCTGCATTTCTAACTGAAATAGACTTACTGGAAAAAGACATTTAAAATAAGTGTTTATACGCTCTGTTGCCTGCTACTCCCTAATCTGACTGAGAAGTGAGAATAGCCCAATGTATAATTTAAATAAAGAGAGGAGGTATGGTAACAAACAATACTGCAGCATGTTTAATTTCTGTCTTTAAATCATTAAAAACACAATATTGTACCTAGTGTTTATTTGAACCAAGACTGAAAATCCTCCACCTACTTTCTTTGCTGTTTCAGTTATACAACTCACTGATTCCTAAATTTTAGAAGATCAATCTCTGAAGTATTGATTTAAAAGAGGTATAAAAATAAAAGCTGAATGAACATATCTGACTTGTTCATAATGCATGGTCAGTGTTGGGAAAGAAAAATTGTGAAATAACGTGGTGGTGGAGAAACACCTGGACTGTGACTTGAATAAGAGATTACGTTGGCAACAAATCAATGAGAGAGCGACGCATTCCATTTCATGCCTTTTGCAATAGACAGATGGAGAAAGGTGTGTGGATGATACAATCCCATCAACATTCCATTTTCTAAGCTGGGTAGGGGAAAAAAATGGATACAGGCTCTGAAATAAAATTACATGTTTAGATATGGAACTGCAATAGTTATCTATCTTTAAAACTAAGTTTTGTTTGGAATTGTACACTGCTGCCCACAACATTTGATGAAGATGTATTTTCACAGCAGAAAGACTGTACAATAGTCAAATACTTGCCAGAACTAATTACCTACAGAAAACAAGAAATGGCCTGCTTCACTAGCAGGCTACATTTCTTTATTAAACAGGAAAAAAGTCAGACTGGATTTCTTTGTGATATGCCTTCTCTTTCTTTCATTACTGTCATTCTGCCTATTTAAAATTTTGTACCAAGACAAGCTTTAGGCAGGATTTTATGCAATGAGTAAGAGATGAGTTAGAAATGAGGCAATAAACCATGAACATAACAGCTTAGAACACAAGACCAATTCCTGCCCTAAAGACATCTTCACCCACTCTGGATTCACAAGTGTGGGGAAATGAGAATAAGAATCTGAGTGACAGAAGGAAGAAAAAGAGAAAGATTTGGTCTCAATTAAGTTTGTTGCTGTCCCTGTAAAAGGACCGCAGTAAATAAAAATGTAAGGATATGATTGAGACCATATCTGCCATAAGTAACATAAATTTGCTATTTAAAGCATAATATTCTGAATAGAGAGACAAGAAATTCAGCAAATGGATTTTTTTCCTCTTTGATAGAGGACACTTTCTTACATGACTTAGAGTACTGCAGAGAAACTAGCAATAATATATTGCTAAATCACAAATGCCAAATAGTTCGAGAAATGTTCAATAGCTAGGTATTTAAAAGGAAGAGCTGACTTATATATTTTCTTTTCTTTACTTTGGTAAATAAGCAGAAGTGTCTAGACCTTTTATGAAATAAAAGTATTTTCCATCTCAAAGAAAGAAAGAAAGAAAACAGTCTCCTGAAATCCTGTATACTCCAAGGATTTCTTTAAAGCAGAGTGGCAAGCAGATAGGAAGTCTACTGCAAAAATGAATCTGAGGTGAGCATGCAGATTCTCTACTAAAACATGCTTTAGTGACAAGTAGAGGAGTTACAAAAATGTATAAATACACCATTCAAGAAAAGTCTGTTTTGTTTTTTTGGGGGGTTATGTGGTTTGTTTGGTTTAGTTTGATTTCGTTGGTGGCTAATTTTGTTTGGGATTTTTGGTTTTATTTGTGTGAGTGTGTGTTTTTCCTTTTTTTCCTCGAGCAAGAGGAAAGGAAAGAAAATTTCTCAATTAGAAGAAATAATAGCTTGGAGTGAAGAGCATGGCACATAACCAAATTTCATTTTGACCCAAAGGCAGCAACATCTGGAGAATATCTTTTCTATCGGAGACTTTTAACCATGAATGGTAAAGGAAAAATCTGGTGGGAATAGGCTTGTAATATTCATTGTCTGTTTTCCAAAGAACAGACACCTGCATATGTTCCTGGTTCTAGAAAATATCGCAGTGACATCTTTGAGAAAATACAAACTAAGAGGTTTAAAACTTTGCTACATTTTGTTACTTATGATTTGCACTGTCTATAACAAAAATAAAGTAAAAACTCATATGAAATTACAGGCATTTTTACTTAACACATTTTTTTTTACATAATATGGGGAAACAAGTTCAATTCTAAGCAGTCTAATTATCAAATACAATAATATAAAATTATTGCAGTTCAGTAGTTTTAGCTCACTCTAAACTGAAATTTCTCAAAGGGGAAGCAAGAGAGTGTTCCTGTAAAATCGAGACTTTTCAGTTCAGGAAGAGAAATCCCAAAACTAAAAACTTTTCTATTTTCTAATGATGTGGACATCTCAACTAGTGGGAGAACAGCTTCTGATACTGCACATTGCTGGATGAGCTTCCAAGTGGCTACATGCCAGGTACAGGAAGAAGCTTACAAAACAATAAAATATAAATAATATTGTAGCCTAGGCATCTCATATGCTTGAAGCTTGACCAAACTATAAGGAACTGCAAACACAGACTTATAATGGTAAAATGTCAGACAAACCTAACTGCAGGTATCACCACCTGTGTTGTTGGAAAGAATAAGAACATAAATGAAAGCTGCTGCAACTTTAATCATTCCCTGTTGAATAACAGTATATAATATTATTATTTCTTCTTCACATGGAACTCAGTATAACAATTTGGCTGACATTGTTTGTGTTATTAAATTTGACAGTTTGCAGGGACTGTCAATGAGTAAACCTTATACTTGCTCACAGCTCCATACTGGGATCTGAAACAGGATTGGCAGCCTTAGCCTGAGAAGTAGGGGCTACACAAGGATAAAGTGCTGATTATAATTTGGTAGCAATTGGGAAAATCTGCCAGTCTTCAGGAAGTCTTCATGTTATAATGTCTGTGTCCTAGGGTGATGTTTGTATCCCCATTTGTGTGTGCTATTTTTGCTGGATATCATGTTCTGTGCCTTTAAGAC
>JAWWMU010000054.1:7787753-7816308 GCA_035048155.1 Cinnycerthia olivascens | reverse complement strand
GGCCGTGTGGGTTTGTTTTTTCTAGAGGGGCCCCCTTTGGAGAATCTCTCCCAAATTTGCCCTAAACCAGGACAGTCTGTTTTCCCCCTCCATCTATAAATCAAGTCCTCACAGAAGTGGTTCAAGCATAAAAACCTCTAGATTTGCTTTGTTGTGAACTGTGTAAATCCCACGTGACACAGCAACACAGGGAAAAATTCCATCTTAAGCCCTTTAAGATCTTTTGAGAAGTTTTAACATTGACTCTATAAAAAAGGACTATTGCCATATATTTTAATAAAAAATATGAACACTCTGGACTTCTGATAAGCTAACAAATAACATTAGAGAATTGGTAATAATAGTCTCATAATTGTTGTGAAGCTCTTATAATTTTCATCTTGTTCCACCAGGTAATTCTTTCCTTGTCATTGCAACAATTTCCACCCTAATTACACACTACATCTTTTTTCTTTTTTTTTATTCCTAGTACATACTAATTTTAGTAAACTTTTCTGGTTTACTTCCTATTAACTGCAAGACATACAAAAACATATTTAAAAATTAAGATGCAATGCTTTTTTTTTACTATTTAGTCTTTTTCCTATTTAGTCTTTTTACTATTAATATAACAATTGCATTTATTACAAGTAAAAAAGAATTATAAATACTTAAGTATCTTGAAGTAATATTTTAATGGCGTTAATTTAGAAAATAAACACAGGGTTAATCCTACAGTCAAAAGGCTTGATCCAAAAAAACATTTTCTCATTTATCTCTTATTCTTCTCGCATATTCTCTAATTTGTATTTGATTGCATTTACTTTTGCTGCTGTGAAACATTCGGGGGAACACAGAAAAAGGATAAACAAGTACTGCTCAGAAGGGCTTTCACCATTAGCTAATGATTTCCGCTGCACTTCTGCTGACAGAAGTAGCAATGCCAGGAGTAGGGCAGTAGTGCTAAGAATAAAACTGAAATCCTTGCAATTATACCTCTCAAACTTGTAAGTGAAAAATGGATTGACTATATTGGAATTCAATGCAGTACCTAAATAACACATAACTACTTTGCATTTCAAGGATGTCTCTGTTGGAGGCATAAAGGTGCAGGCAAGCATTTATCACATGGACAAACCTTTGCAAGAAAAAAACAGTCAAATCCTTTCAAGAGCTCATATTTTTAAGTAAGGCGCACTAACCACTCTGTGAGTGAGAGAGAAGAGCAAAAGAGAGAGGGAAATGCACTTGGGAATCAGGGACAGACTGAATGAGAACAGAAGAGAATGCAAAAGTGAGGCCTGTTTGAGGACAAGAAAAGAAAAATCCATGGCCAGTGACATAGAAATAACCAAGGTTTCAGATAAAGCCATGTCCCATAACACTCTGCATCACATTTGCTGAACTCTTAAGCTCCTGATTACCACAGCTGAGTCTGACTAAACAAAAGATAAGGGAGAGAGGAACCGCTCTGCAGAAGTCAATGGGTGGGGCGCCAACTGAAAAAGCTAAGAAAACAGTATTTCTTAAAATCTTAACCCATTTTGGATTAGCCACCTTGAATTTTTCCCTGAAGAGAAGTGGCTTAGTCCTTTCTTGCACAAGATAAGATAGATTTTATTTCTGCAAAAATATAGCTGAATGGGAGGTTTCTCTGTAATACCAGAGCACTGAGAACATTCAACCTTCAAATATTACTGCTCCATATGGTGCTGAACAATCCAGCCACTCTCTGCTCTGTACTGAAAAGACCTCATCAAAAGAATATATTCAGTCCCATGTCTGTGCTGAATGTCAAGTGGTTGGAGAGTCACAAGATGTGTGAGTCTAGAAATGTGTGACTTCTGACAATAGAATTCCTGTGCTGATTTATGTCAGAAACAGATACACACTGGTCACTGAGAGGAACCAGTGTGTTCACTGTAGGAGGGGTTGGGACTTCCTGCTACAGGGAAGTAAGGATGGCAGCAGCCTCAGTTCAGGGGGAATAGTCACTAGAGGCTGAAGTTGAGGAGGGGTAGGCAGTGAAAATGTGTGTGCAAGAGCAGTATGATGACTACAGGTAGCAGATCTCTCCTTCTGAAAGTAGCATGGCTGGGTATAGACAGCAAATGCAGCCCAGGGAACAAACGGGAATTAGAAGCTGTGCATAGTGGTAGATCTATAATCTTATGGGGCTTAGAGAGACATGTGGGTGCTGCCATGGACAAATAGAGTGACAGGTCCTGGTCAGCAAGGTCCCACTCTTAGCTCCTGGTTCTCTGTCCCTTAAGGAGCAGCACATGTCTCCGTAAAATGCTCTGATATTGGCATTAACATGATGAAAAGGTAAAAATGGGAAGGATAAGAAAGGGCAGAATGATGAAGCAAGAGGTGTTGGTATGGAGAGATTATAAAGAAAAAAAATCTAAGAGTGAAAAGAGGAAAATTTCAGAAAAAAACAAAAATAATAAATTTTGAGTAGTTCATTTAGCATATTATGAATGCAAGATACTGTTCTGTTAATAAACTGCTGATCTGATGATATAGCAGCAAGGCTGAAAACTGAAGATACGACAGGTAACAAACACCTCGTTTTAATCTTTAAAAAGAATGGAGGAGCCAATTTATGCACTCAAATATAATTTCTCTTATATATAAAAATAACTTTTGAGTTTATATCTGAATATATGACTCTTATGCTCAAACTTCCTTTTCAGTCAGCTGTGACCATATACTTCTTTACCTCTCATATGGGAGCAAGTGGTATTGTAAGGGAGGTTATGATTTTGTTAGGTCCTGTCTAAATATAAAGAGGTTTTTAAAACAGTTCCATGGCATTTATTTGTAAGATTAATGTAATAAACAGATATCCAGGATGTCAAATTATTATACACAGACTCATAGCAATATTTTCTTATTAATCTTTGCCAAAAAAAAAAATCAAATTCCTCTACAGGAAATGTGTGTTGTTGCAAATGTATATGCTGTCTTGAATTAATAATCACAGATGCATTATTTCTTTATTTAGAATTTTAAATTGTGTATATTTATTCTGAAAAGGCAAGAACTGTACGAGGCATTTAGCTTAGACCATTTGAAAGGTATCAACTGTTTAAATGACATTTTCACCTTCAGCAAATACATCTTTGCCTGCTAGAAATAGTGATGCTATCATGCTGCAGGCAATCTATGATACAGTCATGTCATAAATAAGTGTCAACTCTTATTACATTCTCAAGTATAAATTCCACTTATCAGTTCCCACATAGTTGCAGAGGTTTTAACAATTCCATTTTACCATGATTGCACCAAGACTCAACCCCAAATGCTTTATGATGTATTTGTAGGGGCTACTGTAGATTACCAGATTTGGGAGCTCTATGTGTTCTTTGTAGCCACCTGGAAATTTTTATTTCTAAAATATATTGAATTTACTAGTAATACATTTTCCAAATACCTAGATAAATGAGAGTGATAATTTGTTAGGTTTCTTTAGATTTTGATTTTCTTCATTACAAAGAAATAACTTGTTATTTAAAATTCAGATCTGACTTTTCCTTTTCTGAAATATTTTTTCAGGAAAATGTATCAGTCAACTCATGCCATGATGATTAGTAAAGTTTCTGGCTAATGTCAAAACCCATACAATTTATTAGAAATATTCTTTATAAACTTTTTTTTTGGGAAATAAAACAGCTCGTATACCTGTTCTATAGGGTGAAAAGAAGTAATAGAAGGTGATAAATTCCATTCTTCCCATAGACTCTTTCCAGAAGAAACTCTATAGTGGTTGTTATTTATTACTAAATAATTTAATGTTACATGAAACAAGAGAATTTTATTATTTTGAGGTGACTGAATGCAACTTTTCCACAGAACAGATAAATAATAAAGAAAAAAACAAACCACACCCTCCCAACAACAAAACAAACACAAAAAAAACTTTGGCCAGTGCATCCTCTTCTGAACCACAGTGTAGCCACTCAAAGAATCTTAGATCAAAGGGCCATCCAGCAAATCTTTTGGTTTGTTTGAAGCTCTTTTTAAATATTTTTGTGGAGGAAACCTCTCATCTGACAGACGATAGGTCCAGGTAAAACTGTAGACATTTCATACTGAATGAAAAGAAAAATACTGTTTGGAATAAGGAGCAGAACCCCTGCTTGGCCTGAAGGGACTGCTCATCTCCTTGTGTGTTTCTGCCTTGCCTTTTTATTGCCCCTGACCCAGTCCAGGCAGAGAGCCACACAAAGCAGCACAAAATGACATGAATCCCTTTCACTATCTACAAGAACCAGAGGGGAAAAAGTCATTTTAATAGTATCACTCTTCATGGGTAGTAAAGTAGCTTGAGTGTAGTAAAAAGTTTATCACCTCTTTCAAGACAGTCAGAGTCACCTCCAGTATGATTCCAGGTCATGGCTGTTTGAGGAGAGTGAGAAAACTTGAAGGATTTTGCTGAACCAATACCTCTGCATCTTCTACCATCAAATGTACTACTACTCAAGAAATTACATTTCTGCAATATATCCAGATACTGTCAGTAGAATTCACAGTTTCACAAAAGAAAATTGAGCTCCAAACTTCCAAAGCTGCAGCATGATATATAACATGTTTCTATAATGCACCATGATTATCATTGATGTTTTATTACTGCAACATTGCATTTTTCATGTCACAATGGTTATATGGCTTTGAAAAAAATTGTCTCATTTTAGATAACTTTAAAAATACTCAGCATTGCATATTTGAACAAAACATAGCTGATCATCTGCATGTAAAGAGTGCTTTGATTACTAATATCAAATGTGATGAATGTGATTAACACTAACAGGTATCGTTTGCTCATATAATAGGTAGTAAAATTATTGTGTGCTGAATCAGACATCTTTAGTGATCAGACAAGTTAAATTTATACTAGAATCCAGCACTGAAGTTTTAGATAAAATCTAAGTTTGAAATTAATAGCAGTGAAATCTCAGATTGTCTGTATTTATTTTCAGAAGGTTTCTTGCTCAAAAAACAAGGATTATTTACAATTATTAGAGGGTAATACTAATTATTCCTTTTTTCCCCTAAGTGAGGTGATAAATTCCTGAGAGATCAGGGCACACCTGCAGTGAAACAGAAAAATAGTCCCCTATTACTTTACAGCAACAACATAGATTATAGTTTTATTTCATTCTTCCAAAACCCAAAAAACTTTATAAGGCACAGGCCTAAAGTTCCAATATATAGTTTTGCTAATTTTTATAATGAGCATATTTTCTCATAATTTAATTTTCCTGCAAATATATATTAAATTATGAATCTTGAAAAAACGGTTTAAAATTTTGAAACAAAAAATATAAAAAAGGGGAAGACAAGGCTGATAGAAAAAAACAAAACAGAAAAAAATTATAAAATGTCCAAGCTGTGATATTCATTTTTCTTTTATTTTTCAGAAATTCACCACAAGTCTCTTGGTGCTTTAAGAAAATGAGTTGAATGTACATGCAACTCCCAGAGAGAACAGTCCTTTTCTCAGGCAGATTTCTTAAGGAAGTAACAAATTTGCTAATGAAGTAATGGAAGATTTCAGGATGTAACTTGCTTCATGAGCTGCATGTGAGGGGAAGGAAATGTTTCCCCCTTCATAGGGCATGTGCAGTGGTAAGAGCCCTGATGTTGCACAAGAGCGGAGAGAATGCATCTCCTTCCCTGCAGGAGAATGAACTTTTACCATAATAGATACTGGAGGCTTGTAAACGACACTGGAGACTTGTGGTTTGTGACTACAGAGTTCCCCTCTGTGTTTGTTTCATTTGTAAACAAGTGTTAGGCATGGCAACAGGCGATGTGACAGACTTTCTGCTGGGGAGCCTGTCTACCTGGGCCAGTTGTGCCTAACCCCTGTCTGAGTGAAGAAAGCAAAGGACAATGGTGCTCAGATGTCTCTTTCTGCAGGGGATGAAGGCTCCCTAATTCTTCTCTTTTGCAACTTGCCAAAAATTAACACAGAAATATCACGTGGACATATAGGGAAAAATAAAGCTTGCCAGAAAGGTGAAAAGAACAGAAAGAAGGACATGAAAGTTATGTCAGGTATAAAAATGAAGTCCAATAAAAATAATTGTCCAATTAACTCCAATGAAATCCAGTAATAAATTGTGCTGCTTTCAAGAGAGGTGGTGAACTAGTGGCAAAGGATATAAAGAATACAGAAACATTTAGGATGCTGTTTACCAGAGTTTTTAATTGCAAGGTGTGCCCAGATTGTCAGTCAGCAACAAGATCTGCTCCATGAAGAAAGACCAGCTAATAACCAAGGATATAGGCAAGAGAGCACCTTCTCTGATGGGGTGCAGCTCCATCAGTGCTGGATCTGTGACTGAAAAATTCTGGTCTCACTTTGGTAATTATCAGATATGGCAAGATAAGAGTGAGCTTCAAGTTCCACCCAAAGCTGCAGACCAGTTTGCAAGTCAGAGCCAGTAGGCAACAGGGGCTGAACACCCAGGGCTGAGCCTGAGTGGTCAAGACTCATGTCCCAGCTGGGACTGGTCAGGACAATAAACCCTAATCTTTCACTCCAGGCTTAGCACAGGCATTCCAGACTCCGTGCTTAGGAACAAAATTTGGGTGAGAAAAGTAAAGGAAGACAAACTGAGGTGTACTCATAATGGACACGCACACATTCATCAGGGTGGGCGGGGTGTGGTTATGAAGGCAGAGGGGTTCTCATCACTTGGATGCCACTTCTCTAACCTTTGAGAACAGGCTAATGGGTAGACTGAGCACTAAGGTGCCCAGCGAAGAAAAAAGAGACTACGGTGCAAGATGCAGCAGGGGAAATGACAAAGAGCATTTCATAAAAGAAAAATCATCATTATTGGAACAGCAAGCCCAGAGAGCTTGTGAAGTCTTTAACCTTGGGAAGGACCTCAAGTGACCTGGTCTAACTTTGAAACTAGCTCTGTTTTGAGCAGGAGGCTAGACAAAATGACCCCCAGAAATCCTTTCCAAATTCTTTGTTCTGTGATTCTAGTACAGAAGGATTTCAATGATTTTCTGGAAAACATTTATTTTATAACTTTCTTATCCCAGCACAATAACTGAGAAAAAAAATACTTTAGAAAGTTAGGTAGCTGATTTCTTCATATATTTATTCAAAAGTGCAAATCAAATACTAATCTATAATTTTATTTCAGTTGAGCACACCCAAATATTTTTCAAAAAATAAGCAATAGTGCAATACAGAGTAAGAAAATACTATTGCTCATTATCTTAATACTTGAACTGGAACAAACATTTCAAAGTTCAAATAAAAATGGTGACAATACAGTTAAATAAAGTGCTTTTTGCATCTGTGGGGTCTTCACAGTTAATCTTACTATTTTGGTCCTGAAGTTCTGTTTCAAAGAATATTTAAAAAAAAAATAAAAATTTTTTTGAACTTAATGTCTGTAGGAAGGTAAAGTATGAATAGGCCAATCTCCATGCAGAAAGGTTTAAAATATCTTTTAGGCTTTTTTTCTTTTTTTATTATTATTCATAAAACTGGAATAAAACAGAAAAGGAATTATTCAGATATATGCATTCTTCTTCATAATCATTTACTGATTTAAACTCTTACTGAAAGTTTCCATAACCTTTTCTTCTAATTCTGTGTGCCTAAATATAGATTAAGCATTTCGGTAGGAGGCACAAGCTGAAATCCTTAGTTTTTTCCTGCCATTCTCTTTCCAGAAGCTTTATCTCTATGATGTTTTCCCAGATATTACACTCTGAGATAGACACTATATTGGCTAATAAATATGAACGTTTCAGCAAAATTTTGCATTGACTTCTTGAAAATTTAGGAAATACGGGATTTTTGAAATGTCTATAAATATCTCATTAACTCTTTTTATGCAAGTATTGATATCCGAACATTGACAGGACCAGAAGGTAAATGTTAAAAGAATTTTTTTTTTTTTTATATTTCTTGCTGAAGAAAAAAGCAATTCAATAAAATTAAGTTCATCCAAAAAATTTTTTTAATTTTAATTTGATCCACAGCTGATGGTGGGTTGTTTAATATAGCACTTAGAAACAACTTTCAGAGATGTGGAGATGGTCAGAATAATATCTCTGTCTTTACATGCTCTTTTCAAGATTAATTCTGAATTGACAAAGATTGATAGGTTTTTTGGTTAGCTTTTTTTTCCTTTAAAATCAGTCATATGGCATCTGAGAAAAAAACAACTACAAAGAAAATTTGTTTAAAGATTGAATGCTACACAAAGAGATAAATTACTGAATATATTTAATAATTAAAAAATATTTATATACATATCTATAGTTGTATATTCAATGTATCCATATTTCACCCATGAACATAAGTAATTTTTGCATTCTATCACATTTATATTTTGATTTGGATATATAAATTATTTAATATATATAAAATATGTGTGTTTTATAAATCAAAAATATCTTCACTATTCAGAAAGTAGGAAAACCTCATAGGAAAAATTTATAAACTCATATAGAAAGAAATACATTTTATATGAACCCGGTATATTCATAGTGGCTGAAATGAAGCTATTCTAATCTCATAGATAGATATATAAAAATTAACATAAATATTAAATATTAGTGGAACAAAAATACTCTATGCAGAGCAAACAAATCTTATCTTTAAAAAGTCAGATCAAGATAGGCAGTTTCCTTACACAGGGTTAACTATATAATGATAATTAACTCTCCACCTAGAATATTTCCTAGAAAATATATTTTAACCACTTCAGCCTTCCTTAATTTTGACTTTTATCTGTTTGGCAGATATAGAAAATGACAGTACTCTTTTAAATTTACATAAGGAAATCTTACTAGTGGATTAGGGGTATGGACACACAAATAACAGCTTTTTTTTTTTTTTTTTTAGAAAAGGTCTGAATCAGCAAGCTGTCTTATAGTGCATTGTTGAAGCGAGTCTGAAAACACATTCAACATGGGAATTTAGAGACCATGAAATATTTCAACTGTCCCCACTCTGTCATGACTGTACCAGCTTCTGCTGCAAAACTTTATTCTGATCTGCAATGAAAATACAGTTTTACTTGATTGATTTATGTACCACACACCTACAGACACAGTTGTACATGAGAGTACATCAAACACTATGTCAAAAAAAGGGGAATAAAATTTCCTATAGAATAATTCTCAGCACTTCTTTCTGTGTAGAAATGTACTTCTTGTTAATGTGCAATATTTTATACTGATGCTGAAGCTAATATAAGGGGACAGAAATATATTTTCCTTGTATACAAATCTGAAATGTCAGAAGTATAAGCCTTTAGCTGATCCAGCATACTATGAGAATCAATCACAATAATGTCTCTACAATCTCTCTTCTACTGTAAACATAGGTCCCAGCCAAATACACTTCCCTCTTGCCTATTCAGCAATGTTACTGAAAATGCCATTCCTCCCATAGTCAGAATAATGATAATTTTACTTT
Organism: Cinnycerthia olivascens; assembly: GCA_035048155.1. Classification (NCBI taxonomy): domain Eukaryota; kingdom Metazoa; phylum Chordata; class Aves; order Passeriformes; family Certhiidae; genus Cinnycerthia; species Cinnycerthia olivascens. Next base: position 7,806,863 of record JAWWMU010000054.1, on the reverse strand, counting down.
TTAGTGAAATTTTCCAGCTGTGTTATAGCCTGTCTTTTTAGTTATTCATCAGAAACATTATGTTTCATTTACAGTTCCATAGTTGTCATCATCTAGCTTCAGACTTCAGAGCCCCATTGTCAATTCATGCAAAATATATTTTTGTCAAATCACTCCTCAGAAGCTGAGAAGTGTTGCAGAAAGGAAGAAACTCTGAGAATTAATCTTCTTTACTTGAGCAACCACGTTGTACTAGATTGTTTGGAGGTTGTAATGTTTTGGAGGTTATATATTCTTAATTTAATATGAGCCGATAAGATAAACACTGTTGAGCTTGCTAAATTACCTAAGTTTTGAATTTGAAGTTATGTTTGCTAATCACTTTTCCTTCTGTAAATGTCCTGGGTGAACTAGGTGTCAATCTTCATACTTTGTTGGCTTCTCCATACTATGAATCCAAGTTTCTAAGCATGATTTTTGTTACATAACTCAGTCAGGATAATTTTGAAGAATTCTAAGACAGATGTATCTTTCCTAATTCCTCATTTTTTTCCTTACATTTTACCTTAAATTTGCTTTAGAAGTCTCTTATTTTCAGAGTTAGGCTTCCTGTAGTCCTAAAAACAAGGAAGGCAACAGACACATCAGATGAGTTCAAAATCAGCTCTAGCTTTCAAAATTGAGAGTTGCTTCCTCTAATGACATTTGCATGGATTTTTTTCTCTTAAAATGACAATTTTAATGAAAGCATTTTTTCTAAGGCTTCATCTCCTAACGTCATTAATGAATACAGCTTTACCTGAATGTCTACTTTTCTGTTTATTTTTTGCTCTTTTTTTAAACAGGCTAAAGGTTACACATTCAACATTTTGCCTGAAGCAAGAGATTCAATGACATGAACACGTCAAGAATAAGCACTAACTACTTTTGTTACTAAACATGTTGAATATGCATTGTCTTTTACAAGTTGGGAAATAATAGAATATTTCAGAAATTGAATGCAACTCTTAGAATGGTTGTATGAAATAAGAACAAATATTCATCCAGAAAAGTACCCTGTGCTTACTGCGGCAAGTGGAAACAGTTAGAAAACTAATATTAAAACGGGTTGTGTAAAGAATAAGCTTTTCCCCAGAATACTTTCTCTCAGCTCCCAACAGCTTGCAGTATTGGCATCTCCTTAGTTAAAATTCCTATTTATAACTTGGCATTTAAAAGGTCTGTAAGGACTTTTAAGCAATAGATATCTCTAATTGCTTTTTGATTTAATTTGTACTTTTGACTTTCGTCCTGTGGCAATTTAATTCTGCAGTTTAATTTAGATAATAATAGTAGGATGGGCTTCAGCAAAATATTCCCTAAATCCCATTCTGAGATCTCCCTCAGCATGTTTTACTCACCTATAAAGAGATGGAAGATGTCCTGTGATAACACAATGAGTTTCATTTTTCCAATATATTTGGTACCTCAAACACCTGACCTTTTAATTTAACTCATTTATATAGAATATTTTGCGTCTGAATATAATCAGGACTAGATGAAAATATTTCTAAACAGAGCTGATCAGAATTGAAATGATCAAAAAATTTCATGGTAGGGAATTTTAACTCCAGAATGGAATAATTGATTTTGATCCAGAAAGGGAAAGCAGGAAACTGTAACAAAATATTGAGAACACACACTTGAAATAAGTGTGACTGTCTAATATCTTGCTTCCAATGGATGGGAAGATTGAAGGAAAGTCTCAGCCCAGGTATGTATAATAACTAAAGAAATTTCTGTTTAATGTATTTACTAATTTTTTTAATAGCTTTTCAAAGGTCTTAGGTCAGTCCCTGCTTATGCTTTAGATATTCAGATATAATCTTTCCCTTCCAGTGGTTTCAAAAATTTGAAGATTAAGCTCTATATTGACAGCTTGCTAGTAACAAAAATTAGACAGGAGGTTTTACCTAGTAAGGACTTCATAACAATCAAATTTTAGTCCTTAAGGCTTTTGTTGTTGTTGTTGTTAAGTATTTACTGAAGGGCCCTGCAGCCCCAGGGTGTCCTTGCCCAAAAAGGAGCCCCTGTGGCCGAGCCTGGGGAGGGTGCAGGGCCACAGCTGGGAGCAGCCAGAAGGCAGGAGCCCTGCTGAGGAAACACAAAAATAAACCCAAGCACATCCAGACACTGGGGATGATGGGACCTGAGCAGCAGCACTGCATTTGTCCCAGGAAGGCACTCAGGACCTTGATGATTCTCCATGACAGCACAGCACCACTTGGCTGGGGAAACTGGAGGGATACTGGGAAGGTGAGTTCAGTGTCAGCAAAAAAGGATATATTTTAAAAAAGGGTGTTTTTTAAAGAATTCTATGGGTATAATATATAGTTTTTCCTGTAGTAATTTGTACTATAATTGTTACTATCATTGTAGCTGGACTGTTGTTTATCATTTGCTTTTTTTTTTTTTTTTTTATTAGGCTGAAAATGCATTATTGGCCCTAAACCTATGCTTTTTAATTTCCTCTGTAACACTGTTTTGAATGCAAACCAACTCTTTAAAAAAGTGGGGAACAGCTAGGGAAATCAGACCAAGGGCTCAGAAGTATCCCAGAATTCAGTAAAATAGACAGAACCTCTGGCTGTATGCACTTAATATAGTTAAAGCTAATTCTGTTATGGTTTACCATATTTCTAGTACTGTAGACCTCAAAATAATTTAATCTCAAAGAAGATGATCTCTACATTAAAATGAGGAAAATGTCTCTAAACATAGAATTAATTTTCTATTGTCTCATTTCTTTGAGGATTTAAAATACTTTAAATAACTTAGAAATGGAAGGTGTTTGGAGGGTATTGGTATTTTTGGAATGGAAGTTATTGTGCTTTTAGCTACCAGAGACTTTGAGATGAGCTCTCTGCAAGGAAGAAATTTTCACTTATGAAAAAAAAGCAGCCATGAAATCTGATCAAATTTTATTTTTATTTCACCTTCTGGTGTCTAGAAAAACACAGAAAGAAGGGCAGTAAACATTGGAAAATGTTTATCTTTGAATAGTAATGTGAAGAAGCATATCCTAATGGTAATGAAAACTGTGAAAGATCTTTATCTGCTGTGGCATTGCAGGATGTCAGTAAGAAATGAATGAACAACAGTTGCTATTTTAAAAAAATAAGGAATTTTATGAACCTCGTCACTATATCTTATCAGAAAATGCATCTGATCAAAACTACAGCATGCCTCTCAAAGTTTCTGTTTGTTGAAAATGCTTTTTATTGTAATATAAAACAATCCTGAACTGCCTGCATAAACTGCTGACTGCTATGGCAATTTCCGAATGGAAACCTGGAAATATTTCCACTAAGAATTTACTAGGCAGTGTCAGACAGAAAAGAAAAATGTAAATGGCTTATTAAGGCAATTAGAGGTACTGATCAGGAAGAACAAAATGGGAAGAAAATATTAATGAGCACATAAATTCAATGAGCTCATTATTTTACAGATCATACAAGCCCCAAAACTATGTAGAATGTTGACCCTTCTAATTGTTATTTTAAATTTATTTTAATTTATCTTTTACAGAATAGAGGAATAGAAATCTTAGATTTCAATTTTCCTTTTCTTTGAAGAAGTTCTCTGCTGAAACATTCTCTAGCCTTGCCAAAATACACACAATTTTTACAGTATTAGCCTACAACATACTACTTTGTTTGGGTTCTGGGAAGAGAATTTTCAATGTAATTCTTAAAATTTATTCAACATAATTTTTGTCTCAAAAATTATTTGATAATTAAAAATGAAAAAAACATCATTTAGAAGAATATGAATATAGTCTAACAGACTGGGATGGACATTCTTAATTTAAATATGATAAAAGGTTTCTTCTTGCCCACCTTATTGAACATTCAGTGTGTGTATTCTCCTCACAAAGATTACTGGATGAGACAATACTAGGACTCCATTTCTTTTTTGTTCTCAAATAAGTTTATTCTGCACCTTTTAAATTGTTACCTTAAAGTTTGAACATTTGAGAAAACATTGTCCTGCATACAGGGAAGTCTCATGAAAGAAATGAGTTTTTCTAGAGAACAAAAGTCAGGAGTGTAATCATTATCCTAGAGCTCAGTCATGTGATGTGCTGTTGGGATGGTTTCTCACTGTTTTTTGCATTAACTGGTTAAACTACTTGAATAAATCCTAGTAACTTTGTATATAGATGTAGTCTACACAGTATGAAACAGGAGATTTAATTTTACCCAAGAGAATTTATACAGTAACTGGTGTCAGAAAGGGCATTTAAGAATAGTTTGATTGTGAATTGGAAGAAGGTGGAGATATTGTAATAAAGGGAGATGGCAACTGATGGAATCAGTATATCAACTATCAAGTACTAGTTATTTTGCTTTTTTTAAATGCTGGTGCAATCTTCAGACTCTGCATTCAAATTCTTACAGTGTTCTTTTCCTTTTTTTTAAATCATATATGCTTATGAGGAAGGTAACAAACAAGGCAATTCAACTTTTTGTTCTTGTAAGCACAGTTTCAGGTTCAAAAAATAATCCTCCAGAAAAAAATGCATGTGAGGATTTAATTTTCTATCAAGGATGGATTCTAAAAATTTCTTCCATATATGAAATCTTTTTTAAAATACTCATTTGGCCTGCTTTGCTTTTTCTTTCATAGAACTTTAGAGCCTGGTAATGACTAGTCTAAATCAAAGTAAATTTTCTGCTTATAAATTATCGTCTATAAGAAGAAGAGAATATAAACGATATTAGAATTAAATCAGTTAACTAGCTAACAGTTACAACTATTTACTTATTTTCAGGGACTCAAAAAAAAATCCAAGATCCAGTCTGCCTATATACATAGATATCCTAAAAAGATATTACTAGAGTCTAGTCGCGATATAGACCAAGATGAACAGAAATGTGTAGCTTTTTGTTTTCTGCCTTCTAAATATAAAGCAGTTTTTGGGTTTGCTTTTTTAAATAATGTATGACATTCTGCCAACCTCAGAAGAAGAAAAAAAGAGTCACTGAACTAGACATTAGCTAGTTCACTGTCACAAATCTGAAGTTGCTTTAAATGTACAAATTATTTTCAGGAATAATCCAAGGAGACCTTTAAAACTAGGGCAAAATTAATGATGTTACACAGAAAGGCAGGTGTAATTATGTCCAGTGGTTCAGCATGATTACTGTTCCTCAGTGCCTTTACAGCTTTATACAAATTATATAGCAACACTTGGCAGTGGAGAGCATATAGCAGCACATGTTAGAGGTCTGTTTAAAAGTAATTATCAACATTGAGTCATGTGCAGACTCTGAAAATTACTATATCTTTCAAAATAATAAAAGCTAATCTTGGTTTTACCCAAGCTTCATAATATTCTTTTAGGCTTAGCCCTGAAGAAAAAAAGTTTATGCACTTTTGATATCCATCCTACCTCCTAGAATCTGAGGGAGTGTATTTAGGAGTAGACTTACCACAGTGTAGCATTAGGAAGTAGACTACCTCAGTGGTGATCACTGAGACTCAGAAATGAAATTTATTTCTTGAATTTGCTTAGAAAGTCATAAGTCTGTGTGCTAACATCCCCTTGGGTACCTTGGGTACCACAGGTACTAATCAATTTTAGTTTTCAGTCCTCATGATCCTGCCCTTTTAGTGTATTATCATCACTGTTTCACCTTTGGTCCCGAAATATGTGCATGCATGATTACTCCAAGGAGTCTTTCCTGAAAGACTTCTAGGATAAATATAACAATCTAAAAAACTGTCTAAATATCTCAGGCCTTTGTGGCAACATGCCTCAAGCTATAAACTGGACTGAGAGGATATTTTCAAGAATTTATTTGGATCTTGTTGTAAAACTCCAGGATTCCTTTCTTGCAGGTCAAAGCTTGCATCATTGTGTTAGAACAGAGACATAATGTGATTTGTTTGGGTACCTTTCCAGCTGCACTATTTTCACAGTTCTACTTTCACAAGAAATAGTTCATGTGTTTTGTCAGATTAGATTGTGATTTTATGGTTAGAGAATTCTCCCAGAAAGGAGAAAACTATGGGTTCCTTTAGGTTGAAAAGAAAACAAAATGTTTTAAACCCCATGCAACCATGTAAGAATTGAACATTTAACCTTCTCCTGTGTACCCGAATAAAATCAACTTTTGTCCATGCACTTCATATCTGAAATGTAATTATTCAATATGCCTGATCAATCAAGTCATAAAGACATTTTAGGGCAGAGTTTTAACAGAGACCCTGTTTTCAGCAGTTTTTGCCCTTTCCTTTTTTCTTCTGAACACTCCCATCAACAGTATGAGTTGATTCTTCTTGTGCTATATGATGATCTACACAGGACAATTTTCCTGGATTAAAAATTTTTAGGATGGCAGTGTTTTATTTGATTCAATTCTAAGCCAGAGCAGTATAATAATGGCAGTACTGTGTGCCTGTTCCTACAGATTTAGTAATGGATGATCAATGATGCTGAGAAATAATTAACAAGACATCCCCTTTGTGCCAGTTTAGATAGTATTTAGATAGTTCTTACCTTCCTTATACTTGTGTTACAAAATGGGGAAAAGGAAGCCACCTTTGTATATTATCTTTATTTAAATTGAAGTTCATGTGAGCAACTAAAATTAAATATTGTTCTTTGCCAATATAAAAATACAGTGTCCCTTATTAATAGATATGTTGACCAGATAGTGAAACAAATGGACTCATTCTCAGTCAACAAGGATGAATTCCTAAAGGAAATCAATGATTTTCAATTTGAAAGAGTAAACAAACACGTTCATGTACTTTGGGCTGTTAACCTGAGGGGACACTATAAACTAATTTACTGTGCAGTTTATTAAATTAACAAATTAAAACTATGCATTTCCTTCACAGCACTATGTTTTTTGAAATAAGTTCCAAGAGAGATCATGACAGCTTTGAAGTTCAGTGTTTTTGTAGTCATCTTTCACTTCTGTTACTATCTTTAATGTAAAATTATCACAACTCTCTGCAGACAGTATTTTAGACTTAAAAAAACATATTCTAAGGCAAAGCAGCATTGTGATCATTGGTCCTAAGTGAGATTTGGATCCATATTCACATAATCAGAGCACAACACGAATTACTGCGTTCTGCATTTTCATTCATGTTCAATAGAATGAGAGACTCATTGAATGGTTTGGGTTGGAAGGAAGCTTAAAGATCTAGTTCCAACTCTCCTGCAGTGGCAAGGATGCCTTTCACTTGACCAGGTTGTTCAGAGCTCCATCCAACCTGGTGTTGAACTCTTCCAGGGATGGAGCATCCAGAGTCTCTCTGGGAAATGTGTTCTCTGTCTCACCATGTTTACAGTAAAAAAAAATTCTTGCTAGTATCTAATCTAAACCTACCCTTTTTCAGTTTAAAGGCATTCCCCTTGTCCTGTCACTGCAGATCCTGATGAAGTGTTCCTCTCCAGCTTCCTTGTAAGCCCTCTTCAGATACTAGAAGGCTTCTACAAGGTGTCCATGACACCCTCACCACCTCTCCAAGCTGAACAGTCCCAGCTTTCTCATCCAGTGTTCTAACTATTGATGCTCAGTGTCAGAAACCAAAAAACACTTCAATGTGTGCAAAGTTTAGCAGCTTCAGAAAATAATTGTGGGTCAGTTCTTAGAGAGCTCAGGATGGCAGAACCAGTGCAATGTGTCATTTCTGAATGTAATAAAAAACATTTTTGTTTTTTAAATTTACAGCACAAAGTCCTGTGTGGGCTTCTGTATGGCACTTAGAACAACAGTAGTTTGCAAGCAGGCACGTGGAGCAGCACAAATACAATTCCTAATAAAAATGTAGGTGATATAAAGCTAGCCTCTCTGACATCATGACAGGCTCAAATGACAGAGCATTGTAAGAACTAAGAGTTATTAAATAGTTCTGGCAGAAAACCAAAATCACCCGTTTCCCGTTTTACACCTCATCTGTCTTCAGCATGACTGGGTTCTTTTCTAATACTCTGTAATCAGATCTGGATTGCATTTAAGTGTGAAGTTCTACAGAGAAAACTTATGTTCATCTGTGCCCACTTTCCCTTTAAAACAATATGCAAAATAGTGATTTCATATTTCAAGATTCTGATGCAATGTATCATTTATTAATGAAAGTGGTAGAAGTATTTATGAATAAACTTTCCAAAGGTGCTCAGTGAAAGCATGTTCATAGCTTTTTTTTGAAACCAGGTAACAGTATTTAATTTGTCATTATATATTCATGAAGTAACAAACTGCTCTGACAAACTAATTTCTTTAATCAGAAAAGAGCATTTCAATAGACAGGTATATAATAAGAGGCTTAACAGATGCTGCTCCATGTAGACTTCCAGTGATATATAGGATTGTTACTGTATTTTGTTAAGATTACCAAATTGCTTGGATAAAAACAAATTAGAGCAAGCACTACAGTTTCCTTTTCCATTTGCTGCCTGAAAGAGAAATGTGTTATAGCAAAATCCCCATATGCGTGTCTGCATACAATTTTATCATGTGATTTACAGGATATTTCAGAAACACACAGGTCATTCAAGTAGTGATCTGTTTTTACTAGGACTTCAGATCCTAGAGAATTTTTAAAAGTGTCTCTCTTTATTCAGGTTTGTACTTATTGAAAAGTAATGTTTTTAAAATTATATAATTAGGAATGTTTCTGTGAAAAAATATCAATAAAATATAACTTTTCCATATAAATGGAAAACTGTAAACATAAATGTATGTGGACAGGAATATGATTTTACATTTTTGGTAGAAAGACTTCAAACATTGGAATGACCACAGTTCTCTTAACATTTCTACGAAAAATTGTATATATAAAAATACCGCAAAGATAAAGCCATGTAAAATGCATTATTACACTTCTTTCCGGAAATATTTCTTAAGGACATAAATTTTGATTTACATTTTTCTCATGAGTATTTTTTAAAGTTCCTAGAGTTTTGATTATTGTAAATATGAACAGAATATTATCTTTCTATACTAATCCTTGATATTAGGATAAACCATCCTTTATATAATTCCATTTTGTTCATTTAATGACTGATTGAACTCCTAGAAAACAATGATACAGAGAAATTTTGTTTTTGAAGTTAAACTGTAATTATAAAACCATTATGTTTTTCTTCATAATACTTCCAGGGAGTCTAGTAAGATTCCCATCCTTCAGAAACTAATGTCATTTCAGCCCCATCCTTTGATGCATACTTATACATGTAAAGTTTTGGAATCATAAGATGTAAAAAATGCTTAATAAATAAAGACTCTGTGACGAATTGCTACATTTTATTCAACACAATAAACAACAATTTAGCAGAAAACTATTTTTTTGGGGAATACGTAGTTCATATATTAGCAAAATATTTAATTTTAAAAAAAAAGGTAGAAAGAAGAATAAGTTATGAGGGATATGCTTTTAGATATATATGTATTTTGTTTTTAAAAGCAACAGACCAAGCTGGTTTTTTTTTTATTTACACTTTTAAATATACAATGAACTTTAGATCAAGTATAGTATTATAAATTAATTATCTTAGCTTCAAGATATGTCTTCTTTTTTACTTGTTTAAATGAGATCCCATGCAATTGGCACCTGCAAGCTCTGTGTGAACTTTTGTCAAGACTTATAGTTTATATAAATTGTAAAATAATTTGTATAAATTGCTTTTTATTTTCTTTCAAGAATAACAAACTTCATTGCATACATTATGTTGGGAAAAAAATTTGTTTAGAAGAAAGAATTGAAAATTACTCCAAAATAGACAGTGAATATATTAGGAGTTTCCGCACAAAATCCAGATGTATGAAGTTGTCAGAGCTGAATGATCTCAGCTGCTGTTCCAGATGCAATAAGATCTGATATTAACTTCAGGAGCAGACTGATTTCATTATAGATAAACACTTGGCAAAGAGAGAAGGAGGTCTGGTTTATAAAATTATGAAGATGGTGAATAACAGAAATGAGTAACGTAGTAAATAACTGTTAGAACACTAACACTTCCAGGGCAATTTTAAACTATTAAGAGGCAAAAAAAAATAGATAAAATATCTTGTCATATAAAAGATCTTGAACTTCTATTTCTATTTCTTTGATTTGCTGCCACTGGAGGTTGTGAAGGCAGATAGAATTCCGTGGTTCAAAAAATGATTCCGTAAATTCATGGATGACAAGTCCGTAAACATTCTCTTCATAGATTAGGTAGGAATGTTCTCACGTCTGCAGTTGAGGATGCAGGAAATACCCTGGAGGAAAGGACTGCATAAAGTGTCCAGCTTTGTTTATCTTTCCCAGGTATTATACTTTTGTCAGTTCAACACAGTGGAGCAACTTTATGTCCCATGAGCAAAAAGATAAGGAAAGAAAAATAAAAAACAAAATGACCCAGTGTGGTGTGAGTGCTTCTATGCTAGACAGGTTGTACAGTCAGTGCACAGCTGGTCATGTTTCTAATCACAATTTTTAAAAAAAAAATCACAATCTTCTGACCACCAACCCTGCTCACTACAGTTTTGACAGGAAGTGAAAAATCAGTATATCAGTATTTGCTAGAACAGAATATGAGAGATATCAGTGTATTATAATTAATAAACCACATATTTTTTATTAAACTTTTGAGATTTAGAGAGATTAAATATGTACAAGGTTGGATGTTTTTCCAAGGCACATTTTACATGAATTTAGCGTATTCAATTTGTTTACATTTTCACTAAAAAAAGGTTATTTCTAATTTGGAAACGGACTTAACTATTGCTTTCTTTTACTTAAAGAAATTTGATCTCCATTCTTTTAAAACTGTTAAACTTCTCAGCTTGTCATCAAATCTCAGATAAAAGACCATAATATAGTTCCGTCAAATGACATAGAAAATAATTCATATGCAATTTCAAATGATGGAGGCTGCAAATATGCTTGCCCTCTTATAAATAAAACATTATAGTTTAAGAAGAATAACAGCACAAATAACAGGCCATTGTGGCCAAGTTTTAGCAACATGGAGATCAAAAGTTAATGGTGAATTTAGGGGCTGTACTGTACCAAATACTGAAACAAGTAAAACAGTCCGTCTTCAAAAGGGCAAAAGAGCTGCAACTTCTCTTCAGTTTGTAACATCAGCAAAAGTTTGTCACTATAAATATTTGGTCCACAGCTGAACATCAGTTTCCTTTCTATAGAAACCTTATTTTTGCTGAGCTGGAAATGAAGAGCACAGTTCTGCCTAGAGTGCTGGAGCCAAGCCTACAAGACTGACTAAGATCACCCTCATAAGAGAGAAATAAACCTGGATATTGGAGAACCTAATTCATGTTCTGACTGGATCTTTTTCCCTTTCCAAAATAACTTTCAGTAGATTCCATCTCCAAAGAATTAATCAAAGTGTGTTTCAAATTTCAAATGCATTTGAAATCTACTTAAGCATATACATAGCCAGGGTTTTATTGGATGCATTTACATTAAGATGAGAGTTCAGCATTTTCCTAAGGTCTTTGAAATTAGAGTCTCTCATTCTGTATACACATCATTCAGACAGCAAATTTTCTTCAAGGAAATTGCTTTAGACTGCTTTTTAATATTTTTTTCCTTTTTTTTTTGTTTTGTACATAAGCATATTTTAACCTATCAGCATGTCTTTTTCTCTGTCAAAAAATGCTAATAAAATCTCTCATCATACCAGAGTCTTACAATGCAGATTATTTGTATTATTCTTATCTATCAATATTTTAAAATATTTTTACTCTCAATTGTTTGGCAAAAAATGTATCTCCCCATGCTATGTTTTTGCTCATGTGTTTCTTCAACTTAATATTTTATTTTCCTTTGGCTTGTGGAGATAAAAATCATTGGAGGAAAATAATAAAAAAAGATAAAGCTCCAAGAAATAATATTTTAATTTTTAGCAGAGTAAAACATAATTTACATAAATATTATTATTTTATGTTTTAAGGTGTTTTTGACCTACTTAAGTAATTCCTTTGTAAGTATGTATGTATTATTCCTCTTAACTCTGTTAGTATTTAAAATATCCCAGAACTACTGTTGATTCAGAATTTACACACATAAATCAGAAAATTTAAATACTTTAAATTAATGAAAGTATTTTAATATCACCAAACCTTTGACATTAATTTTTTATGCCAAAACAAACTCATAAAGACAACTGAAGCTGACCAGACAAAACAGACTTTTTTCTACAGGGCTCATATTCCAAGTCCCTGATGTTTAGCAAAGCCTTCTTCCTTCTGATGCTGAAGTAGTTCAGCCCCATGACATCTCATGTTAATAACAAAAACAATCACTTCTGGGCTTTTTATTTGCAGCTCTGTAACCTTTCTCTGAAGTTGCTGAGGCAGCATGTTTCTGCAACTCGGTAGCAGTATTTCTCTTGTTCCCAGCCTGTTGTGCTCTTGTCATTCTCATGGCCTGATAGCTGCAAATCTCTGATTTTGCTGTTCTCATGGGGTTTCATGGGAGACTATTATCAGGGATGGGAGAATTATCTTACCCACTTCTCTTTAACTGTTGCTTTGTAGTTTTTAGTTTAAATTAGAGAAAACAAAGATTGGGCATAACAAAATATTATTCATGTAAATACTTCACAAATATTGCTCAACCCTTTATGTGCAGAGATGCTTAAAACCCAACACGTAACACGTGCTCATGTTTGCATAGTCCTGCTGGCACCAAGAAGATCAGAAACAAGAACAATCAAGCGCAGGGAAGGGAGTTGGGACAGACCTGATGAAAGGTACATAGTACTAGTAGAAAGCGTGATGACAAACCCTCATGGCTGGTTGCACTGGAGAAAGCACTGTCACTCTTCTTTCCAGTTGATCTGAAATCTGTGTTTACTTTCCTTGTTCTGTGTCTCTCTTCCTTTTTTTCACATTTTTTTTTTTTTTTCCCCAAAAGCAACTTGGACTGCTGAACGCTGTGTATGTTATAAGCTAGAGAAACCAACAGTAAATCTTTGTGTGCTTAAACCTGCCTCAGCATTCTTCATGAATCCCCATCATTCAGCAACTGCCTCATAAGTGACTGGCTGATCAATTTTAGAAGTGATGTCAGCAAGCACTATTTATCTTTGTGACACGAAGCTGGGACACTGGAATAGCCTGTCTTGAAGAAGCAGCCATGTTCATTAGGTATCTTTGTCACGACATAAAGGAAGAGGTCAAATTAAGAGATATGGCTGCATGCCCACAAGAGAAAAAATAGCAAAAAAAAATCCAAAAGGGTGATAGGGAGGAAAACCTTCTAAATATGTTCAATATGTTACCAGGTTTTCAGAAATATATGGCAATGATGAAATTAATAATTCTAAATCTGGTGTGATCCTTGTTCACTGAGAAAATTTTACAATATGCTATTCCATGATGTCATAACACCCTTGAAAATGCTTTAAACTGCACAGCTGCCACCAGCTACAAAAGAACATAATAATGAAAGAAAAGTATAGAAATATTAAAATAAATTCAGACAAACCCAGAAGGAGCAGGGACAAATTCAGTCACTGGATGTGAGCAAGTTGAGGGTAAAAGGAAAGAAGACCCTCAGCTATAAAGATCAAAAAAGATAAAAAACCCACTGAAATTATCACAATTCTATTTCATATAGGTTCAGAGTCTGAATTTATTTTTAAAATAGAAGCAGGGAGAAAAGAAAGAATAAAGGCAGAGGAGAGAAGAGGAGGAGCTGTTCCATACGAAGTAAGAGAGAGGATGTGTTATGAAAACCTTCAGAGTCAGGCAGAAGCGAAGGGGAAGGAATGAGAGCTTTTGGAGAGAGATGAAAGACAGAAACAGCTAAAGATTAACACAGAAGTTCTTTCCTGGAACTGGATTTTAAATTTTTCTTTTGCTACTGTATTTCTGAACTTCTGATCAAGACTCTGCCCTGCAATTTGATTCACATTAAACTGTATGGGTAGTTTATTTTTTTTAAAATTTGCTCAGAAATATAAGAATCCCAGTGGCTAGAAAATAATAAACACTCCTTTACAGAAACTTCAGGGTAGTAACAAAATATTTTCCACGTTCTACCGAGGTAGAAGTGTAGGAAATCTGCCCCTTTGCCTTTTACAAAAAATGAAGGGAGAGAAAGGTTCCTAAGTAATAGAGAGATTCCATCTGCAACAGCCCCATGTAAAACAGGGTCCTAACAGTCTGAATGGAAAGAAAGTTGAATTTCTTTACTTAGACCACTGTTTCTCATTTCATATTTCTGACTGCACACAGTACTGAATGTCAGTGTTCAGGAGGATTATGCAACATTCAAATACAAATCCAGTTCTGAAGACAAACTAAAAGAGCAGACATAGAAGTGTAGAGCTCATGTAAATTAGATCCTGGTTTAAGAGTGGCAAATCAGGAAATTTCTTTCCAGTGTCTTACTGATGAAGCTGCATATGTCATTTACAAATGACCAGCACAATATGAAGCTACTCCTAATGGTGATGAAACAACATGAAGGCAAGGGTATGGAAGTCTGTATTACCTGTGGACATGTAGGTCACACAGAGTTACCTATCAAATCAAGATATGCAACTTGGCTTCTATTAAACAGCACACAGTAATTCAGTTTCCTGGAGCAGGTCCAGGAAATGACCACTATTTTATCAAATAATTCTTTTCAACTAGATTGGATTCCCCTTAGCACACATATATGTGCAAGGAAAATGAGAAGATCCTTCTGCTTTGGAACAAAAGAAAAACCAGGAAGCTACTACAATACATTCAACAAGATCACATATAACATAGTAGATCTTTCATGAGTGGTGGTCTTCACATTTCTAATGCAGCTGACAAAATTATAGCAATTTACATAATTTGAGTTTTTGATCTATTGTTCATAACTTCCCCAAAGTCACTCAGGGAAAGGTTAACTTTTAGGGCTTTTTTGTCTGTGCTCATGTATGTGTTGTCTCTCCCAGTTTAATTTGGTACTTAAAAAAAAAAAAATTAAAAAAAGTTGAAGTCTTGTCCGGTGTTGAACATCATTATCTCAAATTAAATAGCTAACATTGGTTATTGTCTAAAATAGAAAAATTAAAACATTGCAGCAATGATGTATTTATAAAGGTTGTCGTTAAAAATTTTTACCTCACCATGAGACTGAAATGCCACATTGATGGAAGAAATCTTGATGTGTACTGGCCTACGTCTGTCTGTTCACACAGTCAGCTGCAAGAATATTTTCAAAAACTAGCATTGTGTCAGTAGAGAGTAGAATGCTTTCATGACTCTGGCAAAGATCGCTGCAGGGATCGCTTTGGTACACCAAGCTGGAGAGAGGCTGCTGTGATAAAGTATCTTCGCTGGAATTAAAGAGGACTGTCACAGAAAAAAGTTAATATGAATATGACATGAAACTATTTAAGGAGAGAGAAAAGAACAGAGGAGTGCACACAGAACTATCATATCAAGGACTTAATTACCTAACTATTCAGAAACTTTCTCTCCAAAGTGCTGTGCCCTACAGCAAAAGAAATTACAAAAGGAAGTGAGATAAGGGATAGAAATGAGATTGCCATTGTCTGAAACTTCAAATATTTCCATTAAACAAAGTCAAAGAAGACCTTAAAGCCCAAGACAGAGGAAAAGTTGGTAAATATTACAGGAAAAATTGCAAGATAAAATTATCAAAATATTTTGGCCTTTCCAACATAATAAGGAATAAGGAAACATGACATTAGGGCAGTGTATGAGTGAAATTAGTAAAGATCCATCATTATAAAAAGGAGCAATATGCAAAGCTGCATCAGAAGTAAGGCCCCATGATGTGACCTACAGCTTTACCTGGATGAAATGCCATGAGTTATCTCTGTCCTGTAAATGGATCATAAGAAGAGTCCTGAATAAAATTATACTTTTATACTTCATTTGAAACTTTGATTTTCTCTGATCCTTTAATGTCTTGAAATCTTATATAACACTTACAAGACAAAATGAATTCAGGTTTTTTTTAATAATTCAACAGTAAACCTGCTCCCTCCTCATTCTGCAATCACAATCACAGTTCTAATCCTTCATATATAGCAGATCTGTGATCTTCCTGTGGTCACTAGTGGTGTCCCACAGAGATCACTGTTGGGCCCAGTCCTGTTTAACATCTTTATCGATGATCTGTATGAGGAGACTGAGTCTACCATAAACAATTTTGTGGATGACACCAAGTTGGGTCATAGTGTTGATCTGCTGGAGTGTAGGAGGGCTTTGCAGAGGGATCTGGACAGGCTGGATCAATGGGCCAAATCCAACAATATGAGGTTTAACAAGTCCAAGTGCTGGGTCCTGAACTTTGGCCACAATGATCCCCTGAAGATCTACAGACTGGGGACGGTGTGGCTGGAAAGCAGCCCAGTGGGAAAGGACCTGGGGTGCTGGTTGAGAGCTGTATGAACGTGAACAAGCAGCGAGCCCGGGGGGCCGAGAAGGCCAATGGCACCTGGCCTGTATCAGCAATGGTGTGGCCAGCAGGAGCAGGGCCCCAATTGTCCCCCTGTGCTTGGCACTGCTGAGGCCAAACCTCAATTGCTATGTGCAATTCTGGGCCCCTCAGTTCAGGGAGGATATTGAGGTGCTGGAATGGGTCTAAAGAAGGGTAAAAAGCCTGGTGAAGGGTCTGAATCACAAGTCTTGTGAGGAGTGGCTGAGAGAGCTGGGGTTGCTTAGGCTGGAGAAGAGGACATTTGTGGGTGGCCTCATCACTCTCTACAGCTGCCTGAAAAGAGGTTGTAACCAGGTGGGGGTTGGCCTTTTCTCCCAGATAACAAGTGATAGGACAAGAGGAAATTACCTCAACCTGCTTCAGGGGAAGTTGAAGTTGGACATTAGAAAGAATTTCTTCCTGGAAAGGGTGCTTAGATACTGGAATGAGCTGCCCAGAGAGGGAGTGAAGTCACCATCCCTGAAAGGGTTTAACATGATCGTGGTGTAACAAAAAAACCATAAGGTCTTTCTCTTGTGTGTAACCCAGAAGTTAACGCGTCCAATATTTTTTCACACCAATATTTTTTCACACCAATATTTTCTCCTGTCTGGAATACAGTGTTCATCATCCCTGAATGTGGCACTTAGTGCTATGATCTAGTTGACATGGTGGTCCTTGGTCATAGATTAAACTTTATGATGTCAGAGGTCATAGACTGTGTTTAGTCAAAGATTGGATTTTATGATGTCAGAGGTCTTTTCCAGTCTAATTGATTCTGTGATCTTCTCTGCTTTGACAGTATCTAGAACCCAATTCTGGATATCATCTGACTTCAATGAATACTATTAACTTAGTAGTTTAATTCAGTCATATTTTGGCAAGACTGCCTTTTCAACATACTTAACAAGAAGATTATTATCAAAATATATTTCTCCACAGGTTAACTACAATACTTTTGCCTTTTTAAATAAAAAGCGGTTATTTTAAATTGTTTATTCAGTTTTTTCTTCCCTGATTAAATTTTTATTTTTCTAATTGAGTTTATTTTTTTTTTTATTTCACCAGTAACTGCCATTGAAGTTTTCTAAGAGCCTAAAAAAGAACAAAACAGTTATTAAAAGTGCACTAGTTCTTCAAATGGCTGTTTAATTTTATAAATCCATTTAACTTTATACTATATTGTAAACTGCTTAGGCTTGCTGATCATTACATGCAGCAAAAGCCTCAGTCTATTTATGAATCCATCTGGCAATCAGAACATTCAGATCAGCAAGAAAAAAACAATAAGCAAATATCTCTCAAAAATTATTTACTTTCTTTCTTCTCCTACAATCTTTTTTTTTTTTTTACTAGAGAAATGACACTGTCTCCATACATATACTGTAGACAATAGTCATTTGACATCTTCACACCTTAAAGTCTAATCAGCTTTGGGTTATTACAATCCCTACATAATAGATTAAATATTCTAAAAATGCAAACTAAAACACATTTTGCTGTATAATTTCAATGGCTGTAATGAATGAAGACAAACAATATGAAACAGAGAAACAGGATCTCATTCACAATAAGCTAGTTTCTAGGGAATATTAATGATTTAAGAAAAAAGAAAATAATGCACTTGAATTCTTATCCACTAAGCACAATTATGCATTCTATTTTCTTTGCCAGCAGACTGCCTAGAACTAACTGTACAAGATTCCTCTGAAGACTAGCACAGCAAAGCACAGACAAATAGGGCATTTTAGCAAAGTCCATACTGTCAACCCAGTGTAAGCTGAGGAAAAAACCAAAACAACCGATAAGAAAAATTTATCATCATTCTTACTAATGGGAAAGCAAATAAGAATGAATTCTTTTCAAATATAGAGAGAACCATGCATTGTAAACTGTTTAAAGTTTAGGGGAAAAATAGAAGCTTGAATAATCCTGCCTTTAGCACATTTTTTTCAGACTGGGTAGAAAATCATCACCACTACATGAAGAAAGTTTTCAGCAAGTCAATGAGTTATGCTCAATTGTTAACTGTTTCAGGAAAAAAAACAAACAATGTTTTGTAGAAATAAGAGTGCAATGGATTTAGTGTCTGTAAGACAGTGATTAAGGACTGAAAATGTACATCAGTGAGTGTGGGAAAACATATCCAACCCCTCCTCTAAAATGATGCTAGGCTTCAATGCAGATTTCATACAATACGAATAACAAAATCTGAATTTCTGTCTTGTTGCGGTGTGTCTCAAACACCGATACTGTCTTTCACATTGTTTCTTAGGTTTTTAAATTTTGCCCATGAAGAGACTGTGTCAAGATACGTCCTTAGAAAAGGAGGTCGGAAAAGTCTCTATTTCTTTGCCTTAATTCCATGTCTCAGAACTCTCCTTCAGCTAGACATCCTGTACTCAGATGTGACTGCTGAAAGTAGTGTTAGCATGCTGGGAAATAAATATTTGGCAGCAACATACAGTGAAGGAAATTAGCAGCAATCCATTTTTATATCAGATGGCAGAATGTGACAATCATGTGGTCCTAAAAATAATATAATTCCCCCATTACTACTACAACAGACATTTCAGAGAAAAACTGAGACTCTGAGATTTAATCTTTAAAAGCCTCTTTATAGTTAAGAGCAGTTTTTGCACTGTTCCCTTGCTGTAAAAGAATGTATATAAAATGTACACATTAGAC
>JAWWMU010000054.1:7764125-7787653 GCA_035048155.1 Cinnycerthia olivascens | reverse complement strand
TTTTTTGGTTTGCGTTGTGTTTTAAAATTTCTTTTTTTTTTTTTTTTTTTTTTTTGTGTGAGTCACATTTCTTTATTTCCAATCTGACTTCCTTTGAATTTGAAATTCTTTTTATGTACACTTTTTATTATTGGCGGTTTTCCTCTTCCATACATTTTTTTCTATTCTTAACTTCTAATTTTTTTATTCCTTTTGCTGCAGTATATTCTGCTGCCTTCTTTTTTTTTTCTACATATACCATTTTTGTCTCCCCTGTTAGCATATTTTTGTAATTTTGACAGCAGTAATGATTGCCATACTTTGTTGTATTTCACACAAAATAAAATTGGTTTATACATGCATTGCTTTTACAAAAAGAATTGTGGGCATATTAGCAGTATTTTGCAATTGTTCAAAAATTACTGGTCAAGGAAAATTATTAGAATACTCTGAGATACTGTGTGCTTTAGTGAATTTTATATCCCTTCACTGTCATTGCTGCCAGGAAAACTAATTAAAACCAATAAGCTCTAAAGGTTAATATATATTCACAGTTCAGCTAGAGAATTTAAGAGCTATCCAAGAAACTTGGACAACACCTTAAAATATTTAAAGGTGGAAAATGAACCAGGATTTACAGTCCTTGTCAATCTGTTTCATAACTGTGGTGAGTTATGTTAAGATACTGCTACATTAAAAATGGTATTTCTTTATTAAGTCATCTGTTTTGACAGGTTTTCTGAAGGACTATTTAATCTCTTCCTTATTAGATAATGTGATACTTTCATTATAAAACCAAGTTTCAAAAAATATTTTTGACTTTCGCGTTTTTTCTGCAACTTCTATCAACTGCTTTGTTTTTGTTAACTAGAACCAAAGAAGGACTGCTTGTAGAGTATTCATTCCTTTATTTTATTTTTGGAGATCAATGATGTATAAAACCCTAACTCTTGTGAAGGTGTATGTCTTCAGTGTCTGTGAAATCCTAGATGCCCTAGGATTGACTTGACCTCAAAGAAGCCAGAATTACACTCAGGTACTTTGAAGAACATCACTCATTCATTACTGCTGACAGCACTTCCAAATGTATGCTTTTCATTATTATTATATCTTCTAAGATAAAACCCTACAACACCATCAATTCAATTAAAATAATCTGATTTGGATTGAGAAATAAATCAGATTCAAACCTTTGCAGGTGTTTCTAAATCGATTTATAGTTTTCAATTATAGATTTTTTTTATGTTACCATCAAGTACCAGAGAGTTTATAATTTTTTTTTACCTACTCATTTAGGAGCAGTTTTCGTAAGCTCTTAATTGCAGCCACTAAGGGGAAAGATAAAATATGTTTATTTTTAGCCATGTGAATAGTTCTACAGAATCAAATGACGAAACTGATGCATTAAAGTAAACTTATATTAATTGTTGTCAGGTTTAGGTTTTTGTGTTCGTTGTATCATGCAGTTCTGTGTGAATACATTCAAGTTATAACAGATATATACTTTGGATATGTCTAAATTTGTTGTTTTAGAAAATGTCCAAATATTTTGATTTATCCAGGGTAACTTTAATTCCTGTGTGAACAGATGATTAGTGCATGGATAATTATCAGAGCTGAGTCTCAATTCAACAGTATTTAATCCATGAATTCATCTTCCTTTGGAAAGAAATTACCTTTTGCAGCACCTAGAGTAATTTTCTTGCCATGGTACATCAATTCTGACCTTTTCCCTATACCCGCTCCCAAAGCATATGACAGGATGTATTGTTCCTTCAGGACAAACCATAATTTTCTTTGTTAGCTACGAATTCAGTGGATTCAAGCATATATTCAAAACCTGAAGTCTTAGGTTTCTGCTTTCAAACTTTTACAGAATTTTGTAACTTGCTTCACAAAATGAAGTGAAATTCAATAGTCAAGCAAAAAACAGTTGTGCTTTCCATCTGAAATACGGAAAGAGCAGGCTAAGTCTGTATAAAATATACTATGATTTTGTAGAAATGATAATCTGGTTCTAACACACCTGTTTGTGTTATAAAATAAGATATTTTATGATTTCTGTGGCACTCAATGTTTCATTTGTTTCACCTATTCAGCTTCACCACTACAGCTATGGCTACATTGTCCCAACTTCCATACTCCGGTGCATTAATCCCTCCAACCTATAGACATTCTTATCCTTCCACCACAGCTACATCAGAAGTCACAGCTTCCATTCATCAAGAAGTTGTTTCAACAATGAAGATTTTCCCCTCTGGAGAAGGGGGGAAAAAAGGAGCACTTTTAATCTCTCTTAGTAAAATACTCTTCAGCAAGAGATTCAAAATTCATGGATCCAGAGAGAGACAGATGATGTAATTTCATGGCAAGTGAATTTTTTCTGTGAAGGAAGGTCATAACAGGCAATTTCTTTCTAAATTATTTCTTCTTTTTTTCCAGTCCCTATTTACTCTAAAATTCCCTACTGGTTTCAGGAACAGAACCCAACAGCTTCTTACCCTGCGTGAGCATCACTGACTGCTCTCTCTTCCTTCCCACTGGCACCCATCCATTCTTTTTGCTCAGCTGCACCAGAGCTAAGTCCTGTCAGACTGGGCCTTCCGAAACAGAGAGAAAGGAGGGAAAGCTGATTAACTAGCACTTCAAGTAATTTACTTAAAAATTTAATCTGAAGTACAGAAGCTTTTGAAAACAGCTGTATTAGCAAAGCCCCCGAGTGGAAATAGGCTTTGAACTGATAGAATCTCTTCTTTCCTTTGATCATTTAATGTTACTAAACACCACCAGAAAGATTTATCAGCTTTAATTCTATCAGCATGGATAGGATGTTTTTTCCCCGTTTGTAGCTCTTCATCTTTAAGCGCAAGTTTTGACAGTGAACTTCCAATAAAATCAGGTTTTAGGCAGAATTTACATATCTATATGATCATACACAAGTGGAAGAGGCATGACAAAGTGAAAATCTGGAGGAAAAAAGCTTGTTTCCTCAAATAAACAGAATAGATTACATTCTTATTCTACTGTAAACTGATATATGGAAAAGAGATTTTAACTATCAGAGCTCTCAAATTTACATATTAACTATAAAAGAGGGTATAAGCCTGAAGCAGCTACTTTCAAAACAGTTCCTAAAGATCTGTCAACTGCTTGTATATCTTTGTCTGATTTATCCACTTGTGATGTAAGAGACTAAATACTGGTTTTTGTTATTGAAAGTGCTGCCTCTAGGAAGATTTTCTGCAACTTGCAAATAACCAGTTCATAATAAACTATTAAACATATGTACAGATTATTTGCATTGCAATATATTAAGAACAAGTGTTTCAAATGTTAATTCTTTTATCAGAAAAACAGCAGTTTTGGATGAGAAAGTTTCATGGTTGATACTAGCTGTTTTCATCTGAAATATTATTAGGGCTCTTCTCCATGTACTTACCAACACCATTGCCTTAAGACACAACTGGTTTCATTTGTCAGGTGTGTCAGATGTTTTTCTACATTATCTCACATAGTTAATTTCTGGCTTCAATTGCACATTAATATGTGCAATTTGTCATTTTTATTATTATTTAAGGTTTCCCCTTCCCCATTCCCTAATTCTGTGCACAGCAGAATGAGAAAACACTTAACTGAGAAACGAGAAATAATTTACTGTCTGAGAATATATTGAAAAAAATATTTGGACATATTTTTTCTTATAGAAAACTTCTTCAGTGCAAAGTAACAGAAGTCAGTTCTATTGAAAAGGATTTCATTATGCATCTGTGCTCTCTATTCAAGCATTAAACCAGTATCATGAATTTCCTGTAGTAAGGATTAGTCCTTATCTGAAAACACCCTCTCCGTTTCAGAAATAGTCACATACTCTGCTACTAAGTACATTCCAGAATACAATGCATCATCTTATTTTAGCCATTGCATTCCCTAACGTGCATGTTAATCTAGGAGACAGCAGGGTCAGGCTGCCCTGAAAGGGGAGACAGGAGTGACAAGGGTGGCAGGGCAGTGGTTCCATCCAGGAGGGACACTATCCACAGTAACTATGCAAGAAGAGCACCTTTCAGTGTCAGAGACCAGAGAACAGCCCTGTGATTGCCAGAGGTGTCCATGCATGTCCAAGGCCAGGCTAGGAAGCAAAGCCAGTGAATCCAGCTCAGGGACAGCAGGGGCAGTGCCAGGAAGAGGTACAGATGGAACAGAACTCACACAAGGACATAGAGTTAGTGCCTCAGCTTGAACACAGCTCCCAGGCAAAGGGAATGGAGACACCACAGCTCCTTCTCACAGCTCACCTGTGCACTGGTGGTCTGATCCCATGTCATACAGGTAAAGGAAATTAAAGCTGATCTTGAATATAGGCAGCTGAACTCCCAAGGACAGCAGGAAGATGTTGCAAGGCATCTTGGTCCATTCAAGGCCCTGAGAGTTTAGTGATATAGGTTGTTGCGTTGGAAAAATATATAAGGAGTTTTGTTGTCAGGAAGAGTGGTGGCAAAAGCTCAAAATCAGTGAGCTGAAGGTCTGAAAGACAGCAGAAACCATCAGAACTGATAGCTGATTAGCTACAATGAGGAAAGAAATGGATATTGTTGTATTAAGCTCTGATCTGGGGGAAAACTATAAATGGGAAGAAATGAATACATAAAACAAATAGAAAGAATTAGATGCTCAATATATGTTCTATATATAACAATCTTTCTAGAAGAGATGGTTTCAATACTGATAATACATCTCCATCTTAATGGAGTCTCCCAATAAATGAACATATTACTCCTGACAGCATCCCAGTAAAAATAAAAAAAAAAAACAAACAAAAAAGAATAATAGAACTACAGAATAGTTTCGTTTAAAAAGGGCCTTTAAGATCAGCTCCAGCCCCATTCTTCCCACCCCTCTGCCATGGCCACAGATACCCTCCACTAAAGCAGGTACAGAAATGTTATTCAATACATTCTGAATAAAACCAATAAGCATGGGAAATGAAATCGGTAGTGAAAATGAAATAAGGGGCAGAGACAGACACAGATTACTCCCCAGGTTTCAGGCACTGTGAGCATGACAGGACTTCCTGGAATTAGCAGCACTGACAATTAACTCATCACACTTTTGTGAAAAAATACTGTAAGATTATTACAAATAAAATAGTGTAAGGAAGTAAATATTTTGTTTCATCAGTTTACTTCCTTCCTTAATTCCTATGTATGTAGTGCAACTAGAAAATGATTCATCTGATCAGATATATAGAGTTATTTACCAAGATACCTACATCCTAACCTGATGTGATTTATGAGTACTCTCTGCCACAAGCTATTGATGATGTCCAAAACTGTACCTTCCTGTGTACTAACTTTGAAGAATCTTTCATGGGTGAAATCTTTCCTGCACTAAACATGGTGAATATCTCAATTTATTTCTGTTCCTCTGAGAAACAGGGTGCAAAAACTTTTTTGTACAACCATAAAAGCTGCAATTAGTTTCTGAGCACTGTACTTTTAAAACAGCTTACAAAACTTAGCAACCAGATTGTGTGAGGTACTTGGCAAGCTGGGTGCTTGGGTTTTATGAAAATCCAGATTCTTTTTAATTGCTGAAGCAAAAGATAATTTCTTTTGAAAATCTGGTCTTCAGTTTATGTGTGTATTGAATGAATCATTTTAACCTTGATGTACAAACTTCAGCAGCGGCAATGATTAAAATTCTATATAATTATTCTCACTATTCTCATGACTTTAGGGCCAAAGAGGACAGTATATGACCTACTAAATTTTGTTTCATGCATTAGGCCAAGAAATTGATCCAATGTTTTATATTGGATTAATATATTTCATTTGGGTTATAGCGTGTACTTATGTTTTTAGAGTGCTGCAGCATTACCAACAATCCCAACAGAAATGTAAGATAGATAATAATGGAACATGAATCACAGTGACTTAACAGCTTGAGATACTGACATAAAACAGGCAGAGTTCAAAAAACTGTTTTATACCTAAAACTCAAATGAGTTAAAGGAATCTTTAACAATTCCTTGTCTGAGTATGAAAATTGAAAGAATCTTTTATTATTGGTCTAGACTTTATTAACATTATGAAGAAGGAGAGAGGACTCATTTCACTTACAGGACTGTTTCATTTTGTAATGGAATTTGGCTGCTGTGCAAATGAACAGGGCAATGTAAATTTTACCCTTTTTATGCAATAGGGGCCCAATCCTGATCCATAATACAATGGTATCTTACTATTGTGTTCTGGGATATCTAGGGAGGATCCTAGTTAAAAATCCATACAAGCACATATTATACCCTTGGAAAGCTGTAGTAATTTATCTGAAAATATTACATCGTGTTCAGAGCTCCAGGTTGGAGGAGCTGTCAGAGGGTTACAAAGGTTATTATAATGCGAATGCCACTTTCTGTAATATTTTTAGATTTACAATGAAACTGCTAGTTAACTCAGCTGCAAAAGGAGAGCAGACACCCATTAATGAGTACAGGGGTCACACTACCATCCTGCAGGGGCACATGTCAGTGATTTACCAATTACAGCAGGAACAGTAGTTCAGACCAGGTGGATAATTTCTATATTAGAAAAGTGGATGGAGTGAGGCATAGATGAATTTTGGGCTTGGGAAATGTCAGAATTCTTGTAAAGGAAAATGATGCTGAAAATTTTACATTGAATTTTAATGTGAGCTGCTGTCACTTGCAACTTGTGTTTTTGCTAAGTAGTACAACACAAGGCTGCAACAGTCAGTTAATGCTGAAATAGTTCAACAGGAGAATAGTAGGAGTGTTTTTTTTCCAAATAAAGCCAGTAAGTTTTAAAATAAATTCTCACTGTATTCACTGCATTCCATTTTTTAATCTTATGGCCTACATGGATAATAGATATATAAAGTTTCATAAAACATATGGTAGCTATATGTGACAGTTTTGAGGCATCACCACATTAAAAAAAATAATCATCCCAGTGGAAAACACCTCTGGATCCTAATGTACTTTGACAGAACTAATTATTGGTACCTTTTCATATTTTTAGATTCTTTGTGGCCTAGGGGTGTAGCTCTGAGCTTCATATAAGTATTAGTAGGCCGTCTTCACAGGGTAGGCAGAAAAAACTATTCCTTTTCCAACTGGAGACCAAGGACAACTGATACAGCCTTCAGGCCCCAAAAGGTAAAAACAAATGAACTGAAGGGGAGCAAATGAGGAGGATGGCGCTTCATAACCTGAGGCTATTTTTGGACTATTAACTCCAATATACAAATGGACCAAAATTTATAAAATGTGAGACCTTTTGACTGGTCATCCAATTTGTGACCATTTTGGGTCGTTGTTGGGTGTGGCCCAGCTGGGTTCTTGTGCTGCCCAAGGTGTATCCTTTTAAGGCCTTTTAATAAATCCCTGCTTTATCCTTTTGCTCTGGCTAGTCTCTGTTCCTGGTCAGCCTCTCCATCACCATAATACCCTACTCCAATCTCACTTCCAAAGCCACTTTTCACATACTGTTCACATTGGTGCAGAATGCAAATTTGTGACTTTTCACTGGCACAAAATAATCCATGTTATATATTTTCCTGGACATTTTGTAACTTTTCTGATTACCTTAACCTTTTCCTCTCACCTTGTTTTTATTTTTGAAGATGTAAAAGCCTTGTGTATTTTTTAACAATTATTGTTGCATATGAATGAATAAAAAGGCCCCAAAACAATTACTTCTATTCTACTTGGACTTAGATCTTGAATGTGTAGATCTTTTCTCTGCATTATTTATAATCATGAAAAAAATATTGCGTGACTGCAATGCAAATCCTGAAAAAGATGTAAACAGACATATTGAAGAAAAACTAAAATTGAGTATAAATCCTTGAAATCATAGCACTCAAGTAAAAGAACTCTAGAAGGTTAAATTCAGAAAGGAAAAGCCTGAGGAGCTTATAAGATGAAAATTTTCAGTTGGAAATTCCAAAGCCGACCAAGTTACTTATTGCACTCTCACTTTCAGCTGTGTAATGAGTACTGGTAAACAGTAAATCTAATGCAACATTTAAAAAAATGTTTAAAAGGAAGTTTATTAAAAAATAAATCATATACTTTTCTTATGGTTGTGTTCCCTAGAATGAATTCAGTTCATGTGCAAAATACATAGGAGTGGGTAGAAAGCAGTATACTTTCTTCTGAGAAAAAAAAAAATCTAGATCTTGATACCTGTTTTATTTCCTCTGAAACAGAAGTAGAGATCTCAGCTTCTTTTATCTTTAAAAAAATCTTTAATATTGTAGAATAAAGATACCTTTGAGGTGTTTAAGACATTTAAGAATTACTGTTGCATAATGAATTACCACTCCTAGTGTGTGTTTCTTAATTAAATGTCTAAGGTGAAGAGAATAAATTTTGAAATAATGATTTACCTAGATATAGCAGGTTCAGGTTTTCACCTCTCATACACTTTAAATAAAGAAGGAAAATTAAGGTATGTTTTCTGCATCTCAGCTACAGAGTTAGACTTTCTAACTCAATGAATAATTGCCAAACTCAAGAGACAAAGATCCAAGAAAAAGGTGCTACTCTGGGCTGAGTCATAGTGCATAGCTAATATAAATCTCTTTCAAACCAGCTCACAGTTAGAAAAGGACTAAATATTAAAACAAATTTCCATGCTTGCTACTTATCTTAGATCTACCTTTTCAAAAGGTTGGCCTGGTAACATGTTCAGCTGTGACAGTGCTCTGTCAACAAGAAAGAGATGTTCACAACTTCCTGCTTTACAAGAGAAACAGAAATCAAAAATATCAGAGTCAAATCCAAGGATGTTGGAATACTTCAGAATAAATCTCTCAAAAAATACAGCATTGCTTGCAGCTGAGAGAAGAGTAAATAAGTGTATCCATGCATAAGCTAAGAGAACAGCTGCTATTACCAGCCAATTAGGATGTTAAAACCCCAAACAATACAAACATTGATTTAAAACAAGACTAAAACAGTGGAATGTGACTCCCAAAGCAGGTGTATGGTCATTAGGGATTCACTTTGCTTTACTTTTCTGCTATTAGGGAAATGATACATCAGGTATGAGCAGATAGCTCATACGCCAGTTAGATATGAAAAGGGTAAGTTCTGCAGGGATGTTTGCCAGGAAGCAGTAAATTAAGCTGAGTATTGTTGAACTGCAGAGATGATAAGAACAAGTGTTGCTTATTGGTTTATTTATCTGATTATAGCTGGCAAGGGAGAAATCAATACAGTTAGTCAGGGATAAATTGCAGACTTGTTACCTAGTATAACTTGAACAGCTTGTGCAGAGGTAATTAGCACAACCTCTCTTAGCTAAATTACTGTTTAAAAGTGAAAGGAAATAGAACCAATTTCCTCAAGAGTTATTTTATGTCATGTTAGCACATGAAGAGAAACCTTGTGAATTTGAATAAGTGTTACAGTTCTTATTAATTTAACAGAATACATATACCTTAAGTTGTGTATGTACATGTGCATATACAAACATTGGAATGCATTGCAAATAAAAACAACAGAAAACATAATTAGAAGGAAATGCTTTCCCCATCATTATTCATATATATTCAGCCAAAGTTTCAAGGTTATTTTGAATTATTTTTCTTTATTATTAATTGAAAGAAGTTAAGTGAAATTTTGTTCTAGTTAGAAATAGAAATTGTAAAATATACAAGAAAAAGAGGCTTTAGTTCATTCTTGACATGAAGAGGAAAACCTAATGGTTTAACCTATGGACTAATAGCTTACAAGAAGAGTGTGACAGTTACTGACTGAGAATCAGGGTCAGAGCAGACATTTCATGAGGTAAAATGAACCTTCATGGTCAAAGGAATTATCATACTAGGAAAATGTTCAAAATAGAAGATAATTCATTCTGGGTCTCATGCACAGGAAAAGCTAGGATGTTCATCTTAGCAAACACCTAGAATTGTACTCATATTATGCATCTTCTCTAAATAGAAATTTGTGGAATGATGGAGGTTTATGTCTTTATTGTCTTGAATTATTTTCTTGATTGTTTCAATTTTCAGAAAGAAGTATAAAAATCCTCAAGAATTTCTTTCCCATCTATAACTGCCCAGAACATAATATCACAGAAGAATCAAGGCTAAGATTCTTGAAAATAAAGTCATAAATGTATCATAGATGTATATAACAGTATAAAAATACTTTCCAGAAGAAATAAAGGAAAAGTTTTATCTGTAAAAATTAAAAGCTTCTGTTTCATTGTGGGGTTTTTGTTTGGGTTTTTTCATGTCTCAGTAAATATTGCTGGAGTCTTTTTGTCTTCTTCATCTAGATAACTTTGACCCAACTTTGTTCACCTGCAATTTATTTTAGTTCATTTTTTATCAGCATTCTGTCTGAGAACAAATTGTTGCAAAAAAGTGATTAATAACACTTCTCCTAAGAATTCTAAAGCTATTATCTACCTGAGAATGTGACAACTGGTTATAAAAAAATTCCTAAGGGAAAGGCTTCCCTTGAACCTGGAAAGCTGTTTCAAATGGCAGCATAAATATTTCTGACATCACATTAAAAAAGAACTGGAAATTACTGTGACCTGTCTTAATATGTTTTTTTTTTTTCCCCTAAATATTCCAAAACCATATAATTAGGAAAATGTATGTAACAGAATAATTTTTTACTGCTTTCATCATTGAAAGTTTTCAAGAGCTATTAATAGTTCTTGAGTTAAAACTGTAGTTGTGACTTGTTAATAATTTTAAAATTGTGTTAGTAATGACTTATGTCCAAAAACTTCAGGAGTGATCAAAAGGGATGTGTTTTAGGAAGGATGCAAAGCTTTGAGTATTGAGAAGTAATTGAAAAAAAATCATTCAGTCATATTTTAGGATAACGAAAATATCACAACACATTATGCTTTATTGAATAAATAAAAGGGACAGGGCAGGAGAACTCATTCCATGATGAAACTGACAATTTTTGGATGACATCATTTCAGTAAACAGTTTTGCTACTAGTGAAAAGTTACAGTCAATATCAGAAAGAATTTTAATGATTTTTAGTGGCAAACATCTCCTAAAGATTACATTGTTGAATTTGAGGATATATTATTGAAGAATTTTTTCTTTTATTATTATTACATTGTGTTGACGGTTAAATAACATTTATTTTGCCAGGTAAAATTTTACTATAAAAAAAATTTATATGGATTTAAGAGTTTTCTTAAATTAACATGGTTAGGATAAAAAAGACACAATACTTCAAGTATTTTTTGAAATAAATCTGGTTGTATGTGTGTCACTCAATGGTTTTATCTTGCTAGGATGCTTCTCATATCGTCATAGATAAAGTAAGTTTATAAATTCTTAACTTCTGTGCACAAAATTCTTTAAAGGAATTTTAAATATTTTCATTACGTTTTGAGATGATCCTTTGATATGAGAGCACCCAACACCACACCTGTGCTTAAAACAATGGAATTAGATTGACATCCTAATTCTCAAGTCTTATATTCTACATGTCCAATAGAATTGTCCAATTGAATAAATTCTCTTTTGCAGACTCATTTCTTTTTTGATGCAAAAAACCCAGGTAGAGTTCTTATCTTACTTGTGTCACTTTGCACTGTGTCAGTGTAAGAAACACAAAATACTCCCAGCTGGTTACCCAGCTGTGCTGAAAAGTGCATGAAATAGGGTGTCTATTCATAATATCCAGGTTAGTATCTTTCTTCTGTTTCATCTGCCTGAGAATAACATAAATATCTTAATTTTGTGTAAATTTCATAATAAGGCTACTTCATAAATGACCTGTAATGTAGAGATTATAATACAATCTGCGTCACTTTCATGTTTTTTATTTGAAATTACACCTAGTCTTCCTGTGACAATGTAAAACTTGAATGATACGTAGAAAATAATGTGTTTATCTTAGTTTATAACTTTAAAATCATATTATGATCCCTCCTATTGTCTTCTTACTCAACTTATGAAGGAATAAGAAGAGAAAGACATTCCTTTGAAAATCTTGGCATGAGTATGGAATTTATATGAAGAGGGTGCTTCTCTGAGAAACGCTTATATAGAGATAGATGTCTGGGAAGCAATCAAATACTTATTTTTTCCAAACAGTGCTAGAGAGATACAGAAGCACCTACAAATAAAACATAGTTCTGATGTCAGTAAAATCGGTTACTAGAATTTTATTCTAGTCAGTGGGAAAAAGATAGCAAATAGCTGCATACAAAATTAGAAAATTTAGATGGTAATATAACCATAGTGAGTTGTCTCCTTTTATCTTTTCTGGGAAGATTTAAGGGACAGATATTACTCCTATTTACAGGTATATGTAGCATAGGTTTGTAAAAAACAACTTGAGCAGAACCATAAGGTTTTTGTCAAATGTAAAGATCCTTTTCAACAAAAAGGAAGAGCCTTTCCTGTTCTGGCTAAAACAAACAAAAAACCCGAAAAAAACCAAACAAGCAAATAATCAAAGAAAATGTGTTCAGATTTCCTTTCTCTTTGACTGCAATTCCAACTGGAAGAAAAATGTGGTAGCAAAAAGCAGTGTCTGATCCTCGACTAAACCACCATATGGAATGTCATTGGCAGGAAGCACTGTTCATCTTAAATGGATGAATACACAGATAAGAATGTCTTCTACAATTTGATAATGATTTTTCTAGGGATGACTATATTTTATTTTTGTAAGATTACCACTAAAAGAGGTAATTTTCTTTTTTTAAAGTTCCAGAAACTTCTGACATCAGTCCACATTAATAAAATAAATTTTTACAGTCTGGAATTACAGGATTTAGTGAGTGGAGGAATAGCCCCTAAGTAACAAAATATTTATCCTTTCATGCTATTAACCTTGTTTCCAACTTCAGAATATGAAATGGAATGAATATACTAGATTTAAAAAGAAAAAAGAATAGTCTTCTCTCCTTAGGTCTGATCTTTATGAGTACAGTATGTTTTCTGCAATTAGTGTTTGGATTGAAGTTAATGACCCACTAAAGAATCAGGTATGGGCTGTTGGCAACAAGAGGAAATTATCACAGTTTGGGACATTTATTCAGTGTGAAGGTATTGAAAAGAAGTAAAAGCGTGAAATGGACGGACTATTCCCTGTCAAAATACTAAGTAGATAAAAGGCGTCAAGCAGAAATATCTACTGATTTACAGCAAAGGAAATGCTACCTATTTACCTGTTCAAGATGCAAACATGGAAAAAACAATTGGATTCTCAGCTATGGGATGCTGGAAAACCATAATTTCAGAAACGGAAGCACTTGCAAGTAGTAAAATTATATACAGATATCATACACTCTTACTGAAGTGGAGAGAAAAATTCAGTCTACAGACCAAATCAACTACAGAAAATGATCATAGGACAGTTTCAGTAAAAATACCATTTACCCTGTAAATAATAGCTTCTGCATGTCAAATTGATGCATAAAAAGGAAAGTTCCTACAGAAATAGGATTGCTCAGGTAATTTTTCTTCACCCTTGCAGCTATTGCACTATGCTTATGGGGAGAGAGATCATTAGTAGTGTTTCCTTTTTTATGATTGCCTGGTAAATACTATCCTGTGGCAACTGCAACGCGAGCTATAAAAGACATTAGCCATGCCTTTAAAAATTCACAGGCTAAATGGACAAAAAGCAAGGGATCAATAAGAAATGCAGAAAGTGGCACTAATTGGTGGTTTGGTTCTAATGGGCTTATGTCACCTTTCCTTAGAATAATTTAGCAATTTTATGCCTCCAGGAAAAGAAAATATTCATAAAGGTTAACAACAAAGAACATACAGAGTTTCCTTGTTTATATTGTTATTTATACAATGTCAAAGGTATAATGAATTAGCTGGAGGTTGCTGTGAGATTTTGTCCTACAGATCTAAAAACACTCAGAACTCTGTTGCAGTTTGGGGAAGATACAATGATTACACGGACAAAGAACTAGCTGTCAGTAGGAAAGGCTACATAAATATTGTTATACAAACAGTGATTTAGAAAGATGACAAGAATCTTTGAGACATAGGATAAAAAATGAGAGAATTTGAAAACAAACTATGCAGTTTGCAACTGCAAATGGATATTTTTTCAGGATCGGGGAAATATGATTTTTTTTTCATTTTTTATCACCTACTTTTTACTAACTTTAAATAATATAATGTAAAAGCCTTTTGAACAGTTGACATTGTTTTGCAAATTTCGAGTTTAATTCTCTCCTGCATTTACCGAAAGCCTTTAATACTTTTATATAAATTATTATTGAACTAGATCTTATTTCCAAACTGCTGAATTTTTGATCAGTGAAATCTGAGGTGCTTTTGTTTCATACCTGGTCATGTTGTTCATAAATTTTAATGGGAATTTATCAGAAAAAAAGCAAGAAGATATCACACTGAACATGCTGAAAGAAAAATTATGAATGCTATCTGTACTTTAGCATCACTCTCTCACATAGTGTTTCAGAGACTGAAAGTGCAAACCACAACTATTTTAAAAATGCAAGTAATATTTTCCTTGAATGAATTTTTGTTAAGTTAAACAGTGTTAGAACAGTTTTTATGGTAAGTGTGATAATTAAAACAGTAGAATATTGACAGTTCCATGGGAATTCTTTTATTTTGACTTCCCATATAATATTGTTGTTATTATTTAGCTGAAACGTTTTCTAATTTAAATAATCTGGACTTCTAAGTTTATTTTTAATTTAAGACCAAATTATTATGAAACAAACATCCAACAGCTGCTCCCAATGGAAAATTTATTTTCATGATCTCAGCTGGTAAAATAATTATTGTCATTATTGCAACATCTCTGATATCTGAGCTCTGGTCTCTGATCCCTACAGTGTCATACAAAATCTACTCTAAGAGAAAGATAATTATTGCACACAAAACTAATTAAAAGGTAAAATGTCTATGAAGGAAATATTTAATACTGTCCTTTCATTATTGAAATTTTGTAATTAGTTTAAACTAAAGATTTGAATTTATAATCAAGTTTAACAAATAGAAATACATTAGGATGTAGAACGAATATGTGTTCAACCATACATCCTTGATGTACTGAGCTCTCTGACAAGGTCTCTACCCATTTTGGGAATGCTTGTTTTCCGCACACAATTTGCATTTCTGACATTCTCATCAATCGTTTTCCATATCATTTGGAAATACAGTATATGACAGATGCCTTCATCTTCTTCTCCTTAAGATCTAAAATGTTAGTATATAGTGAATTTTTGACTTGTCTGTCTAAAATTATATAGATTGCCTCAGACAAAAACGGCTGAGTTCACATGGTTTAAACCAAAACATGTTTGAAGCAGCTTATTAACTAACAACACAACTAGCAATCAGTGAATGATATCAATGCCATCAATACAACAAGCAGGACCCGATACTGAGTACCCCCACATTCTAAAATATCCTTTTCTAAATAACCCCAAACACCTGTAGGTGACAGGCCCACCCCACTCTCCCCATCCACTCCTGGTTGTGCAGCTCTGGTGTGCCCCCACTGCCCTGTTTCCCTCTGTGGTCTCTTCTCTGCTGTATGTTTTCATGTTGTTTTCATACTGCTCCTTTATTTCAAATTCTTGTGTCAACAGCTTGGAAACCATTTAATCCAGATGACAATTGTAGTTCCCTTCCTCTTCAGCACTTTCATTTCTGGGGCAAGCATCATCTCCAAACAGGCGGGTTGGGTTGCTTCATTCACACATACTGTTTGACTCTCAGCACAATATTTTTATACAGGACATTTCACCAAGATTTGTGATATCCTCACAGGTAAAGTGCTGACAAATATTCCTATTTTTCAGTAGTTGTTCTTTAACTTCTCACGAAATGGCCATGAGCAGGAAGATATGTCCCCAGCACACTCTGGTAATTACATTACTGGTTTTCATAATATTCACAGAACCCTCTATACATTCTCCCCCTCTCTTGTTGAGTATTTGCCTTTTTGAGTACTGTGGTGGATTGACTGTAGCTGTTTCCTAGGAGTTCACCAAATTCACTTTGTTGCTCCCTTTCTCAGCAGAACAGAGGAAATAGATTGAAAGGCTCGTGGATCAAGATAGAGACATGGAGAAATTATTCACCAATTACAACCACAGGCAAAACAGATTCAGCTTGGTGAAATTAGTTTAATTTTTGTCAGTCATATCAGAAAGTATAATGAAAATTAAAACCAAATCCTGAACCAACTTCAGATCATTCTTCCCTGCTTTCCAAGCTTAATTTTGCTCCCAGTTTTCTCTACCTCCTCCCTGTGTGCAGTGCATGGGGACAAGTAATGGAGGCTGTGGTCAGTTCATCACATATTGTCTCGACCACTCTTTTGTTCCACAGAGAGAGGATTCCTCACACTCCTCCTCCTCTGCTGTGGCATCATGTCCTCCACAGGCTGCAGAGGAATTTCTGCTCCAGCACCTGTAACACCTCCTACCCCTCCTTCTTCACTGACCTGGGTGTCTGCAGGGCTCTTTTTCTTATATATTCACACTCTTCTTTCTGCTAGCTGTGGTGGCCCAGATTTTACCCTTTATTAAATTTGTTATCCCAGAGATGCTACCATCATCACTGATGGGCTTGGGCTTGGCCAGCAGTGAGTCTGTCTTGGATCTGGCTGATGTTTGCTCTTGCGACACAAGGGAAACGTCTGTCAGCTTCTCAAAGAAGCCACCCTTGTCGTTCCACCTCCACACCCCTGAAAACACCTGGCCACACAAGCCCAAAACATGTACTGTCTTTCAAAATGCTTTCTAACAAAGTAAATTTATAGGTTGAAAATAAGGATTTTCTACCTCATAACAGAACTACTTCCCTAAACAGAAATCATAGTTCAATGCTATTTGCCTTTCACTCCAAATACTGTGTTCTACTTGTTATGGAGTCTATCAACAGTATTCATGATGATCCTCAAGATATCTTTGTTTCAGATTTCTTATGATTTTTCTTATGATGACTGATCTTAAATTCACCGTGTTGGAATGGTATGCAATTTGTTTTATCATTATTTAAAATAGGTGTAGGAAGAGTTCTGTTCTGTATCTTGTGATGTAGTGATGTACAAGCCAGAGAAAGTGGGTAAGACTCCCTCAACTTAATTTTTTTCTTAACCCAACACAACATACTTAGGGTTACTTTAAATTTGGAATTCTCTTATTTCTATTATGGAGAATGAACTGATGTTGTATTTGTCGAAAACCTCTTTCTAGATATTTTACATTTTTATCTACATTTGAAGAGCAGCACAACCTTCTCTCAGTGCCTACTATATCATGTTATTTGTCACACTGTGCAGCTCATACCAGTTTGATGGTCTATTCGTATTCCTGCTTTAGCCCTGGAGTGACTCTGATTGCCTTTCAGTGACAGAGGTGAAGCTCAAGTCACTTTACAAGGGCATATGTCTTCCATCTGTCATATTTTCTGGGTATATTTATGGAGCGATGTTTTGTGTCTGCCCTATGTCTCTTCCTTGCTTTTCCCTTACTTTGTAGTGTTTCTCTACTCTTTGGCTGTATTTACTTTCTTCCTGTAGACTGAATTATGACACTGACATTCAATTAATATTTGAAGCATAAATGTACACTTATATCATAGTTAACATCACATAGAATTATCTCCAGAAATACATGGAATTTATTTTTGTTGAAGCTAAGTGACAACAGAATTTCCTTAACAAAATGTTCCTTTAACATGTAAAACAACTTCCAGTTAAACTCAAATAAATGCTAATGTCCAGCACTTAAACAGAGAGAAAAACTGCCTTCTAAAATAGGAAAAGTAGTCTTTATGATCATCTTTGTGACTAGGCAAATGAACCATATTATGGAAAAAGATGTTCAGACTGGTTAAAGCTGTGGAGATAGATATTTTACAAACTATCCTCATCTGTCTTAACAGTGAGCTGTGTAACCATGTTTCTTTCCCAGACCTCAGTTGCGCTGATTAAATGAGTTGCAGAGTATTTGATTACAGAGTATAATCAACATGTCGCAAACCTGAGTGAATAATTCATAATGTGTCATTTATCTGACAATTTTTGCCTCTGTTTGCTAGTTGTCATTGAGCAGATTATTATGTTCTCAAATGCATACCTTATTTGAATTTATTTGCTGAATAATTCTCGCAAATGATTCTTATTCTGTGCATCATCCACAGGCAATTTGTTATGAGTTTTCAACACAAGAAGATGCAGTTATTTTTATTTACTTGGCTTATGGATTATGCGCTATTCTTCTGTTTCCTTAATGGATAGCGCCTAGATCAAAATGAAACTTCAATATCAAAATTCTACATGCATTTTCCCCTACTAGACACCTAAAAGTCTTGGATAAGAGCTGACATGCCTCACTATATTTAAAACTCCAGTCTAAGAACAGGTATCTTTATCCATTCCTTTTCGGATCACCTAAAGTTACACATGTACATGCCAAGAAGATTTGAGGGAGTTGAGCCTATCAGCAGCCAGAATAGTATGAAAAGAAACTATAACTATTGGGGATCTCATCCTCTTTTTTTCTTTCTGAAATTAATATGGGTCAACATTGCTCCTCAGAAAAGATAATTATTTCACCTTTTGCAAAATAGCTCTGTGGACAGATCCCTCTGAACTGGGAGGCTGCATTCCAATTTGCTAAGAGAGAGGGATTAATATAAAAGCAGTCAAAGCATTAGGCTGTACAGAAAAAGAGAATAATTTATTTCTTGTCTCCTATTTATTTTTTTCCTGGCTGTGTAATAGCCCAGTTTCTTTCTCCTTACTTCCACACAGAGTGCTTTAAGCACTCTACGAACTTTTCAGGTATCCTCTCAGGATTTAACGTATGGGTTGCAAAGCAGTTCTTAAAAGGATGAGAACATTGCTGTGTCACGAAATATTTCTGAGTGATTGTAGCTACCCAGTAAAGCTGGGCTTCTGCTAGCTTAAGCATTCCTGGGGTGCCAGACTTAATGTGTATAAGATTTAATGAGCTTTATTTTGTTCCTTAACAATGTGAGAGATGTATAAGCACATTAAATCCTTAAGGTTTTACAAGGACTTTAATACTTGCAGAATCTTTCATAAAATATTTACAATAGGAACAAAGTTCATATGCCATGTTTTTCATTAATATTTCTTCTTTACATCTCAGCACATAGGTCCAGTTCTGCACACTATTTATACTGGTAGCCAGCACTCATCCCTTGGATTAAATCTAAGATAAAAATCCCCATGTTCTTAAATGTTTAAGATTAATTATAGCAGAATTGGGCACTATTGTGGTGCATATGAAATACTTTTAATATATTTGTGCAGCATTGCGAGCTTTATCCACATTCCCCATAGATTTTCAATACCTGTGGTCTGGGATCTGATACTAGTCTAAAACTTGTGATGGATTCAAGGCTAAAATTTTTATAGTTCTGTAGGATAAACAGAAACCACTTACAATCCTGCATAGAGCAGATTCAGGAAATAGCATTGTCTCAACCTGTTCCTTTCACTTCACCATGGAGATTCACAACTTTCTTTTGTGAAAAATGAATCATTCTTTAAAGAGTCAGCACTAGGAGTTGCTGTAGAAATATGCCCTTTCTCACAGAGCCTGTGCCCTCTGAATTTTCCATTAGTATCTACAATTTGTCCATAACAGTCCTGACAGAATCTTCATCAATCAAATCAATCAATCAGTGAATAAATCTTGTACCTTTCTTCGTATGAACACATTTAAATATTATCAATGAGCCACTGGCCCCAAGTGAAGCATATCAGCCATTACTATGAGCTAAATTATGACACTGATTTATAAATTAATTGATTTTTTGAACCTGTAATTCTTAGCAGAATTTGATTTTATTTATCTTTTTTCTATAGGAAGTGGTTTTCCTCACTTCACAGGCCTATTTGTGAACTTGCCCAGTTTCATATTGCCATATTTGAATTTCCCTTGCATTGGAACAGTCTTTCTTTTATGATTTTTCTTTTTTTTTTTTTGCTGTTTTGCACCTCAAACAGATGCATCACTGCTTCTCAAATTAAAACTACTGCTAATATAAGTCCTAGAAGGGCTCATCTCTGTCATGGTATTGATAGCAGAGTATAGCTTGACTACAGCAACACAGATATGGATTGTTAGGAATAAATTTTAAGAACATAATTCTATTTAAATGCATTTGGAACGACATTCTATTTTTGGAATTCCCTTCTTCATCCCCTAAAACTAGCAAAATTCTGGAAGACAGTATCCATTGCTTCAATTTAATCTCAGTTCAAAGCAAGCTGAGGGCAGGACAAGAAATATTCAGAAAGAACAAGTCTGAGGCCCTGCAAATACAATACTGGTAGGGGCAATGGCAAATTCGTAGGGCTACACAGTTAGCCCATGAGCCCGAGGTGAGTACCAAGACATTTCCTGAAATCTGCAAAGTGTAAATGTCTATTGCTATTGCTGGTAATAGATCACATTTTATACTGAAGACTGAAGCTTATAAGGCTTGTCAGGCTCTGAACTTTTCATGACCTTCCTCTAACTATTTTTTTCTTGGTTTAGGTATGACAGCCATTTCTCTAACTGATCAGATGTCAAAGGTTAATTTGTATTCCCTGTGTTTATCTTCGTGTGGTATGACCAGAGATTTTCATGGATGCTAGTAACAAGCAATTATTCCATGTAGAATGAGACATTACAAACCTAAATCCCAGTGTGTTCAAGCATACAGCAGCCTCAGGATGGGAAGGAGAGAGAGAAATGAGAAGTAGGACAAGAGATGGAGCACAGGGTGGATACTGGAGACTCTGCAGAAACAAACAATAATGAACTGGAGCAGGACAAACGTTATTCTAGACATAAGGAAGAAATAATATGTAACCTATGTAAAAAGTAACACATATATTTGAATTCAATATGGAGTTTGATACCATAGAAGAAGACCAAAGTGTCAAGGAGTGTTAACAAACACTAGTGGATCTCTAGAGGAGAAATTTAAAAATATCAACATGAATATCTTATTCCTTTTGGTGAAAGACTCCAGGTGCTGACAACACTAAATACACACGGTAACCCATCCCTACCCCTGCCACCATCACTACTAGATTGAAATAATCTATTTTAGAATTCTAAAAGATTCTCTCTAAGGCTAAGACTGTGAAAAAGGGTTTGACATTGTTAACTTCTCTGACAAAACTAGAGCTGCTCCTTATAAAGTACCAAAAGCACAAATCTGGAAATGTAAAACTGAAAGGCTAAAGAGATATCAGATTATTCTTTGCAATAGTTTCCTAGAAACAATTAATCTGCATTAAAATCTGAGGGTAAAACTTGAAATACTTCTTCTAAGTGATAGGCATAATGGTAAACTTGTTTGTGACCACTTAAGGAGCATTTTTGACCACTGATAGATATACAGATTATATAAGGGATCTACTTCCAGGATATGAAAAGTGCAAAAATTATTTAAAATGTTGAATAGTATCACAGTTTTTAGCTTTATGCTATCACACACACACACATTTTCCAGATATCAAGTAGGTAATTTTCTCCTTCCAGAATATGGAACTTAGTGAGAGATAACTGGATAACTGAGGGTTAAGTCCATTTTACTTGTAAAACTTATTGTGACAGCAGAGAGGAAAATAGCACTTTACTTAGTGGAGCTCAGTTCTTTAACTATGAAATTTTAGTATCACTGTAGGGAAAATAGTAATTCAGCACAAGAGCAGCTCATGCTCCAGTAACTGGTGTATTTTGAATATCTCTGTGTAGAGTCTCTCAATAAATTATCACAGACAATTAAGCACAGGTGTTTTGAAAGAATCTTGCTAGTTGTCCAAGATACCGTAATTTGTGAACAGAATGCTTTCCTCTCCCTAGGAGAATTTTCATTAAAAAGAAAAAAATCCAATATACTTTCCAACTAATGATAAGTAACTGATATAATAAGAATTGACAGGTCACAACTTGCTCCTTCACCCTTGTTCAAAGCTGTAGGTTCATAAAGTTTTAAATGTGTTTAAATATGCAAAAAACTCAACAGGAAATTCCTGGGTTTAAGCACCTGCTATCATCATCTGAACATTCAAAATATGAAAGAAAATAACTTTAATAGTGAGTCTCTTGAACCATACTGATGACTGATATTTTAAAAGAGTCTAGCCAAAGCATATTTTTAATATGTAGTCATTTTATTTCTGAGATAAGATTGTATGGTACTTCAAATCCATAAGAATTTTCATAAATGTTTTAACATGTGAACATGACCTTAAAATGCATGCTATCACTGTATTCACAAAAAGGAAATAATGAGATATATTGCTCTTTTAATTTTTTTAAAGAAAGAAGGAATATAAATAAAAAACTATCTCTATAAGTATTGAAAAGGTATTACTACAAAAACACTTTATATTCTATCAGTAGTCATTTGAATATTTATTATGATTATATATAATTATTTATTGTTTGCTTTCTCTAATAATTTTAACTGAGGTTACATGAAGGAGTGATGCTTAAATATGAAATTTTCATCAGTCTTGAAGAGCACCATAATTTTATTATGACATGACTTCTTAGTTTGATTCTCTCCATCCTTATTCTTTTAATTATTTTTATTTTTGAACAGAATATTAAGAAAAGAAAGACTTTCAAATAACATTTCTTAGGAAGACATGTTTTTTAAAAAGCTAAATTATATTTACATATATGTATTATAAATAGTTTTTCAATAAATTTACTAGCACAGGGATAAAAATAAATTAACATAAAATAAATTTAGAATTAAAAAATGACAGGATGGTTTGGAAAGAACCTTAAAGATCTTGTTCCAGCCGTGAGCAGGGGCACCTTCTGCTAGATCAGGTTGCTCAAATCCTATTCAACCTGACCTGGAACACTACCAGGGAACAGGCATCCACAGCTTCTCTGAGAAAACTGTTCCAGAGCCTCACCACCCTCATATAAAAAATTTCTTTCTAACATCTAATGTAAACTTACCCCCATCCAGTTTAATGATACTACTGTTTGTCTTATCAGCACACGCCTGCGTAAAAATGATCCACTTAACTACTCCCAGTTTTGAATTTCTTTATATGATAATGATCTAGATGTTTTAATCCTGATAGGATAAAATGTCTCCTGATATTTTGTATTGGGTTTGCTATTGCAAGCTTTGGTTGCAGAGGGGTTGCTGGGGTGGCTTCTGTGAGAAGCTTCTGGAAGCTTCCTCCATGTCTGGCAGAGCTCATCCTTGGGCTCTCCAAAGATGGACGAGCCTCTGGTCAATGCTAGATCAATTAGAAATTGGCCATATTCTGGAAAAATAATAAGAAAAAAAAAAAAAGCCACAAAAATTTGTGCATATATAAGAAAAGGGGAAAAAAATTAATCTCTACTTCCCATCAGCCAAAAATGTTCATGTATTCCCTGGGCAGCAGGAGTTCAGCATGTGAAGCAGTTGCTTCAGAAGGCAAACATTGCAGATAACAAATGCTCCCTCCCTCAGCTTTTATACCCGTGCTGTCACACGGTCTGGAATGGCCCTCAGGTTAATTTGGGTCAGCTGGCCTG
>JAWWMU010000054.1:7731260-7762833 GCA_035048155.1 Cinnycerthia olivascens | reverse complement strand
ATAATCAATTCTCTTTAATTTATTTAGACAACAAATTAATATGACAGTTAAAGACAGTTAAAGAGCATGATGTAGAATAGTTTAGAAATGCATGCATTTTCTATTTCTATATATGTCTGCTGCTATGTGATGCAATAAGTTATAATGTATTCTCTAAGAAACTTAGAGTTTCAGTATCAAAATGACAGGTTTTTTTATAACAAGTTTCAGCACATCCAAGCCTAAGCTGAAGCAAACACCATTAAACCCCCTCTGAATTACATATATATGTTCTTTTTGAATAATTAAAATTGGGGAAAAAATGAAAAAAAATCAGTCCAAATAGAAACTATTTTTTTATAACCCTCAAAAAACCATAAGGTAAATCAGGAAAATTAGTCCTGCATTTTGCTAATGATTTTCACAGGCACCCTTAAAGCAATCTTGGTGCCTATTTGTCAGATATATTAATGTTTACAATGCTCATTAAAGTTGTAGGAAATATAGTAAAGTCAGATTTGGATTAATTTGTACAACTGTCTCATAGAAAATGAAACTGTTTCAAGCTTTTGAAACAGTGAATAAAAAGAAAACACAAATACTTCCTTAAACTGAAAACATTTAGTCAACCTATAGTGACAGATCTTGTGATTGATGACGAATTTACTTCTTTCAAAATATATACATGTTCACTCCTGAAATTTACAGGGAACTATTTAAGGTTCACTCTTGGAGAGTTTTTGTTGCAATGTAGATAAAATTTTAACAGGTTTTGCTGAAGAAACATCTTTCAAAAAGGCAAGCTTATTCTCTTGACTTTCTTTTTAATGCATATGTTCGTACAAGGATTTTTTTATTTTTTGGATTCTGTTCTAATATTAGAACAGTAAATCTAAAGGTGTTTTAAAGAGGTTTTCATTTTCTTTGTTGGAAGCTGTTTTTAATGCTTCTTTTAAAAGGATCAGTCAGTACAATATAAGATAAAGTGGTTTAATAAAGATTTTATTTTATAGTGCTACTTGTAAGTGAAATAGCCATTCATTAAAAGAAACCAGATAATATTTCTCAATTGAAAAAGACAAGTGATATGAAAGGTATCAATGTGACTTCCTAGAGACTATTCTTTATGGATCAGTAATTTCTTCATAACCATGTTTCTAATGGACCATCACAGAGGAATATATTTAACAGTTTTACAGTCTAATTAGATGTGGCATCTGTCAAACGTGCCTGATTTATTTCTAACAAC
Source organism: Cinnycerthia olivascens (assembly GCA_035048155.1). Classification (NCBI taxonomy): domain Eukaryota; kingdom Metazoa; phylum Chordata; class Aves; order Passeriformes; family Certhiidae; genus Cinnycerthia; species Cinnycerthia olivascens. The sequence goes on along the minus strand of JAWWMU010000054.1, from coordinate 7,761,605 downwards.
AGCTAAAGTACATATCAGGACCAGCTAACAAGAAAAGTCCAAACATACTGTGTACTGGCTGTAGACAGAAACCACAGAGACTTTTAATGTCTGAAAACAGAGAGCTATTTATAAAAATACTTTTTTTATTCTTTTGATAATAACATATAGACTATTGGCTAAATTTTATGGTAATACCATTAGTCTACTCTCTGAAAGGAAGAATCTTTCCTCCTGCATGACTTGCTGAAGGCATACAAACAATATGTGGGGGAAGAAAAGTGGGTAGATAAACTCAACTGTTCTGTAAGAATCAAACTATCAATGTCATCCCAAAATAATGAGTTTACTATTTGAGAAGTCTTTTTATTTTCCATTTTTGATGTAAGAAAAAGTGTGCAGGAAAGGACTCGGGGATGGAAAGTCTGTATGTGTCCTTGACTGCAGTGAACATGAGATGGTGGAGTACAGGATTCTACATGGAAAAAAGCAGGGTGAAAAGTAGGATTACAATGCTGGTCTTCAGGACAACTACTTTTCCTTTTTCAAGAGCCTACTTGGAGGAATCTCATGGATTAGAGCTTTAGTGGTATTACTTAATATTAATGTTAATCTCCAAACATAACTTCCACTAAGTGCACATTTCTCCAAAGAAAACCCAGCTCTCTGACTACCGCTTTCTGCCAATAGACCTTAAGAATGACGGTGACTGACCATTACCAGAGGAGCAATATCTCTTTTTAGCTCTTCCAGAGAATTTAGGCATTGGCCTCTGCTTATATTATCACACAAAGGTGCCAATTAATGTCATTTGAAATGTGGATTCTCAGCCATTAGAGCTGAGACTTAGCCCAGTAACTCATTTCATTCAGGACATTGAAAAGCTGTCAGAGGGTAACAATTTCTGTCACAACTGATCTGATATAGTTGTGAAGAAGTGACCTAGAAGTGTAATGCTCTCTCTCATTACAAGATATGTGACCCATCCACTCTATTCAACTTTAATTGTTTACTTTTGTATTTTACCTTTTTCTCTTTACTCAATAAGAAATGTCTTTAGTCTTCAGTAATGCCCAAAGACAATTGAGGTATTTTATTTTTAAATGTAATATTGAGCTTGTATGTTAGGGGAAAGAAAGCTATGTTACTCCAACTTTATTTATAAATATATAATATTGATTTTTGCTTTTATTTTGTGTTTCTTTCTGTCATCTTTTTATTTTCCTATTCTCAAGTTAGTAGAAATCTTTTGAAGTATCATAATAAAAACCTTATAGCATCTAAGAGAATGAGACAATTTGACTGGGAACATTGTGGTTTAGGATTCTGACTTTATCTGAAGGGAGACCTTGATATCTTTTATATTCTAGGAGAACAACAAGAATGTGAGCAGTGTGTATGAAAATCTCTAGGATAAGAGGGCTAACTCTAGTCACAGTGCTTTGAAATAATGAGCTCATTCTTCAGCTATTACCATTGTAGCAGTCACCTCATTGTGTTTCAGTGCTTTAGCATCTCAGGACACATCCTACCCATTTTAAGCATCTACAAAACTGCTTTGTAGTTAAAAGTCTACTGAGTACTGATTAAAAATCTCAAAGACAGAGGGACAGAGAAAGAGGGAAAAAAGAAAGGGGGAGAGGAAAGGGGAAAGAGAAATCTTTAAGAACCAAATCTAACACAAACCGAGTGAAATGCATAAGCTTTGAATAGCATAACATTGAAATGACTACATTAGAATTAGAGTAGGTTAACCTTTACTTTACATAGCAAATATTCCAGAAATGCAAACTGAAGTTTAATTTCATGGAGGTCAGCTCAGCAAAGACTGTTTTAGGTTGGATAGAGGAGCTAATCTAGAATTACTGCCCCAGTCACCTATGGCTAAATTCTGCCCATATGTATATTTATGGTAACTGGTACACTCTCATCTTTCTTAAGGTTTTCACTCTTGTTCCTGACAGGAAGACTGAGGAACATACAAAGGCAATATAAATTGAAATTTTGTATTGAGAATGTCAAGGATCCTTGGGTCATCTTAATTTGTACTGACTTCAAATTAGGAGGACTACAAAAAGGACTTGGAGAAATTCAAATATCTTTTAATTTCTTCAAACCAAGAATATATTCACTTATCCATGACCTAAGAACTCTGGAGCAGGATTAAGGTCTGCCAACAGGATGCTGTCATTTTCTCAGGTTAAATGTAAACATTAAAAGTTTAGGAACATCTAATCATTTTTTGTAACATATTTTTGATACCAATGATATTAATGTAAGATTATAAATGTAATCAGTTCTGAAAACAGGTATTCTTTCTGTCAGGTCTTTCAACCTTTTTTTTGGTGAATTTCTGTTGAATGCTATTTTTGCAAAGCGGAGAAGGACATGAGTAAAACTAGCTTGTAGTGATTAAACACTTGTGTTACCATAATCATGAAGATATCTTTAGAATCTTGGAAAAAACAGAGGCCCATAACAAAATTACAAGCTGATACTTTGAAATAAAAAGCACAGAATGATTACAGAGGTATAAATGTAAATTAAAAATGTGCAGTTACTAATAAATGTAACTTTGATAGTTGGGTGGGGTTTTATTTAGGGGATAATTTAAATGTATAGAATTGTGGTACAGTTTGTTGCAGATCCCTGTTATTGACAGCATAGGTGGAATAATCTTTAGATTGCTTATATGATAATAAAAAAATCCCCAAACTAAATGCCTCTTCAGAACAGCATATGCAAGTATGATCAATCTGATGTGTTATACTGATATTAAGCTATGCTTTTGTTAACATGAAAGGAAAATATACTTCTCTTTCTTGTACTGATATCAGTACCCCATTTCTGAAGACTCACTTGTAACTGGCATGACTCAATTGTCACACCCTTAATGAAGAAATATTTTCATCAGCTTTAGTTCATTGTCTTTGACCATGAAGCAAAGAAAACTAGATGAATGGAGTGGGGTCAAAGCTGTTACTCAGTTTTTTTTTCCATATGTAAAAAATACATAATTATATATTTATATTGCTATGAATTTGCCTAATACAAACAGGTATTCATAGCATTTTCAACAGAAATAGAAAACAGAAAAAAACTCAAAAAGTGTATTACTCTGGCTTAACAAGTTATTCAATAATAAGTCATTGGTTAATGTGCTGAATATATATAATAATATACAATAATATATAATAATAATGTGACTTTATTGACCAAGAAGCCTTTTTTTTTATATTTAGTGATGTTTCTTATTTTACATGTACAGCACACCATGAAATACAGACAGGTATTACAACTGATAAGTAGCACTCTCTTGAGTAAAATCAATTTTACAAGTATCTGAGTCCTATCTTATACTTAGATAGCATAATGAAATTCTACCATCTCAGAAAGAAAGAAAATTGCTAGGAGCACAAGCATAGTGAAATTTTATTCGTGCTCTTTTTAAGGGCAGTTTAGACAGAAACATGAAGAATGTAAACATATCTATTTTGATTCTGCATAAGACACACATGTCAGTATTTTCAATTTTTTGAGATTTCTACTGAATTTTATGAGAACTTTGAATGTCAAATTATGCCTACGAACTAAAAAACTTGAAAAACAAAAAAAAAGAATATACTTTCAACAAGTCCTCCAAATTTGGCTTTCCTACAATTTGACCATCTGTTTGTGCTGGACCAGGATTGCTCTGATACTGGCAATGGCCAGTATTGTCTCAGGTGTTGATTGCAAGAGAAGAAATGGTAACATAAGGTAGAAGGATGCTCAATCCAGCTGAGCAAAGCCAAAACGTAGTACATAAAAGTAATTACAGTTTATTTTTTATGCACTGAAATTACAGATTTTAGTATCTTTTTTTTTTTTTAAAGACTTAGTAAAAATTAGTTAAATGTCTTTAGGCTAAAAACAGATAAAAAATAATTTTACAGTCTGAATTTTGAGTTAAGTGAATAAAAAAATGTCTATGCCATAAATTTAGGTGCTGAACTTAGGTCTAACAAAATGCACAAAAATTTCCCTTGATAGTCAACAGATATACTTCAGAAAGGACATTTAGAACATATAAATTAATTTTTAGGGGCCTGCCTTATGTGTTTTAAAATACTCTTTAAAGTTCTTCATATTCTTCAAAGTAAAAAACTAGAAAATTAATGTTAAATATTCTAATCTCACAGGAAGACACATTTGGTTTTAAATCTATACTTTTTGGCTACCTGTTTTTTGAGAGGAGGATATGGAAACAGATTTTTCAAGCAACTAAAATGCAGAGCTAGTAGTGCACTTGCAGAGAAGCAGTTTTACCTCCCAGGTCCTGTAAAGCTGACAAGTTCTGCATAGCAATACAGACCAAGATTCACTTTGTGGTGAATCTCTGTGTTTTTTCCGAATCAAGACAGAACTTTCTTTGTATAAAATCTTAATTCTGATATGCCATCAATCAAAATAAACCATATGCAGAGATGGATATTGACATTTATTTTTGTATATTCTACAATCTAAATAATGTGCAGAGAAGTTTCACACCTTTTCAAGCTGTTAAAAAAAAAAAAAAAAGAGAAAAAAAAAGAAATTATGTACAAGGAAAAGCAAAATCTAAACATTCCCTTCCCTACCCCCACATTACAGCCAGAGAAAAAACAGAAAAAGATACAAACAAGGTGAAATCTCTTCTCCATAGATAAACTCTGAAAAAAGCTAACCTGTTTAATGCATAAATGTTGAAACTAATCCATAATTCTGGTTTCCACTCAGTATATTTTGTATAGTGCTTCATTCAGGTTTTCTGAAGAAATGGTCCTATGGATATAACCAATTCCAATACCTACAGCTTTTTAAGGGTAGGGTTTAAGACTCAGTACAATGAACTGAAATGTCATTTAATTACTGATGTGCAGCCATTCAGTTCAGCTAATTATGATCCCTGGAGTTTAGTCATCATATGTAATTAACTTTTACTTTCATAAAAGCTTAATGTGCTGAAAAAGCACCAATGACTGTGAATGTTACACTTCAGGATTTCTGACAGAATTCAAAATTAATTCTAAAAGACAATTTTTCTTACTAAGTGTTAATATAGCCATCTGCTCTAAAACAATGTAAATTTGTTTTAATAGGAGCATATCATTATCTGTGATTTCTTTTTTTTTTTTTTTTTTTAATTTCATGGTCACTCTAACTGCAGTATAAACAAGGGGGACAAACAATCATAATCTATTCAAATAAAACTAGCAAAAAGATGGATGAGTAATATTTGAAAGGACAGTTGACTTTTCTTTCTGGTTTAGGTTTTTGTTTTACCTTTAAAACAAAACAAACAAAAAAAGAAAAACAACACTAAAACCCACTGAAATTATAAGAACTTAATTTGATTTGTATTTTTGGAGCACCTTAGTAGTAACTATGAAATATAGAGATCCATATATGTAGTTACTTTCCAAAAATAATGATTTTATAGATAGTGGGTTCACTATTTCATGTGTATTTAGTCAGGCTTTGCTGACCTTTGTTACAGAAAAGGATAAATAGATCAAAGCTCCGAACTAAAATCAGAGAAGAATTGTGTCCAGAATTGTATTCCCATCAATCAGGTGTGCCTAGCAAGACAATTACAACACAATTAAATCTCTATGATACAATAGTGAAGGGACATGCCAATTAGCTGGTAGTGAACCAAAGCACTGTCACAGTTTGGTGAAACTTTAATCAGACTAAAATAATCCCTTTGCCAATGGATCTAGGTTTCCCATTAACAGCATACAACAGTATATACACAACAAATAGGTTGATGCAGTATAAGCCTTGAGTACCCAAAACATATTCATAAGGATTATTGCTCAACAATAAAGTTACTTTGGTGCCAGTGGCACAGTTCAAGCTCAGAAACAGGCATTTGGTCACTAGGCTGACACTGAAACCAGCTCAGCTCAGCTTCAGCAAAAGTGAGCCCAGACCCACTCTGACACTACATTCTCAGGCCAGGAGTCCATAGCATTGTGTGCAAAAAAGTGACAAAATCATTTTTACACAGCTACAATGTAGTAGCTGCATTGCCTTGGCTCTGTGAGGAATCATAGGGTGACAGAAGTGACTGCTTCCAACCAAAGGAAAAACGTGTAAAGGATGTTGTTATAAAAATAATAAACTTTTATGATCCTTTTTATGAGTCAAGGAACAACTTTTACAAATGCAAGAGAACACGAAGTATGCTAAAGGCCAGGAGGCATTGCCAATGGCAGCATTATGATGGAAATGATACAAGCTGAAAAGTTTCTGGAATACTCTGATACCATTTAAGTGACCTAGCAACAGCACAGAAAATCAAGATAATTCAAGAAACCACAGGATAAAAGGCTTAGACAGAAGTTAGGTCTCACATACCTGAGAAGTTTTTCCTTGTATATTTATACTGTTATAGATTTATCTCAGAAATTAACTTAAATTCTATCAAAAAAATCCTTAAATTATGACTGACCAGTAATTTCAACATTAATAAGATTCTGCTATGAGTATCCATGTGAAAATTTCTGAAGAACCCTTGAACCTCATAGTTGTGTGATAAGCTTAATGCTCTTAGCATTAGGCTTAAAACCTGAGATCTTTTTAGGATCTGTTGAATCTTTATATCTATCAATACCACTCTAAAATGTTATTTTATCTGTTTTAATTGGATATGTGATGTAATAATTTGTGATGTTGACCACATCCTGGTATGACTTAACCTTGTCAGCTTGCTGAGTTTAGTGGACCTGTGACATTAAACCTGAGAAAAATCTAAACATGTTCAAATGCCTGTATTTCGTGCAGCAGCTGTAAAGAGAGAACTTAATCCATTCAACTCCAGAGAATATTACTATTACTATTACTATTACTATTACCATTACTATTACTATTACTATTACTATTACTATTACTACTACTACTACTACTACTACTACTACTACTACTACTACTACTACTACTATTATTAACTATCATTATCATTATCATTATTTTATAGGAGAGCATACAAACCAGTGCATCACATAAAATATACTGGCTTGTTTAATTTCTATTTTATTAAATGAATTGTTAACTAATAGGCTTAATAGCTTTCCTTTATGGCAGTATTAGAAATAGAAATAATATTGAGTAATTCTAGAATTATCACCGGAAGCAGTACTTTAGTACTGTTCTCTGTTACATCAGTCACCATAGTAATAAAACAAATACTGAACTGTATTTATTTTCTCTCTGGTTCAATATCTATCTGTTAAGGCAGTTCCCCTATAATATTTATTATCCTTAATAGCTTAGAAATTCCACCAATAATCTATGTCCTTAGACTCTTTATAATTTTTCCCTGAGTGCTATTGATTTCTCCGGGAGGCTTTTTTATGAATGTAAAATTTTATTTTGTCTATTTTCCCTCATTTTTACCACATAAATGCCACATTTTTAAATTTCAGAATTAAATCTCAGGTAATTAACAAGACCATGCTTTGAAAAGAGAAAAAAATATAAGGCAAAGGCTATTTGGGACAATTTTCTAAACTTCTACCATTTTAAATGTAACTATCTTATCTGCCTACCTGCTGGGGCCAGAATTGATCATATCCAGGACATCAGATATGCTTACTATCTTTCTGCACCACATTGCTACTGCTATGCATTGTTTGTATGTGTGCAGTCTAGTTTATAGGCTTGTCTTCTGTGTCCCCAGAGGTGTCTAAAGCCTTAAATGACAAAATCTGAGGTCACACTTTATTGAACAAATCTCCATTAATTACTTCCAGCAGACCACTTGAATCAGCAGCCTTCTGCAACCTAATGAGATAAACTGTATCGAAAGATCCTGCACAAATGCAAAGGAGGAAAGTTTGGGATGATTTGTCATCTCTACTAATTAGAAGTGATTGTTTTTCCTAGGTCTCAAATAAAGCCAATATCTTAATACAAAGATATTCTACTTTAACTAAAGTTTAGGATTAGAAAGAATAGTCTCTCTCAGTCTTCACCATAACATTTCAAATTGAATTTGATGCAGGAACTGTACAGAACTGTTTTATCTAACCTGCCTAACTCTGTTAGGCAGTGATTTGAAGTGAATAAGTGCATACTAACACCGGTACATAAGTGATAAAACTTCAAAAGTGACAGTATTATGCAAATTATATTGAAATCCCCTATTTTTTTAATTTGTTGAGTACCATGTTCAAACTGTCATGTTTATGCACTACATCTGAGAGAAAGGGAGAGGGATGCATCCGTATGACATTTGTCTTCTGAAACCACCATTGTGCCTACTGAGGCTCTACTTCCAAGGAATGGCTGAGCTTTGCTTGCTGATGGGAAGTAGAAAATACACATTTCTCGTTTTCTCTGCTTCCACACACAGTCTCTGCTTTTCTTTATTCAATTGCCATTATCTCAGCCCATGAGTTTTTTAATCCTATTTTCTCTCCCATCCTTCTGAGGAAAGGGAGGGAGGGAGCACCTTGATGGGCACCTAGCAGTCAGCCATGGTAAATGCACAACAAAATTCATAAGCACAACCCTCCCTGTTGCCCAGCTATTAAACTGATTATATGGATTTTTCTGTATTGGCAATACCATCTGTCCAGTAAGGTTTAAACTGAAATGCATGAGCAAAAGTGATCTTTAGAGATCCAAAGGACATTTCACTGAGAACAAAATTCTTTATTTTGGCAAAACCCCATCAGGCAATTATGTCTGAACTGCTTAAATTTCACCTATAATTTTAACTAGGTATAAAATTTGACTTTAATTCTCATCTGCAGAGTTACTGAATATTATGGGACAAACACTTTATTTTATCCAATGGCAACTGAGATGATAAAGGAACCTACCATAACATAATAGTATATCTTAGTTAATGAATATTAAAATCTAAATATCAAAATATTCTCAAAGGTCCTGAAGAACATTAACCAGAATCTAGTTTTGTGTGGATAACACTTAATTATTTTTGCTCTTTCAATCTCTGCTGTGATGTTGTTCAGGAGTCAGTGAATATTGATGGTGGGACCCTGACAATAAGTTAGTGCTGCAGAAGGGGCTCTCAGGGTCAGACTGGCCACAGATCTGTATAGAAATCTTGTGAAGGAAGCCACATTAAGTGAAAATCTAGAATGCACAGCATCTCTGGTCTTGAGCACTCACTATGAACACCCTGAAAGGCACGTGTGTGTACACAAAGCGGGTGAAACAAACAGTAAACAGGTGCTAGGTGTCTCAGAGCAGCATAGGTGCTAGGATAATATACTCATCTCATACCCATTACAATGAGATTTATGTATCCTTCCACACAGAAAAAGCATGGCTTTTTCTGCATAACAAAATTTGGATGAAAGCAACATAGACACCTATAGTATCTACACCTTATCCCTGCCAATCCTTTCACCTAGACAGACCTCCCTTGAAGTCATGTTCTTCCAGAACTAATTTTCAGTTATTACTGTTTCAATTTACTAAATTCAGTCACCTCAACACTGAGTAATCCTCCACTGTTTTGTTGTTTGTTTTTTTTTTTTTTAATTTTCCTGAGGTTTATCTTTTCTTGTGTTTAATAGTTACTCTTTCATGTATCAGTTCCCATACCTTCTTTTCAGTTTCAGCAATGAATTCTATTTTCCCATGTTCTCCTGTATTGAACAGTCTGTGCACTAAATTATAAGCACAGCACTATTTTATACAAGTATAGGTATTTTTAATTATATTTGACTTGCTAGCTCATAGTCAAAATTACTTTCCCTTATTGTGTTCATTTATCTTTTTTTGCACAGATAAATCTGTATTTGCCTAGTTTCCATTACATCAATGTACAAGACATTGAAAATATCACGATATCTTGGTCTGTCTAATTACTAATAATTTTCTTTTATTCTGTTATTTTAGCTCCTGAAGGCTATTTCCCCAATTATTTAAATGGAGTTAGTCTCTCATATTTAGGCCACGGAATAGCATTGTGTAAAAATGGGTTTGACAGAATCATTCTCTGGAGCAGATATTTCAAAATCTTGCTCTGACATTAAATGTCATTGAAGCCTCTATTTCTTCTGGTCTTTCAATGATTATGTATTATCAGTTTTTATTCAAATTTATTTTTTTTTATTTTCTATTGAGAATTATTTTCATTGCAATTGCTTCACACCAAGATGTTTTAGGAGTCTAATAAGAACCTGTCTGTAAAGAGGAAAAAATATTAACTCAATAAAAATAAAGTTTAAGCTAGAAAAATATATGGAAGCCTACTGAACAAAAATATAAAGAAAATAATATAATTCTTATGGCATGGACGTATTTAGTGCCATTGATAGCAGTCATAGAGTGATAAGCACAGAAAAACATTATAAAGTAATGTCACAATTTATGAGGATGGCTTCAAGCAAACTAGATCTAGCAAAAATTAATTTGAAATATTTAAAGAACTGCATGTACAGTGGATGTAAACATTTATTTTTGAAGAAATAATGAGAAATGGGTGAAATTCTAGAAAATTGTATTCTTTGATAAAATGGAAGGAGGCTGACTCATTTTTTCTGTTATCCTCAGAAATATATGGAAAAAGATGTGCCCATCCGCAGGAAATAAATTCAGCATTAGTCAGTATGGATTCATCATTAACAAACATATCAATACAATTAAATTTTGTTCTGTGGTAGACTGTCAAGATTGAGAGTTGAAGGTTAAGAAATATAACATGGTGTAATCATGTCAAAGTTTTTGACAAAGCTATACTTGATATCTGTAAGAAAACAAGGAAAATGGTAGGATGCACATTCACAAATGGATGCAAGACTAGTGGGAAAAGCATACCGTACCCTTATGAAGGGGTCATCTGCCACCTGAAGATGAGTAAGGTGACATTTTCTGCTTGTCTGTTTTGGACAACAGTTACTAATTATTTTCATTAGTAGTCTCAGAAATTAAATAAATAGTCCTTTTATTTTACCTCTCTAATTTTATGAGACCAAAGCCTGCAAAAGATAGGGAAAGGATTAAAAAAACATTTTGATAATTTGGAAAGAGTTTGAAAAATATTCCAATCAAAAAGTACACTTAAGTATTGTAATTAGGTTTTAAAATGTTATCAAAACTTTGACAGATAATCTCTATGATTTTCCCAGGAGTGTATTAGATTATGATGGATTGTCAGCTAGTCTGTTGGAATGGAAACAGACTAATATACTTGATTGTCACTAGAAGGTATTGCTCATGACACCACCATCAGCCACATGGTTAAAGGAAGAGGAAAGTATCCGTTCTAATCTTGCAAACTTATAAAGACATCTACAATGTTGAAATGAAGCTGCCATTAAAATGACTCAGCCACGTAACTCATATGAGAGAGTGAATGAGGGGCAGAGAAATATTTTAATCAAGTCAGAAAATCATATCTGAAAGGTCTGAATATTTCAACACTGAAATACTTCTATCAGAATTCTAAAGATTTCTTATTGTTGATTATCCTTTAACCTATGGAGACTAGAGGCAAGCAGTCGTATTAAGGTGACTTGCTAACCTCCAAATAGCAGTGTCGAAAGATCAATATATTCAACTTTGAAGAGCTTTTAAAGAAAGGCATCTGATGCTATGGAAACAGAAGAAAAAAATAGGTTTGATGCTAACATCATCCATAAAATGAAGCAAGATGAGTTGAGAAGGAAAGTAACTTGAGTAATACTGTGATAAAGGACAAATAATTAAAGTAATGATTGTTGCTATTTCTTCCAATGCCATTCTTACGTCAAAATCTGTATGTATTCTTCCTTGAGAAAAAGTAACAAAAACCAGATATAATTACTTGCAGGTTTAGTGTATAGTGTGCTAGGAGGACAATTTGTGGGGAAAACAATTCTATTCTATATGTAGATAAGTTTGTTTACAACTAGTTCTAGAAGAGTGTTTTTATTGCAATTAAAATGAAAATGTTTTCCTTCAAATCTTAGTTAAAACCTGTGTCCTGTTTTTGGCTATCAGTTCTGCTTTAAAAAATCAATAATTGGAAATCAAAGATGGGTTTCATTCCATCTTTGGCCATCTAAACACTTAGTCACTTGCTTTGTGATTCATTTACTTAATAATTTTCCGGTGCTCTTGATGACTCTGTACAATACCTGTAGAGCTGGATGTGAAGCGCAATGAAACCCTACAGACAATCCATATCCTTTGGGAGAGACAGCAAGAATATACGTGTCTCTGCCTGTGCAATTAAAAACCTGTGGTTGTGGTTTAATCTGCTATGAAGACATTTAGATGCATGTGTCTAGACATCAGTACCCAGAGAAATGTCTGAGGCCTAAGCTTTGATTTATAGTGAGTAGAAATCTAGTGGAGGGAGTTTAGAGAGCTATTTAGCTGGGTGCCTGGCAGATGCTGAATCTTTGTCTTGACCCACGAAATGTATTGACCAGTAGTGAAGACTTGAACATGTGTAGAAAGCTAAACCAGGAAGATTTAAATCCTGCACTCAGCCTGGCCTAATCTGTAATTAAATTTAACTTATGGAGGTAGACATGTACTAAGAAACAGTACCTCTCACAGAGAACGAAGACATTCTGACAACTCCACATTTGCAGGAAAAAAAGCTCAGATGACCAACTTTAAATATACTTTGACATCTAAAATTCAACTAGTGTCATGACATCACTCCGTAAGAGTCTGTACAAAACCAAACAAGAATAACTAGCCCAGAAAAGAGTAAGGGAAGGGAGAAAGATTAATTTGATCTTCACTGTCATGTTGCCAATGACTGTTTTGGAGCAGAACTACATTTTGGCTGAAATAGGTCAATTTAGCAAGAAGATTTGGATAAGGTACTAATTTAATACCAGTGGTTCATGCATTAAAATTCAAAGATGTGATTCCTAGGACTGATCTGTGCTCAGGAAAGAATTCTTGCTATAAGCCACACTTCAGCTGTGCCTTCATCAATTTGTAGTATTAAAACCCCCCATATTAGCTACACATCTTCTAAAGTTTTAGTATTTATTCCCAAGATAAGAAAAATAACTTAGAAAAATATCAGGACAGCTTCATATTTTTAAAGAGAAATGTTCTTTCTTTGCCTACACTCCAGACAGTGAAAGCAGATGAACTTGCCCTAATCTCAAAGTGATTTCTTCATGGCAGTAAGTCATGATGATAAGAACATTAGCTTACTCTTATACTAACAATCTCAACATCTTGACTATTAGTTAAAGACAGTTCATGTCCCGCCAGCTTGGAAGGAGGATATAGTTATCAAGATTTGCCTAGGAAAGAAAACCAACGATAACCCTCAGTATGGCAAAGAAACATGATACGGCATATTGCTTTTTAATTTGAAACTTTCTATACCAAGGATGCATTTGCATAAATCTCATAATTTGGAGATAATTGTCACTTGGTCTAGCCATTCTTTTGCTTCAGAGATGAGCAACAGCCAAGGCAGATGGCTGGACTGAATAAAAATATTTTTGCAAAAAGCTATATTGACTTTTACTAACCCAGTGCTATAGTTCAGGCTCACACCAATGACAGAGGTTTAGCACAGAGCTTAGTTGGATAATATTTATTTCCAGAGGGTCTTTGGACATGCAAAATCACATAAAACTGGAAACTTAGAGCTCTAATTTCTAGCAAAGTTTATTTCATTTGGAATGTCAAAGCCAATTTTTGTTGTTTATTTAATACTGATGATTTTTCTGTAATTGTTTTATGCAATCTAAAAGTTTTATCTAAGCTTCACGCTTCATCACTCAGTTTATGCAAGAGCAGACTAATTTTAGTAAACATTTAAAATTTTTTATCTGATATTAGTGAATTTACTCTACAGTTGAATGATGAGGATTTCTAGAATTGTGGCTATCCAGACTACAGCAGCTGTCTGGATGTCATAGAAATAGATAAAAGTTAGCACATTTTTGCTAGATACTTGAAAGTATTTTGCAACCTTATGTTTTTTTTATTTGCCTCACTATCAACAGCCAAGTGGATAATGATAAAACTATTCTCTCTTAAAAACAACTTTTAGAATTAAGAACTCTTCATAAAATAATGATTTTTTTTAAAAAAAGTCCATAGAAATGGGTGGTTTCTACAGAGCTTTATAATAATTTTTTTTTCTTTAATTTAAAAATAAATTAATGGAATAAATTTGTGTTATTGAAGAGAATACCAAACATTCATTTCCTAGGTTCAATTTCATTCTAAACTAGCAAGCACTTAACACTGTCAGCCCCTTGTGCTTTTAGCTGAATAAAGGTCAGATAATCAGACATCTGAAAGGACAGCTCATTTATCATCCTTTGATAAATGTGTCAGTAGCTAATCTTTAGCAGTGGATGATAACACTACACAATGAAAAGTTAATGGATTCAAAGCACTGAATTTACCACAACATGGATGTAATGATGCTGTAGAGTGGAAAGTTCAATTTTATTCCCTATTTTATATGAAATTATATTTTTGTCTGAAAGCATTAATTACCACAATCTAAACATTATTCTGATAAATTGTGTTCCGCAGAGGACAAGAACGATCTAGATAAGAAATTGTAATTATAGAACTGATTGAAGTATTATTTGATCAGTCTAATGTAGTATTTCTATCCCATCAAGCTAATTGCTGAATCCTCACCAGTTTAAAAATTACTGTTAAATGTGTCTTGCTACAAGTTAATATATATCATTTCAGTAGCCCATGTTCTCATTTATATCTCACCTATGATTAATCAAAAATCAAAATTAATATAGTCATCCTAGACCTAAAACTGAGATTGAGACTACATGTCTACTTTAGGCTGTATCTTGTCAGCCTTAGGTCATCATCCCTGTATAGGTATTTGAAATATTCTAAGGCATCTCAAATGATCACAAACATACATTTAGACTTTTGTTCATTTATTTTCTTAAAACTTTATTAAATATTTTTTAATCTAATTTTGTAAGTATCATAAAACATAAGAATAACGCTGAAGAAGATAGGTGGTAAAGAAAAATGATACACAGAACTAATTAGATTCTTATATTCCTTGGATTGATACCAGAAGGAAAATGTCTTACATATAATTTTATATTACTTGATGACCACAGCAGGTCTCAGCTTCCCTTTTCCTTTATCATCTTCTCTATCTCTTTGAAGAAGTTCATGGCAGAATCACATGAAGACTATTTTTTTCTAGAACTCAGATTATGGCAATTATGGTTAAAACTCTTGATGTTCATTGGTCAGCTGTTCAAAGTGGAGGGCCTTCAAGGAAGTATATAGTATTCTCTTAGTTTCTATTGAGATTGAAAAGACTTGGGAAGGTCCCATACAGGAAAAGGATGATGATAGAGACAATATCTTATATTTTGGTAATTGAAAACAGCCTGAAACCAGCCTGGAGAAATTTGTCAAGGTACCTTGCGACCTCGTAATCACATTTTTCCACAGAAGGGAACAATCTAGACCTAAGTGGCTTGTGTTCTGGTTTACAGTATGAATCAAGAAATTTTAGATTTAGTACTTTAAATAGACCAAAGAAAATATATGCCTTATTAATTAGTGTATGAATTAGCCTTATTTCCTTAATTCTAAAGAAGATTCAAGTAACTATATCTATCTTATAAGGCAGTTTAGCCAGCACAAAGGAGAGAAGAATGTAATAGAGTTAATATCCAATGTTTTAAATATTCCAATCACCACATTTATCCAGTTGTCAATCATATTTTTCACCATAATAGTTCATACATATATTGAGGAAATCAAAAATATTTCCTGGCAGTATAATTTTCAGGTATCATTGTCATAAGAGAGGCACAGGAAAGTTTACTGCACATTGTATATCAGTCTTGCAAACTCTCTGTTATGATATTTGAGTCAAACAGTGGAATAGGAACTTTCTTTAAAAAAATAATTCAAAAAACATGGAAAAAAAAAGAAAAAATATTCTGATTGATCAATATTTTTTTTTCCTATCAGGTAGCTTAGCTGACACCTGTGGTGTATCTAGAAAAGAAGGCTTGAGACCATTTACAGTAAATCTAGAAATATGAGTGATTGAAAAATATTTTTTTACAATGTCTTTAATATTGGTGTCAACATTTCAAACAATTTGCCATGATAGCTATTACTCAAAGTAATAAACTTCAATAATTTTATAATAAAAGCTTATATGAAAATTTGTACCTAATTTCTGGACCTACTAATTAACACCAAGAGGACAACATTGGAGTAGAGAAATAATACAATAAAAGCTAGAAAATAGTTTATAATCAGATGAATACTCTTCACAAGTCTTTTCAGAGCAAAACAAAAGGCTTGCATAATACATTTTTCTTCTTTCATGAGTATTTTGTGGTAGGACTTAAATTTTTCTCTCAAATATTTTTGTAATTAGACAATTTTCGTATAAATTGTTCTTGGATAATAAGATAATATGTCATTCAATTGGGAATAGCTTTGTGTTATAATAAGTGAACAGGAATTCTGATTATCACAAGATAATAATACATGAAATATAACATTTTTATTTTCATTAATTGATGGTAAAAATGGGATTTCTACTGTCTTACTTAAATATTTATTCAAAGTACATTAAAATTGTGACTAATGCAAAAATTACTAAAGCACTTAAAAACATTGATGTTAAAATTATTAAAGAATCAAAATACATGAAAACAAATAGGAAACATAAAAATCATATTAATGGAAACTCGTATGCTTGCTTCAACGATATCACTTCCTATTTGGAATTATATGACAGTCTACAAACATAGTAGTGAGAGATTGTGTCAGGAAAACTCCTGCAAAATGAAAAAAGCTTTTTAGTACTCAGAGTAGAAACAGGAAGAATAACTGTAGTGGCACTGACTGGCTTGAGCACAGTCAAGATAATTCAGTAACAACTGCAGACAGAGAATTAAAATTTTTATATTGAGTTCTTAAACTCAATATAAATATAAATCATTAAATGGGCTATATTTGAAGGAGAAATGTTTCCAAAGTGAAATATAAATTTTCTGTGTCTTTTCACTTTAAACAAAGAGACAGAAATTGTAGAAAACATCTTTTTAGGTTCATCCAAACTTCTGGGTATTTCAGAGTTTTATTTCTTTTCCACTACACTACAAATTTTACAAGGGTGACTGTTTCTCATGAAAAATACAGAGATATATGTAGAAAACTACTGCATGATCCTATGTGCATCACATGAAATCCAAAGAAAGGGTCAAATTATTTTTTTATAAGTATGCTGTCAAAACTTTTAAGTATATGAGTATTGCTGACCACAAACAATTGCTGTAATATTGCTTTAAGATACAATTCTACAACATATCCAAGAGGGCTTTACGAGTGTTTGGTCAGATCTGAAATGTCCTTCAAAAAGTTTAAGACATTATACATCCACTGATGTATAAAATTCTGTCTAGACAAAGTGCATAAAAATCTCAGTCTTTCACTAATCCATCTATCACTAGAACTATCAATGATCTCAGAATGCAGGATGAAGAAGGAAAAAGAAGCAGAAAAGCAAAGTGGTTTAAAATTGTACATTGTCTTATATGGGAAGTGCCAGGTTAAAATTTCTACTTTGTTTTTTTGGATTTTATATCACCATAGGGCTTCAGTTTGTCTCAGAGCCTAAGGATTTTCAGAATCATGATGGTTCACATTCACTGAAGAAAACAGATGCTTTCAAAATTCTGTTAAGCAAATAGGTCTGGGATTAGATAATAGGAACAGTGGGATAATGTGAAAATGAACAAAGCTGCTCAGAGATGTTTGTGAGAGACTTTGAAAACATACCATATTTTATGATTGCTATTTTTTTTTACAATGAACAAAGTATAAAAAGTACATTTATGTTGTCTTGTTTCAGATGGATTCTCACACACATTATTACTGTTGCTATTGCTATTGTTATTATTAATACTACTACTCCTGCTATTGTTCTGCAGATAATGTAATGGAAGATGAAAAACCCAAGAGATTTGGAGATATGCAAAATAAACTCGCAGACCATGTTGTCTTTGAAAATAATATATATCACTTGTGAAAATATGAAGTGAATAAATTGCAAAGCCATAATCAAAGGAGATAGCCTCCTAGCTCAAATCCAAATTATTCTCTCCACATCTTCCTTGAAAATTGCTTAAAGGAAAAAGAAATAAATTATCTCTGAAGCAATTTTATCTTCAACCCTAGATGTTGAATTATATGTGTGTCTATGACAATGCTTACTGTAGACAGCAATTGGAAAATTTGGGCTTCTTTTGCATTTTTTTGAACATTACAGCTTTGTCCCAGATTTCCTACCACAATGTTAAAATTACGTGTTCCTGTTCTCCAGTTTTTCTGCCTTTGGCTATTCTTATTTGGGATAATTTTCCTTTCTGATTTTGTTTTTTAACTGAATCTCAGCTCTTCTTAGACTATCTTGGATGATTTTCTGTCCCTTTAAATTCTGAGCAATGGAAACGGCAATTTAAAATTTTCCAAGACTTTTCCTGCCTCTTTCCAACTCTTATCTACTTGTCTCTGAATCTCAGAGCCATGGAATGGCTGCCATTGGGAGGGAATTTTTCAGTTCATGTTGTTCAATCCCTCTGTGTAAACAGTCAGGAGCCAACCACCTGCCCATGTACTTATGGGTGCATCCCATCAGGACACATGCATTTATGTATGGATGGTTTTATTAAGTACTACCTGGTCTCATGCTCTTCTCCCAAGAATAAGTCTTCCTTGCTTTAGAATGTCCCTTCATCTCCAGGGCCTTGGATTTGGGAAGGAAAAAAAAATGTTTTGATGTAGTGGAATTGAGTGCATCCTCAGAAAGGTATTCAACAACACTCAGCTGAGTGTTTTGGTTGATTCACTCAAGGAAAGAGATATCATGCAGATATGGATCTTTGAAAAGCTTGAGGAGCAGGCTATGCAAATGCCATGAAGTTAAAGAAGGCCAGGTTCCAGGCCTTGTGTCTGGGTTGAGGCAGTATCCAATATCAATATGAAATGGAAAAAGAATGGGTGGAGAGCAATCCTATGAAGAATGACTTCCATATACTGTTGCATGAAAAGTTGGACATAAGCTGGCAATGTGAGGTTGCAGCCCTAAAGGACAATCACATCCTGTGCTGCATCAAAAGCAGCATGGGCAGTAGGTTGAGGAAGGTGATTCTGTCCCTCTGATCTTTTAACACCCTATCTAGGGGTGTACTGCATACAACTCTGCTGCCCCAAAAATAAGCATGTGAACCTGTTGGAGGGAGTTCAGAGGAAGCCACAAAGATGATCAGAGGATGGAGCACCTCTCTTATGATGACAGGCTGATAGAGTTTCGGTTGTTCAGCCCGGAGAAAAGAAGGCTTTGGATAGACCTTACAGCACCTTCCAGTACCTAAATGGGGCCTAGAAGAAGGCTGAAAGGGGACTTTTGAAAAGAGCAAGTAGTGACAGGACAAAGGGGGAACGAATGGCCTTGAACAGAAAGAGGGCAGTTTAGATTAGATAGTAATAAGAAATTGTTTACTGTGAGAGTAGTGAGACCCTGGCACAGGTTGTTCAGAGAAGCTGCAGATGCCCCATACCTGGAAGTGCTCAAGACCAGGTTGGGTGGGGCTTTGAGCAAGTTTTAGTGGAAGGTGCCCTTGTCCATGGCAGGGAGCTGGAGCTACACAGGCTTTAAGGTTCCTTCCAACCCAAACATCTATGACTTTGTCATTATTCTCTGATATATAGGAACTCTACAGACTTCTATATCTCTTGAATATATTTCTTTATGAAAGGATGTTACAAGACAAAGTAAGCTGAAAAATTTTGATTCCTCAGAGGTGAAGGAAGCACAGAACTGAGTTCTCTTCCATCGTGGGAATATCATAGGAATAGTCTGTATGGTGAGAAGGCAACACTTTCTACCACAATGTTTTTTTCTAGGGAGAAGAGTTGTGACAGGTATGCTGCTATTGAGTGTGGGTTTGATGCAGTTTAAGCATGGACTGGCTTGGGTCTGAGCAGAAATGCAAAAACAGACAAATGTGTTAGAATTTCCACATAACTACTAGAAGAATGCAGGCGGATGAATGCAAATGAATGCAGATCTGGATTACATTGTGTATAAAACCATACACAACGTGATCCAGAAGAAGGTTCAGTGATGGAGAAGTTTTACTGGTGAAGGGCCAGTCACAATCAGACTTTCTATTGACTAAATAATAGATTTTCATCCCTTGCACTTTTGGACTTTGATTTTCATATGTACTTTATGTTGCATTTTAAAATTCATTATCACTTTTGTGAATCTAAATCAAAGGACTTAATTTTTACTTCTTTCCTTTTCTGGGCTGCTAAGGAAGAACTTTCTAGCTTGGATTTTTTCATGACTTCTTCTACTGTGTCTCCATAAGTAAGGATGAAAGAATAAAGTTTATACAGTGATAAAGTTTATACAGTGATATACACTTAAAAAGTGATGACTAATATTTCTGTTATAATTTTAGGTCACATTTGATGCAGTTGTTAAAGACATGATCATTTCACTTGAGCATTTTTTTTTACTTCTGACTTTGTCAGCTAGTTTTATCATTGTCATAATTTATATGTACTTTAAGCAGGATGTAATTTGTAGTCAAATTACTTACCTCAAACATTTTATATGTCACTTTTTGCTGTACCCAAATATTCTTCATTTCACAAAGCTTTTGGTATGCATGGGATTGTTCATACAAAACCCTTCTTGTCTTCCAAATATGTATTTCACACCTTTGTCAATAAAGGTTGCCATTGTCAGTCTCAAGCAAATAATTGCTTTTGGTCAGATATTGGGCTATTTAACTATTTAACAGAACTGGAAAATATTTTGTGGACATTTACAGTGTATTTGTGCTTCTAATGTTTAACAGATAAAGTCTATTTATTTACACTCTGTTGAATTTCATAATCTGAGATCCTAATTGAGAACCAAATGTTTGATGGATTAAATCAGAAACTATAGATATCCCTATCTGTCCATGACCAAATCTACATAGATATACTTAGCAGTTCCTTAGGTTAATAGCACAGACATTCTGGTAATTAATTAATTTAACCTACTAATTCATTAGTGATACTCAGTAACTTTTGAACTGCCATTTACAGCATAAGAGACACAATTGAAAACTGGATGATTGAGGCAACTCTAAGAAATTTATTAGGTCCAGCCAACCCAGAATATATTAATTACTAGATGAAAAATGCTAATTGTTACATGTAGGAAAATACATAGCAAAGCCACCCAAGATTACTCTGCTGATTGATCTGCTGACCTGTGGAAATGTTGTCACTATTTGCAGAATATATAGAGATTTCACAAATATAGGTCTCAGCCAGTCAGAGGCATTTTTATCAGGAAGAGAACAGCTCTGCCTCCGTTATTTTAACAAGATAGCTACAGAGGTATTTATAACACAATTGCAGTAGGAACGTGCAGCGGACATTTGTCTTCAACTGAAAAGATATTTTTCCCCCCATAATTTCTTCTACCGTATTCCTATTAATTCTTACATATTATATATGTAAGAATTACATATATATGTACACAAAATATGAACTATATAAACCTTTACAGACATACCAATAAGTGGCTTTTGCATTAAAAGTAACTGATCAATAAAGAATTATCTTATCTATCAAAGGGTATTTGATGTTCACAATAGAGTAGGAAGTGGCAAAATAAAGAAAAAAATATTTTACTTATTTCTCTTAGTTTTATCTAAAAAGAATTTCAAAGCTTACCTTGAGGCTGCCATGAACAAAATCTATCATGTAAGCGGCCACCTGTGAACAGTTTCTACAAAATTTGGTGGAGGGCATTTATCATTCCTCAATTAAAATGTCAAATCTAATTAGACTTCCCCTCAACACACTGTATCTAACACAGTGGTACAATGAGAGGAAGACTTTCTCTTGAATTACTAAAAAGCAAAGGGGTTATCGTGAAAAATCCAAGAGAATCAAGGGAGCCTTTCTGTAGCATCCCCAAACGTAAGGGAGTTAATTCATCAGCTGTTTACAGCCCGTAAAGTATCTATGGATTTGATATTTTACCTGGATGAAGGACACATTCATTCTCATAAGACTACAGACCAAATTGTTCTATGATTAGGAGAGATGTGTCCAAGATTCACAGGTTGTTTTCATAGTGACTGGCATCATATATTGGCTGTTTGGCAGAGTGGAGACTTCATTATCCATTTTTTGGTATTTGTTTTTAATCCAGTATGACATATTTAACAGAGCTAAATACCAAATGATTAACAGTATGTTCTTTTGAAAAAGGTTTTCAAGTATCTTTCTTTTTCATATAAGGTCTGTTCAGTCCACCCTGCCAGTCTGAGTAATAGGAAACACAGTGGAAAGCAAAATGTTAAATATTATTAATAGTAACTTAAACAATTTCAGAGAAACACATATTTAAATAAAAAATACTACTGTTAGCTATAAGAAATAAACTAAAAATTATCAAATTAGTAAATATTCTCTTCTTACTGATCTAAAAAAACAGCAAGTGTCATGTGCAGACATGCATAATGCAGTTTAATGACTTGAAGACATTGATCACCATACTAATAACACTCTGTAGGCTGGTAAAATTGTATCTGCACTTAAATAGAATTATTCACTTTCCTTAACTGAATTCAAAATTCAAACTTTAACAATAATGGTTTTGTTATAATGGACAAGCCAGAGTAGTTATAGAATTATGTAACTCCTCTTTTTCTCTCCCTTTAACCAACTTCCATTCATTCCAAATATAGTAACTGGGTAATTCAGTTTGGATTTTTTGGAGTATTTTTATTTCCTGTTGCCATTGTTGGAGATAGTGTTTTAGCTCCGTTTTTTGGGTTTTTTTTGCAAGATTTGTTTTCATTTTTATATTTATAAAATATTTCTAATTGTCAGAATCCAGTACTGTCTTTGTAGGTTCTTTTAAATATTCCAAACAAGGAGGTTTTTATTTTTAATACCAAATTTATTTTCTAGTGAATATTTTATATTACATGAGACTTTGAAGCAATATAATGAAATCACAAGGCAAACAAAATCTTACAATTACAATATATAGTTGGAAGTAATACAGATGTGATTCCTATTACAGGTCTCTGTAAGCTCAACATTATGATTCTGGGTGTTCTCAGTGTTCAGAAAGAATAGGTGAGTTAAAGCCAGCTCAAGCCCTTTGCTCTCTTCAGACTTAAAGTTGTTATTTTGTTTTAATTTTTTTTTTTTTTTTGAGAGCCATGCAGGACTGACTGGCTTAGGAATGTAATACTTTGTATCAGCTATTGGAGGGAAGGCCATTTACACAACTACTTGACACAATCAACAGATTCAGTCAATTGCTTGGAGTAAAGGTTCTTCTGGTCCCATTTATGCTATGCTTCCTTTGCTGTGCTCCTGCAGGTCCACAAGGGAGCAGAGGTCATCCCTGAGGCCCGTGGAGGGCCCCAGGTCACAGCAGGTAGAGAGAAACTGGAGGAAGCTGCAAACTGCGGGGACACAATGCAGAAGCAGATGCTGAGAGGAGCTGCAGCCCATGGCAGGTCTCTGCTGGAGCAGTGCATTTCTGGTGGTCTGCACTCCATGGAGAGGGCCCACACTGGAGCAGTCATTGGAGAACTGCTGACCGTGTGAAGGAGCAGCTCATGGAAGACTGCAACCCTCATGAAGTTCCATGCCGGAGTAGTGGAAGAAATGTAAGGAAGGTGGAGTGGCAGGGGCAAAATATTACAAGCTGACTGCAAACTCCACATTCCCTGCATGCCACTCAGGGGGAGGAGATAGAAGAATCAGGAAAAATGAGTTAGTTCAGTATGAAACATCAACAATGAGAAATTGAACCTGGGAAGAAAGAGGGAGGGAAAGCATTCTTAGTTTTGTCCTTTTTTCTTGCCATCTTACTCTATTTTTGTTGGAAAAAATTTAATTACTCCTCATCTTTATTTCAACCCACAAGCATTTCCGTCACATTTTCTCCTCCAGTTATTTTGGGGAGGGAAACTGATGGGAGTGGCTTAGTGGAAATCTGATAGCCAACAAAATTTAACCTACTGCACCTGTCTTCTCTAAAACTTCTTTTATTTATTGGTCACAAAAATAAAATGGAGATTGACAACCATTCCATGATATTCCACATAATTATTCTCTGTAACTAGAAAACTGGCAGTGACTGCTCCTCTTCTGTTGATAGTACAGTTTTTCTAGAAAATGAACATAAAGAGATACAGTAGGTAACAAAGTATAAACCTAAAATTCTCTCCTGCTCATAAATATTTTCTTCTATCATGGATGAGACAGAACAAATTGCTAAAAAAGGAACTGAGAAGAGCACCTTCTATGTGGCAACACAGGAAAATATTATTTTGCTTTCATCATTTTTTGGCAGGTGTTTTGACAGCCCTCAGTAACTAAAAATATTAACAGTATGTCAGAAAGTTAATGGACTTCACTCATTATGTGTGTACATCCGTTGGAAGCTACAGTGTGCTAATTCATAAAGTAAGAAAACTGTGTCATTGTGTTTTGTTTTGTTTTCAAAGATTTTACCTAAAAATAAATTGTAAAATATTTATGCCCAAACTTCTTTAATGGAAGATTGAAGAGTCAGCAATTGTCCACAGCATTAGCCAGCATCAGTTAAATTATGTCTGCAAAAGACTTTTGGAAACTGGCTGACGAGTACCAAGAAGACACCTTAAAATATCATCCCACAAATGATCTATTGTTCTTGTTTTGATAAATCTTGTCTTTATGTTGTTATATACCACATAAGTTTATCTGTATTCCATTAGTTTTCATGCAATCACCTTCTATTTTTGTTCTTGGCTTTTTGTTTTTTATTCTTTCAATAGATCTTTTTGTTGTGTGATGTGGAACTGGAGTGTAGCATAGTAGTTATTGTCTATAACAAAACTTCTGAAAAAACTCCAACCAAGCAACAAACAACCACTTCCAAGGAAAGAAAATTGTTAAGAAGAGAAAATGTTAAGAATGTTAAGAAGAGAATCAACTTACCCATACTAGATTTTTACCAACAAGATACATTTATCCTTATCTTTATAAAAATGTCTTGGGATCTCTTAATGAACGTTAGTTACCAGGGCACTGATACCAATTTCCAAAGTAATTTCTCTCAAATATATCATCATCTTGATAAAACATCATACCACTGCTTGCTGGGAAAACAATTCATTGTATTTGCAATGTGCAGACAAACCATCTTGATGTGAAACAAAGAGTCGAAGAGTCTCTGCAGAGAAACAAATACTGATTAAAAATCCTATCGTCACTAGCTTTTATAGCCAAACTGTATTATGTGGAAATACTGCCACAACCTTTAGAAATTCAGATCAAATTAAGACCAGTATAGTACTACATTGAATTTTATAAGAGGCAAGAATGTTGTTGTGCACCTGATTTAAATGTGATTTTATTGAACTACATGACTATTTTGACAACAGTTAAAGTAATCAAATATGGTATTAATTACAGCAATTAGAGGTGATAGCATTATTTGCAATAAGGTTTCCTTTTTTCTATGTGTCTGATAACTTAGCCAAAAGTAGCTAAACTATATTCTTCTGAACATTCAGATTCTAAACATACATGCCTGGTTAAAAAACACAAGAAAAGTAAAAAAAAATCAAACACACAATGCTGGACATTTCTCTGAAATAGGGTGAAGGAGTATATCTGAGTTTTTATCCATGTTAAAGATGTTTAGAAACTTCTTTAAAGACTTTTTGCCCTATGCTTTAAATTGCAGAGAAGAAATTTGTCTGGAAACATGGATTTTTGCCAAGTTTGTAAAAAATATGTAAAAAACCCCTCAATTAAGCCAAATTACACATCTTTTAAGAAGTTTGCAATGCATACATACTCAATTGGAAAGCAAGACTTTGGTGGCCACATGCTATGATACATCAGATCAGCATTTTCCTGATCATTCAGATCAGCTGTTCCCTTCTTCTGCAATAGCAGTTTGTTCATGCCTGCTTTTCAATCCAGGATCAACAACACCCTTCCCTTACATAAATGTAAAGCCTTTTCGACATTCTTAAATTTCTTCTTGCATGTGCAGTGAGGAACGGAACAGTTGGAGCAAGAGGAAATGCTAATGTGGATTCCAAAATATAGAAGCATATACTGACTAGCTTAGGAGAGTCACAAAATAAGTGAGGTTGGAAGGGGCAGCTGGAGGTCCTTTAGTCCAACCTCCCTGATCCAACAAGGTCTCCTAGTGCCTGGATCTTTCAATGACCAAATCTCCTAGCCCATCTTCATGATCCACGATCACTGTATGAAACTAGTCTTGGGGAAACAACTGAATTACACTTTAGAAAAAGGAGCAAATGAGCAACGGTAAAAAAATCCTGTTGCTCATATGACACAAGTCTGTAAGTTGGCAATATTTAAGATTGATAATGAGTTTGCAACAAGGTTACTAAAACTGGATTTTGAGCAATCTGCAAATAAAATATTATTATAATATTACTTATAAATACATTTTGTTAAACTCAGGAATTTTTGCTAGCTTTTCTCAGAGACATTTGGTGCCTTTTTAAAAATAAAAGTGAAATTAATTCATGAGTTTTTATACCAAGCCACCTTCCTATAATTCTTTGTTGGTTTTTCAGGTTTTCAACATCTCATTTTAGATTGTGTTTTCTTGTCTGTTTGCATTTTCTCAGTGTCATGGTTTAAGTCAAGCTAGAATTTGGACACAAAGTCATAATACCTTGTATTCTCCATTACTGTAAAGTTTAATTTAATTGGTAATTCACACACTTATGATTTATCATATTGTATTTACATACTCTTCTTACACACCTGTTCATCAGTGATATGTCCTGTTTTATACTGAGTCTAGAATTTCTAATGCTCATTAGAATTCATAATTTTTTATTCATTCTGACTAGAATTCATATTGACTCTGAGAGAACTGTGAGCAGCTATGAAGGAATTAGCAATGTCCCCCATGCTGGGGTAATGAGTGTTGGAAAAAAGGCATTTGAGGGTTAAATGATCAATATAATCTGACTCAAAGAGAACTTAAATTCTCTGCCTCAGGGAAAAAGGAGTCCCTCAACATATGTGAAAACTGAATTCCACATTCAAATGAGATGAAGAGTAGTTTATATCCTGGCATCTAGAATATCCCACCAAGGAAAACCAGACAGTAATAACTGGAACACTTAGAAATCTGTTTACAAGAAATGACTGCATGCATCAAGAGTATATTCTGATCTTTGATTTTAGAGTCCAGTGGTGGAACTAAATCAAAATGCTTGTACCATGTCCCTACTGAAAAGGAACAGATGGCCTTGATCTCTTGTGTATGAAGATATTTTTGCTCATATGCTTCTGCAGCAAAATTTATCCCCCTAAAAAACAACTGGAAGTGGGGATAGCTGAATGAGGGCAAGGGATGGGAGAAAAAGACAAGACTGTGAAACACAAATGACAGAAAAAGTCTATGAAATCTTTAAGAGTCTGCTTCATAGCTGATGGATTGTTTGGTTATAAATTATCAAAGTTTATTATAAGATCAGTTTACTAACAGTAGATCACGTTTATTGTGAATAATTACTGGAAAATATACAGGCAGTTGAAATAATATTATCAGGCACACAGAAAACCACCTTATTGTTGCACATCATTGCAAAATATAACTAAATTATAATGGAACAAAGCTGTGCAATGTTACAGTTTTTTTACATTTCTTTCCTCTTTTTTCAAGTCTTTCATCTCTTCATCATCATATATAAGGAAAATAATTTTCTCTAACTTTCCTCACTACTTTTCCCATTTTTCTTCTGCTACTTCACCTTTTTTCACTGTTGCTGACATTTGTAACAAGGTTTCTTGATTTTCTACAAGACTTTCATAGCTATTTTAATGTCTTGTACCAAAAAGATATCTTGGTGATATTCCTCAGAGAGTTTTTACTCACTTTTGCCAATCTAGGAGAACTAGAATTTTAATTATGTTGAAAAATTTCTGATGAAGTGACTGTCTGCTCCTTCCCCAGAAGAGCCATTCCATCAGAGCAGAAAGGTCTGGAAAAGTATGGACCAAGGTATCTTACACTAAATTAGCATCCCAAACATAGAAGTTATATTATCATCCTTCCTGCTCCAGATGATGAACTGGATGAATGACTATAGATATTAATTAGAATGAAGAAATCTATTCAGATTATATTTTAAAAGAAAAGTCTGAGCTGGAAGTGTCTTGAGGAGAGGAAAAGTCCATGAGCAGTAAGATTTGTCTTGTATTTTTCTCTGAACAAATTGTACTTGTTGATCTTTCAGTTAATGTAGTTAATGTGTAATTAAGGAGATGTATTCAGAAATAGTAGACTAGTAATCTTCGCTCCTTTTATAATTTTGTTAGCATTATATTGGTGACTTAATCTTCATATACTCTGTGGATCTGTCTGGTATATAATAGGCATATTATTAATCTGCAATTTCATGGACATTTGTGCCAAAAAATGATACTGGATAATGTGACCCACTCTGCACTCCAGGCCCAATTATGTGCATTTAACTAAGGCCTATCTTTCTCACAGATATTCAAACTGCACTACAGCTCTTCAAGAGATGAGAATTTCAGTATTTTGTAAATTTCAAAGGAAAAACATATTCTTCATCGACATATATAAATTTCTTATAATTGGAATATTTCCTTTAAAATACACAAAATACGTTGGATATTATTATCGCTTCCAAAAAATCAAGACTCAAACAAGTAATTTAGCATAATAACTTTAAAAGGTGGCTACTATAGCAGATATAGTAATTCAGTTTCTGTATTTGTCAAAAGAGCATATGAGCAGACAGAAAAATAGTAATTTATGCATGTCATCTCCATTATCTTTTCCATCTTCTCCTATATTCTCCATTTTCAGATATTTCAGTCTCCCATATCAGTCCAGAATTAATATCCTTGAAAAAAAACATTCATTTATAGAAATGAAACCACGTACATTTAAATTACTTAATGGATGGGTCAGCTTGGCAAACAAAACTAAAAATTAAACTGTTGTTCTGGTCAGGTGGAGAAAATAAATTACTCATATTTATCACATCCACCTTAGATGAAAACTCTGAAAAGAAGCAAAAAATTCGAAGTTCAAGCTATTATTCATATCTTCCTATAATTTGCAAAGACCTAAGCTGGGAAAAAAGTGATATCTTTTATTACTGTATTAGTTGTCTACACTCATAATATTCTTTTCTATGTCCCAATTTCCACAGTGCTTAATCACTGCATTCTGATATAGAGAAGCTAGAAACAATAATCTGTCATTTGCCACGCATAGTTGCTTCTTTTCTCCTTTTAATTTCGGCAAAAGAATTGTAAAAAGACACACAAGTATTGTAGCAGTTGGAGAAAGAAGAAATTAATCCCTTTCAGCTTTCAGTTTGCTTAATCTCTCACTTTACCCAAACCAAAAATGTCCAAAACTACCAAACTAATGGAATCATATTGAGAAAATGCTAAGAGGTACTTCAGGCAACTGAATTTTGTGTGTCATTCAGCTGGGCAGTGCTGACACACGAAGAGAAATACTTAGGCACTGATTATTGCATTGCCTCATCAGTAATGCTCTCATTCATCTTACCTAACCCTGGAACAGATACCTACATGGCCTGAGCAGTGTCATTTATGGGCACTGGAGCAAAACAAGAATTTACAGGATGCAATTTATCTCATCCTAATGAATGCTAAAAATAGAAGAGAGAAATTTTGCTATAGAAGCATCAACCTAGTTATAGGAACGCGGTGATTTAAAATCAGATGGAGATTAAGCTCCAAACAAATTTCTCCACATCCACCCTCTCCCTCTGGTGAGAGAGGGCAGAGTTCAGAGCGCTGGCTGCCAGCAACTTCTCCAAAGAAGGAAAAGATCAAAATGTGGCCCTCCCTCGTGTGTGTGCTCCCTTCTCTTCCCTCTGAAGCCACTCTCCCCAGGGAGGATTCGTGTGGTATAGAATAAAAACACAGACATGCCCACGCGGCTCTAGGCTCCACCTTCTTCTTGGCACCTGCAAGCAAAACTAGAACAAGTGACCAATGAGGAAGATGGAACTGGATGATGTTAGATCATTCATGGTTGATGTAATGAACATTCCAAAAAACACACCTTAGTAGTTATAAATTGGACATGTTTTTCCTTATAAAATGCAGGGACATATAAAAGATTCATAACTGCCTCAACAGACTCTGAACATTTGAAGCTTCCTAAATGAGCTTTTAGGAACACTTGCAGTACCATAATAACTGTGTCTTTTCTTGAAGATTAAAAGAGATTACATTTTCTTTTGGGCAACTTCACTTTACTTATAAATTGTT
>JAWWMU010000054.1:7705972-7729251 GCA_035048155.1 Cinnycerthia olivascens | reverse complement strand
CCCATACCTCGAGGTGCCTGTTGCCATTCTGTCTGCAGGACTGACTGCAGCAAAGGAGCACTTGTGTGAACACTTATGATTATTCTCCAAAGGAAGAATTAATATATTTCCCTTAGTTACATGTCTAGTAAGTTATCGAAGCCATTAAGTCCAAAGAATAAAATAGCTGTTTAGCAATTTTTTTTTTTTGTTTAATTAATTTTTAAGTCTCAGTTTATGGACAGACAACTGTAGGTACATGCACTAAAAAGAATGGTTTCTACCACCATCTACAAACCACAGCATGGTATTTAGCACTTTGACCCAAAATGCTCTAGTATATCAGAATAATAAACTCACAGCAGAAAAGTTATATTCGAACACTGATAAACTTGATGTCAACAGAAAATTAATGGAGTAACATCAGACTAATAATTATTTCCCTCCTGAAGAATTTTAAATGCACTCATCAGAAATAATAAGTATTTACACATCAGATACAATAATAATTATCAGATCTGATTTCTATCTGTTTTCGTGTCTCCAATTTTTCTTGACTCCTGAACATTTTCTTATCTTAATATTTTGTCTACTTTATTTAAATTTTATTGCATTTTTCATCTACTTTGATCCTTACAGTTATATCTCAGCTTCTTGTGACTCATAAAAGGTATGCAGTTATATGCCTAATTCTATTTCAAATATTATGCCTTTTAGCCTAGGAAAAAAATATTAATTTAATTTGTTTAATGTAAAGTAAAATATATTCAAAATATTCCTGAATTTAAGGCTTCAGAAAATTCCTCTCTTTCCCTTAATTCTTTTTTTCAGCAAACTGCTTGATTTACACTTATAAGTAGGAAGAAAAATTTTATTCTTTTCACTCATGTATAAAATGATGAAATTAGGAGGACATGAATTATTTCTCACAGGAAAGCCAATGACTTTTCTTAGTTGCTCTGAGTTAATTTTATGTTTAGTTTCAATTCTTCTCCTAGACTCCCACACAGTCCATTCTTAGAAATTGCCTAAGCCCGTAAGATTTAAACTATAGGACTCAATTCTTTGTCTTGCAGACTTCCATTCCTTTTTGATATATCTAATTCCATTATATTTTCTGTTTAGAAATGATTGTTTAGAACATTTGGTAAATTGTAATATTTTTCCATTAAAGATGATAATACTTTGTGAATTCAGATTTTGGTTCCCTTTTCTTTCTTCAAAAAAGTTCGTATTTTCTTTTAGAATTTCTTGACATCAAAATAAAGCTTTAAACACTTTCAGACTTCCCCAGGGAAAACTTTGGTCTACTTGAGCTTTAGCCTTATTGTCTGCCAATCACTCAATCAGCCTTTGTTTTATGTACAGTAGAATGATGGAGAGAGAATCTCAAAGTGCCATGCATCATTGTTGTTAGTTAACATGAGAAAGCTAATCTCAGCTGATGGATTTTCACCTTTGTTTTACATCTACTTTAAGAGTTTCTAATAACCTCAGGGACTAAGTGTTATTGCTTTAGGGTATATGCTTGAAGCCTTAGTCTCTGTATTTTTTGCAGCTATGTCCATGACCACTCTGGAATAAAATGAACTTGGGTTTTGACTAAAATAATAATAGCATCAATGGCTGAATATTTATGCTATGTAGCATAACAGAGACTAATTACATCTTTGTGACTTAACAACTTACCATGGCCACTGGCTAAGCAAACTGTTATAAAAAGATCAAAGCTGTGCTACTGAATCAGTATCCATGCAGTAAAATTAATCATAGCTATCATCTTTGGAACTTGCACACAGATGAGGAATGCACCTGAGGGAGGTCACAAAGTTCTTATGCAAAACTAAAATGTCCTGATACCTAGATAATTGTTACATGGGAAAACTTGCCCCCAACTCCATGAAATGTCAAAAGACACCTGAGGGAGCCCCTTGTGAGCTTTTTATCTGCACTTTTCCATTAAAAGAGACATTTTGTGTCAAAGTGAATGGTATTACTAAATATACCCTGTATATATATAACAACGCTGTTAATAATAGCAATAATTTCAGAAGTCGCATATCTACCTTTTTTCTCTTCTTGATGCTTAACAGAGAATTTTGAGCTCCTTACATAAAGAATTTGACATTTTTTCTGGGGAACGTGTAGACAGAAGAACAGGAGACTATACAAAGTAGTAAACATACCTGGAAAGCTTGAGCATGTGAGAGTTTCAGAAAAGTATATGAATGTTACCCGTATTTAGAATAAAAGAAGCAGCAGTAAATGAAAAAAAATCACTATAATGTAAGCAGACTCTCTTGATTCTGCTACTAATTGAGCTTCTTTCTCAGTATAAACTAGCATGTAATGTCTATTATTAGATACAGCTGAGTAAATTCTGGTATAGGCTCAATATCCAAACTATGTGTATTGATATCTGTATTAATATCATTATTAACAATTACGATGAACAGCAGCCATGTTCACAACTCAGATGAATATGTCAGAATTTTTTGAATTATTAGTTTCTATTTAATCTAATAAATTTTTTTTGAAATATCCAGATTTTAAGGTTTTGTATGTAAGCAAGGCAGATTTATCTCTGGTACATTCTCTCCATGGAATGAATCACAGGACCACACAATGGTTGAGGTTAAAAAGGACATCTGGAGATTATTAAGTCAAATTGCCTCTACTAAAGAGGGTTCACCTAGAGCAGATTGCACAGGATCATTTTCCAAGCAGATTTTGAATAGCCCCAGAGAAGGAGTCTCCACAACATCTCTGGACAGGCTGTTCCAGTGCTTTACCAACCTCAAAGGAAATAAATTTTTCCTAATATTTAGATGAAAATTCCTATTTTTAAATTTGTACCTGGTTAGCCCTTGTCCTGTCATTAGGCACCACTGTAAAGAGTCTGGTTCTATCCTCTTGATGGCCAACCCAAAGATAATGACATGGATTTAAAAGTTCCCCTCTTAGTTGTCTCTTTGCCAGGAGAAACAGTTCCAGCTCCCTCTACCATTCTTCATAACAGAATCCAGTTCCCTAATCATCCTGATAGCCCTTTGCTGGACCCTCTCAGGTAGTTCCTTGTCTTTCTTGCATTGGGAAGCCTAGAACTGGACACAGCACTTCAGATGTGGCCTCCCCAGGGTAGAGTACAGGGGCAGGATCACCTCTCTTGGTCTGATGGCCACACTTTCTAATGCAGCAACGATCGCTTTCCAGCAGGTCGGGTCCTTGTCTTGAGCATGGGGTTATTCCTCTATGGGCGCAGGACCCTACACTTGCCCTCACTGAACTTTCTTAGGTCCTTCTCCACCCAGCTCTCCATTCTGTTCAGGTCTGGCTGAGTGGCAGCATAGCCTTCAGGTGTATCAGCCACTTTTCCAAGTTTTCTACCTTCAGCAAACTTTACAAGCATGCAAGGGTCTTGTATTGACCCTGGGGAACACCAGTGGCTGCGGGCCTCTAGTTGCTGACTGCAATACTCTGAGCTCTGCCATATGTCCAGTCCTTAATCCTACTCATTGTCCGCTCATCTAATCCATACATGATTTTACGTGTGAGGATTTTAGGAGAAAAAATTACAAAAACCTTGTCGAAGACAACATCCAATGCTCTCCTCTCATCCACTCAGCCAGTCATGTCAGCACAGAAGGGTTCCAAATTGGTCAAGCATGATTTCTAACTTAGCAATCCATGCTGACTACCCTGAGAACATTCTTCTTTGTCCACATGTGTAGAATGAACATTCATAATGAGCTGTTCCATCACCTTTACAGGCACCTAGGTGAAGCTGGTTAACCTGTAATTCCCTGGGTTCCTTTGTTCACTCTTTTTGAAGACTGGAGTGATATTGTCTTTCCTCCAAGCCTGAGGCATCTCTCCTGCTCTCCATGACTTCTCAAAGATGACAGAGAATGGCTTAACAATAACATCAGTCAATTCCTTCAGCTGATATTTCCTCTGTAGACTTAGTGTAAAATTAGAGGGAGCAAGACAAAAGGGTATTATCTTTATCTTCTAAGTCTTTGTGGCTTTTTAGATTGGTTGATTATTTCGTGGAAAACCTTCAATTTAACAGTATAATTCAGGAAGAGAAAACCTTGAAAATGTTTCCTCAAACATTTCAAGTAACAGATTAAAACTTTAAAAAAAATGTGGAGTGTTCAGAGGAAACCAGAATGGAACAGCACAAAGAAGGTTTCTACCTCAAAAGAGAACTGCAGTATTTAGATAAAGCTGTAGGGGTAATTTGACCTTCAAACCCTGAATGGGAAAGTTTTTGAGATAGAAACTACATCAATGAAGTAGGGGAACCTGAGCTCATGACTGAAAGATAAGAAAAAGCTAGTAATTCTACTCAGGGCAGCAATATGGCATATAAGACTTATCTAAGTAAGCACACTTTGGAAAATATTTTTATCTCCATATTTGCACATTTTTGCTCGTATGGCAACATTTTAGTATATATTTATTACAGTAATTTCCTGTGAGATTTAATAAACCTCACTGGGAACTAAATTTGTTTAAAAGTAGTACATTTTCATGACACATGTTCAGACCTCTGAAAGACAAAGTATGTCAGTCCAAATTAATCTCAATCTTTTTTTAAAAGCTTGCTAACACATGTCAATTAATAAGAAGAGAGCTTATGATAATTGGCACTTAAGTTTATTATGAATAAGGTTGTTTGCTGTTAATGGAACATAATGGATTGTAATTCTGTACTTTAATATTACATGCCAAAGCATGCCTCTCTCACCTCCCTTTTTGTCTTCACAACAAACTCCATAACATTTGACAATGATAAGTAGACAAATGGTTATACTTAACACATTTAATACAGAGCATTAAATACACTGAATGTAGTCACTAGATATTTGTGCAGGCATTCCTGTCACTCCTAATACGAAAGTGACAATTTTTTATTTTTTTTTTGTTGTTGTTTTCCACTTACTATTGTTAGAACTCACAAAATCCAGCAGATAATCAGTCACAAGTGGTGTTTCCCAGGACTCAGTTTTAAGGCCTGTTGTTTGATATCTTTGTCAGTGGTGTGGATGAGGTGATTGAGAACACCCTCAGTTTGCAGAGGACACCAAGTTCAGTGAGAGTTTTGATCTGCTGGAGGGTAGGAAGGCTCTGCAGAGGGATCTGGGACTGATGGGCTGTGTGAGGTTCCACAAGGCCAAGTGCTGCACTTCTGTCACAACAACCGCAAGCAGCACTACAGGCTGAGTGAGACTGGCTGGAAAGTTGCCTGGTGGAAATGAACCTGGGGTTACTGCTCAACAGCTGGATGAACGTGATCCTGCAGTGTGCCCAGGTGGCCAAGAAGGGCCAATGGTATCATGGCTTTTATGTGCAATAGTGTGGCAGCAGGACCAGGACAGTGACTGTCCTCCTGCACTCGACACTGGTGAGGTCACATCTCAAGTTCTTTGTCCAGTTCTAGGCCCCTCACTTTTGAGAAGGACACTGAGGAGCATGTCCAGAGAAGGGCAACAGAGCTGGGAAGTTTCCAGAGAGCAAGTCATATGAGAAGTGTCAGAGGGAGCTGGTTGTTAACTTGGAGAAGAGTAGGCTCAAGAGACACTCTCCAAAAATACCTGAAAGGTCAGGTCCTTCTCCCAAATAAAAAGAAACTGAACCAGAGGAAATAATCACAAGTTGCATAAGGGGAGGTTTAGGTTGGATTGTTAAGAAAAAAAACCAAAAAAACTGGGGGAAAGAGTTGTCAAGCATTGGAAGAGGCTGTCCAAGGAAACAGCTGGAATCATCATCCCTGGAGACATGTAGATGTGGACCTAGGGACAAGTGGTGGACTTGACAGTATTATGTTAATGGGTAGACACAATGGTCTTAAAGGCCATTTCCAACCCAAACACTTCTATGATTCTATGAAGGTGTAAGTAAATAGGAAACATAAATCTTGAAAGCTCTGGAATTGAGACTGTGATCTCTGCTAGTAATTGTTATTTCTTGTTTGACAGTTCAGGAGAAAAAACTTGCTCATAGAATCTGTACGTGATACTTAAACAAGGTAAGTGAGTAGTAAATTAACACAAGAGCTTGCCATTGCTAGCAGTAAACTTTAAAACATATTTGCTTGTTTGGCTTCACAACAGTGAACGAATTGGCTTCTTAAGGCTTTTTTTTTTCATTTCTGTTTAATAAAGTGTTAATCTATCTATCTATCTATCTAATTTTTTAAAGCCTTACTGTCATGCACTACAAATCTAGTTACAGAAAGTGTAGTTAAAAAGAAATCAATCAAATCTAGTTACAGAAAGTAACTAAAAAGAAATCAATCTGCCTTTCTGCAGATAACTTGTATGAATTATAAAACAAGAAGAAACCACCAAGACACTGGAACGAGAGTATATGTTACCTTCGTCACAAAAACAATGCAATAAAAACTTCCTCTTCCCCAGATAATTATTTTCATGGATTTAATTTGAAATAATGTCAGTTATTGATAAGTAAGAGTTATTAGACCAAGAGGAAAGGAAAAGATATGAAGCGTATGCACTGAATCTCAATGTCACGAGAAAAAAGTGTCTAGATGATGCAACAGGCCTGGCGAAGTTATATTCAGTTTCTTCATCGAATAGAATTCCTATTTCTGAAGATGTCAGTTTAATTATTTAATTACATAGAACAGATCTACTGGATATATTATTGTTTGAATCACTTGTGATTCTTTTGAACCTTCTTTTGAAGCTCTTTTTTTGGTACACAACCCACCCCGAACAACAGAATATGGAAGTATTACCTTAATAAAATTTCATATTATTAATAATATTAGAAGGTTCTATCAAAGCAATAAATACCCTTCTTTTTACCAAACTTTTTAATAGCTGCATTGCCACAGTTCTTAGGATGGTACAATTTATAAGGTTTATTAGTAGCAGAGCACCTGTATTTAACAAACCTTACCTACTGCTAAACTTCTAGAAACAAAAAATTTATCACTGAATCATCTGAATCTTGTCTATATTCTGGAAATAACATTTATGTTGTGGAAATTGCAGAAGACATCCCTCTGTAATGGCAAATTGAGAAAACCTTTTAAAGAATTAGAAAGAGATTGTTGTAACAGCTAGCTTCATTTGTTGAGATCCTGGTGCCAACAAATGATAAAACTGTCAGAAAATTGAGCACTCATCCTTTATGCAGAAAATTAAACCCTGCATAACACTGACATGAAAATTCTCAGATTTGTATGGTGATATTTCCATGGTTAATACTTACACTCATACAGACTGGATAAATAAAATTAAAGGACACTGGAAACACTGTATAATCCTCTTGACACTTTGAATTTTGGTTTGGTTGAGTAATTGGGTTTTATTATATGAAAAACAAAGAAGGAAATCAAACAAAACCCAAAAAAAAAAGCAAGAACAAAACTAACCAACCAACCAAATCCCACAAGAAAATAATGGTTTTAATTTAGTCATTCTGGGGTTGTCTAAATTAAGAACTGGAAAAACTTCATGGATTCAGGCCAAGTGTAGACACTAGTCAGTACTTGAGTATCTGCCTGACCTGACCTACAAAATCAACTGCTTAAAAATAGCAATGTTCATTTAAAGTAAAGGAATCGAATCCTTAGAGATACTACTTACTATGTTATATGGTGTCGAAATTTTTTTAATTCTGAGTTAAATTAAGACTTACCAATGAAATGTAAAGGGGAGATAGACAGTCACTTTCCTCAATACAGGAAAAGCATTTTTTGCACAGATCAAGACTGTACCTTTAAAGTGAGTGATACCAGTGACTGAAATTGTTTACATTAGGGAGCAGTACTTTGGAATGTATAAGCTGGTTCCTTTCAGATGAAATCAAATCTGCAGATAAAGCTGGAAAAAGCACCTTGTAGTCTCAAGTCAGTTTGTTTAGTCATTTAGTTGTTTGGTTGTTTCAGTTTTCATTTGAGTTTTTTATTTGGTTTGATATGGTATAGTTTGGTCTTTTTGTTGCTTGTTTTTTGGTTTTGGGAGTTTTCTATCATTTTTTATGTAAAGAGAACCAGACTAGGGATAATTTGATGCAAAAGATTAAAATAAAACAAATAAACTGTGAGGATAAAAGATCCTCAACATGAACTGTTTTCCTGTACACATTCACTCACTGTACTACAAATTTATACAGGTGTAGTGAATGGCATTTGTAAATCAGTGATCCCACATGTTCCTAAGTATACATAAATGCACATCCTGGTTAACGTGGTGTATATTCTGGTTAATATGGTTGTCTACCACATTTCATATCCATGGAGTATGATGCAACAGTGGAGTTCCTTTTACATTATGAAATGTGTTTGAAATTCTGTTTCTTAAAATCAGTGAGCTTAATTGAGCTATCATGGTTAGATTCCTCTTCATGGTTACTCTTACATTCCTTCATGCTTTTTCCTTCAACGGCACACAGCCAGCACTGGTGAGTATCATTTATGTGATTGTCGTGGCTTTGGGAGGGGGATGTCATATCTTTACTCTTTCACTTTCTAACCATCACTCTCTCCCTTTATTTTCCAGAGCACTGTACATATTTTCAAACTTTACAGATTCTCTGATGTAAACATGACCCAATAACATATTGCATTGTGTAGTGTCATACTGTACAGCACGAGTGAATTAAAATTGAAATTAATTTTAAAATAACTAATTGAAAATAGTGTGTGTGTGCATCCATATATGTGGACATATTTAAGTAATTAATTGGAATAAGTGTAAAAACAAAGATCTCAGAGATTATTTGTTATTTAAATGTTGAATATCTTATTTAATTAATAATGCAGTTGATTTTTTCTACTTGCTTTAAAAATAAAAAGAAAACCACTTCAGAGCTTCTCAGAAAGTTTTATGTAAAACCTGTTTGATATTTTGTAATAAATATTGATTTTATTGAAGTAAGTGGAAGAATTTTGGTTTAATTTTCTTATAAGAATAAATACCTTTAATCACAGAATACAAAATCCCACTTTGAAAATACCTAGGGTTAAAATTAATTCTTATTACGCCATGAATGTTGTTGTAAGTTTCCACTCATGATTCTTCTTTTGTTTATCCTTTGCTTGATATAGGAGTATGAAGCTCTGTTATGAAAAATACAACAATCTGTAAATGAATCAATCTGCTTCCTTCTAATCAACCTTTCCATTACAGTTAAATTAGTGCCAAATAATGAACAAATCTTCTCTTTCCAAAAAAATTCTGAAAAGAAACAAATTTTAGGTTCCTTTTTAGTGATTGAAAATGGAATTATAGATCTCTACAAAATGGTAATGCATTTGAAAATAGTAATTAGGATCTGCACCTTTCTAGATCTGTGAAAGTGAGAACAGCAATAGGAGATATGTCTAGGGAACATTTTAATAATTAAATCTTCTTTGTGTAATAGCATGATAGATTGAAAAGTATAAGACACTGAAAAAATACCTTCCCTAGATACTTTAAAAAAATTGATACAAAGCTTGAGGGAATAGAAACACCATTTTGCTCAATCATGGAGCATTATGAGAGGGTTAGGAAATTAACCCCTTTTTCCTAAAATCTAATTGAAATCTAAAAGAACTATCTCATTGAAGTACATCATTGATGACTGCAACAAGTGACAAGTATTCAACTGAAAGCAATTTGCATTTACTTATCTTGGATTAGAAAAGAAAAAACAAAGAGAAATAAAACTTTTCTCAGATCAAATTTTGCACACGGAAACACAGATGGAAGTGTGTCAGAATCTGGAGGATATAAAATAACCAAGAAACAAAGTCCAGTG
The DNA here is from genome assembly GCA_035048155.1 of Cinnycerthia olivascens. Taxonomy (NCBI): domain Eukaryota; kingdom Metazoa; phylum Chordata; class Aves; order Passeriformes; family Certhiidae; genus Cinnycerthia; species Cinnycerthia olivascens. The sequence goes on along the minus strand of JAWWMU010000054.1, from coordinate 7,719,492 downwards.
TTTTCTTGCCATGTGTATTTATAAAAGTCTACAGATCTAGGAGAGCTGGGCAAACCCAACAACAATTTTAAAAGACTGTGGGAAGCATAGCAATGGGTATCATACTTAGTGCTGTTTTGCTAAGAATTGCATCTCTTTCAAGCTCATACCTTTTCTCCAGAAGTCTCGAGTAGACAGACCAAAATAGCAGCTTCATTTTTTAGAGGAAAAACCCCCAATGTTGTTTGGGTTTTTATTTTATTGCTGGGTTTTTTTTAAGGTATGAAATGTTTCCTCATGACACTGTAGGAATAAAGGAATTTTCTGGCATTTGTCAGATGAGCTTGAATGATAAACCTAACTGTAAGACAAAATATTCTTCCTCCTAAGGTGTCAAAATCAATGAAAAGCTCAGACTGTTGAATCTGGAAGGAAACAACTGGTGAATGAGATAAGATACTACATTTTTTGCCTTCTAGCTGCAGCTCCTGGGTCAGTGCTAGTCAATACTTAAACACAACCTGTCCACCTGTATCCTGTAAAGGAGTGGAAGCCGCTAAAGGTCTCAGACATGAAACTTGCTCAGGGATTAGTGCCAGAAAGCCTACCCTTCCTAGCTGATAAAATGCTTTGGTGGTTGGGATTCTCCTCTTGATACATTCAAATTTCACCACAGATATCTAAGAATTAACAGTGTTGGAATGAAGAAAACACAATTTCATGGTCAAGCACTATTTAAAGATATAATAATGTCTCTCTCCTAATTTTTTCTCTTCCATTAATTTCCTTCTGTTGCAGTCAGTTTCCAGCAGTCCTGTCATTAATTATAACATAAACAATGGGTACACAGGAGAGATTCAGCTTACCTGAGATGGATGATTCTTCTTAGGCTCACTCAAGACCTAAATCTTTCAGCAATCGCCTGTTTGGCATTTCTGCATGTGCATAGTAGCCAGACTGACAGTATTCTTACTTTTGTCCAAAAGATTTCCCAATCCTGGAAGAAAAAGCAAACAACAAGGAACAAACCCAACAAAAAAATAAACAAAACCCCAGACCCAAATTTTTGAGAAATTTCGTCACAAATATAATATAAAAATTAAAGATTTTTTTCCTGTACAAGCTGCTTATCTCTCTTTTATTTTCCATAAATGAAATGAAGCATGAATATTTATGAAGTATTTTCTATCCAATGCTTCTCGTACTAATTTTAAAATGCATTGGAACATATAAGAACAGAAATGTTACTATTATACCTGTGAGAAGGGGAGAATTTTTGTTATATCTGTCAAAAGGGGAGAATTTTTGAAAATATTTCTCAACTTTCTAAAATTGTAATATATTTAGAAACCAAATTACTAGAATTACTGAAATGTAAACTAATTTATTGTGCCCAAAAGCAGTTAAAGACTTTGACTTTAATTTTATGCAATTCCTTGTTTCAGCTTTTCTTGGTTCCATTACACTTCGAAGAAGAAGTCTTTCATAAAATCTATGTTTTGTACATTATATCTAAATTTCATAATTTTTTTTTTCCTTAGCATAATTAAGTTTCTTTCACAAGTAGTGACTCATCTCAGATTTCAAAACTTAAAAACTTTAAACCATGTGAAGATATTTTGCATGATCTTACCATGGATCGAAACAGCACAGGTGGCAACAATCTTGGAATACAACTTTTTTGCATAATAAATTAAGTACATTAAATAAGTGAAAGCAAAAGTCAATTAAAAAAACTAATTGACAAAATTTAAAATTAAAAAAGTGAATGAACTAGTAAAAAGCTTAATACCAGAATGACCAATGATATACGCTTTGATCACTCAACAAAGAAAACCAAAGTATCCTACAAAAAGAAAAACATTGCATTTCATTTTTCATTGAAAACATACATATTAAAATACATACATACATATAAAATACATACATACAATTATTTGATTATGTGTTCTTACATTAATTTAATTAAATGTACTTTTTCCGTATTTTCTAGGTATATTTATTACAAATCTCCATTGTTTGGGTAAGTTATTCATGAGCTTGTTTGTAGAACTTGTAGTGACAAGAGCCTTCCAAATTATTACGATTTTAATACATTTTCAGACCAGTGAAATATAAAAAGTTGATAAGTTTTTGGGATGAACTGTGTTTATACTATGAACCTTCCCTGAAGCACCACTCAATTTGCAAGGTACCTAATTATGTGTATTACAACAGGACATAGTTCCTTTCATTTCAAGAGAAGGTGAACATGGCCTTGTTCCGCGTCCATCAATATCAATCTCCCGCTCGCCAAAGCCTGACTGCCTCCACCCCTTATCGGATATCTTGACAGTATAACTGGAAACTGGGATCAGAGGGGAGGTTAATGTGTCAGAGAAAGCAGTATTTCACCTGAGTCTTTTTTCACAACCTATCTGTTAAAAGGTCACAATTGTACAATCAGATGAAACAAGCTTGTTCATCTGTTTCAACAACGCTGACAGTTGTTTCCAAGTTTCTTTTTTGTGAAAACTGCAATTATTTCCTACACTAATACAACTCTCAGTGATTTGTTTCCTTTTCAGATAAGTTGTCAAATTATATTTTTAATTTAAAACTTGTCTTCTTATGACCAATTGGAATGCAAGGATTAGTATCAGTTTTTGATCAACAGAAATGTACATAGAAAAGGATCTTGAAGGTCAATGTTCTACAGATTGTACAGTGTGTGACTTATTTTTCTACATTCATTTCTACATTGTTTGAAGTTATATAAGTATTTTCTTATTTTACAGAAACAAAATACCAGAATCCAGGAATATTTTGTCCATATTTCTTTGTTTTCTTTTATAATTTTAGCAATAATGATGTGCAGTGACCAAAAGCAACTTCCTGTCTGCTTTATCTTTTTTTAAAAATTTCAGAATTAGTATAAATCTGAATAATCTTTTGCCTGTCTTTTTCTCCAGTGTTTTATTTCTCAAGGTGTGAATTGGTTTTTTTTCTGTGTATTACTACACAAATTTTCATTATTGTAGGAATTCTATTAGTCTTTGCTGCACCTCTCTTCTGCCTAAATTTCTTTTATGATATTAGACATTCATATATATTGACATTTACAATAAAATCTTTGTTTTGATTTTCTGTGTCAAGAAATGGTTACCTAACACTGTTTGGATTTAAGTTAGCCTGCATTATATGTGTCTGCTTTCAGTGTCATAACTAAAGAAACATAATTAATAGAAATTAAACTAATATCAGCAGTCAGCAACAAAATAACAGTTTTCTCCAGATCCGTGAAAGATGTTGAAATATTTATTTATTCCATGTAGCAAAAACAAAAAAAAAGAAATATTTAATCTGGACATCCTATTTCCCTCTGATGTTAAGAATCTCTTTAGACCTTTTTAGGGTGAGTGATACCTCTGACACAAACTTCTACAGAAACTCTATATTGCACACTTGCATTTTTCATTTAATTTTTAATTATTCAATGTTATTGAAGAAAATCAACAGAAAATTATTTCTTGTGTCTCATAATACTTTTTCATAGTCCACTTTGTAATTGTCAAAAATTTACTGCTCTATAGGAATGCTTGAGACAGAAAGAGAAAACTGATTATGCATTCAAATTAGTATTGAAATTTGGGTGAAGAAAATTTAAGCACAGATTTACATTTTATTTTAGGTAGCTTACTGTTGAAAGGAGGCCAAAACCCCTTAGCCCAGGGGTCCCATCTGTCCCTAATATCTATTTTCTTTCTTTCCCTATCCCTTTTCTCTTTTTTCTGTCTCTTTTAATTTTACAGATTCTCAGTGAAACTAAACTTTGATTGACTACTAGAGAAAATCCTATCTGGATTTCCACGGATTCCTTATTAGCTGACTAACCAGATATTACTAATACAAGCATTTTGTCATACTTTTCTCTGCAACTCTTTTATATATTTTACATTATTGTTGTGGTTTAACCCCAACAACATAGTCACTCCCTCTTTCCCCCATGAGCAGGATCATGGAGTGAATCAGAAGTGTAAAAGCTAGAAAACTCATGGGTGGGGATAAAGACAGTTTAAGAAAAAGCTGTGAATGCAAGCAAAGCAAAATAAGGAATTAATTTCCTGCTTTCCCTGGGCAGGCAGAGGTTCATCTCCAGGAGAACAGGACCCAATCAGGTGTAATGGTGTCTTGGGAAGATGAACACCATCACTCTAAATGTCCACCCCTTTCTTCTCCTTCTCCCAGATTTACATACTGCAGGTGTAAATACGTGGTCTGGAATATCCCTTTGGTCAGCTAGGATCATCTGTCCTGGCCGTGTCTGCCCAACCACCCCTGCACACCCCACTCCCTCACCAGTGTGGCTATATGCAAAGCTGAAAAGAACTCTGGGCTAACCCTGCTCAGCAATAACAAAAACATCTTTATGTTATCAACTCTGTGTTCAGCTCAAATTCAAAACATAATCCAGCCCTAGCCACTGTGAATAAAATTAACCCTTCCTCAGTTAAAATGAGCACAACAATCTACCAATATTCTTCTAGCTATTATTCACCCAGGAAAAAAAAAATCCTGTACTTTGTCACTGCTTTATTTTTCTCCCAAATTATACAGCAACTTTCTCTTTGCAGTGCCCCTCATTATGACTTTTCACTACCATAAGAACAGTATACTTTACTGATACTGCTACTTTGCAAGGAAAGGCACTTTCACTACTTCACCAAGAGTGTGTATGGCACATTTAATAGTTTTGCCAAGCACAGAAGTAAAACATTTTCAGCTGTGGGGGAAAAAAAATCCATGAAGGCAACAGCAGCAAGTAAGAGATGGATATATGAGATACATGAAGAAGTTTTTTTTCAATGCTTCCTACAGCATTTAAAAGATGGAGAATTGCAAGACAGACATCTATCACTTCACATGAAACAGCTATCAGAGGGTATATGGAGAAAGAAGGAACGTATTGATAATGGGGAAACAGCAGACAACAGTTGAGATTTGTCACCATGAACTAACAATGAGCTGCATAGATGCTGAATTTTCTGCCTCTCTGACAACTCATATATCTGTAATGTGTTTTCCATCTAATTGCAGGGATTCAGCTACTCATGGCTTGTTGCAGGATTAACTCTTGCGTTTGGAATGGAAAGAGCTTAGCAGTAAAGAGAAAGGAAGGTGAGATAAGGGTCTAATTTGGCACTGGTGGGCAATAACAGCCACTATGTGGAATGTGGGGAATGGGACTCATTCTCAAACCTCAAGACAGAAAACAAATAGAAAGGTAAAAAAAAAACCCTTAGGGAATTACTGGGTTTCTGTCTAGATATGAATTAGGAAATAAATCTTCCTATTTTAGGTGATGAAAATTTTTGGTTTTAATGGAAAAAAATCAAAAACTATTGATTTGCAAGCAAAAGAAGAGAAAATATAAACTAGATGAATAACAATCATCCTGTAATGCTAAATTATGTCCCTGGTAAATCACTGAAGAAAATATTGAAAAAAAACAAATATCAAAGAAAACAGTCATAAATATATTTGTTGACATTACAGACTTTTCAGCATGTGAAGAAAGCAGTCATTCCTTCTCTCTGTAAAGGGAAAATGAGCTAGGGACCCTTCTGTCTACATTGTCACATGGACTATTGACATTTCAATAGTCGCTGTCCACTGTTCTTGAAATATGAGTGAGTCTGTGAAATATAGAAAAGAAACAGGTAAGTATGTCTGAATTCAAGTCATGTTGGCCTCCAATTTGATTGAGCCAAAAAATATAAACCCATTCTCCAACCAGAACAACTGTCTTACTCCTGTCTCAACTGTGGCAGGTGAAGAAGTAGAAGAGATGAAGCTGTAAATTAAGGAGAAACCAAAGAAACTGTGAACCTTCATTAAATGAGAAATGCAGGAGACTATGGATAAAGTGTTGGAGGCCAAAGACAGTAAAGAAAATTTTAATATAGATCAGTTTTTGGTTGCCTAGAAGAACTCTTTTTCTGGTCACTTCATTTGCTGTTCCAGAATGCAAAAGAAATCTGATGTGGTAGAGGAACCAAAGTGATCCCTATGAAGAGAAGTATCTGCTCCCACACAAGATAAAAAATTCCATCTTTAAAACAAGAAAAACTGTTTGAAAAGGAGAACTAACAGGTAGACTGGATTTCTAATGACTTTTTGGATTCATGATGGACTCTGGTATTGGAATGAAAGGAGTCTTGATTGATCAAAACATTTAAAAACTGCTTCAAGTAGCAGTTTATTTGAGCTTAGGGTAAACTTCAGCTGATCAGTTTATTTTTTCAGTCATTACCACTATAATTTTTATGTCTTCATATCAGTGGCAACAATTCTGATGTTGTTATTCTTTGTAAAAACCCTAAATTCTGATTAACAGAAGTAAACTTAACACTCAGAGGTACTTTATAAGCTATTGAATTGACTTTGGATGTCCCATTTCCAAATAATAAAGATTTATTGGAATTAAATTATCACATTTTTCATTCTTTACAATTTGTTTAGTTCTAATCTGGTAGAATATAGACTGGATCCCTGGAGAAACAAATGCAGTCATCAGTGTGGTGTGGTTACAAAATTCTGCTATTTCAGAATGAGTTTGTCTTGTGAATGTTGTGGTCCTGTGTTGAGTGTCCTATATTACACAGAAATTCAGAATTTATAACCAGCAATTGTGATTTTGGTGGTTTAGGATTCATGTATAAAACACTTGTCTTATACATCCAATAAGCATCAGAGCACTCAGCAGAAAGCTTGCAACCAGTCTCCTGATGATATCTTGAATGCCGTGTCATTCTCATAATGGAGCTTTCACTCTTCAAAATAGCTCTGTCATGGCAAAATGAACTACAGGTAGCTGGTGCTGTCTGGGCTTCCTAAGTACTCGGAGAGACAAAGGTCTTCTTCCTAACTTTTTTTTTTTTTCTTTATATTTAGGTTAGAATGTTTTTATGATAATGCTGAAATAACTAGTAATTCTGAGCCATGAAAGAGAACAAAATACATACAACTGTAAAATTGCAGTCTGATTGTGCTAAAGGATCTTTAATTCATAGTCTTCTCAATGGACTTTTAAATAGGATACTTGTTACAGTATACTAAAAATAGAAAGTAGCAATTCTATTTGCTTTTCACTTGAAAGATATTAAAATTCTTTAATTTATTGTCTTTATTGTTGTCTTTCCCTGAGTGTTTTTTTTTTTATTCTGGTTGAGAAACCATTCCAGAATAATTTTGCCTCTATTTTGTACGTTTTACAGTACTATTTACTCTATTAATGAGACAACTGACAACATGTCAGAACACAGAAAAGATTTTGAAAAAAATTATTTTCTCCATGACCAGCTTTCACTCACTCTAATGAAGTGACTGAAGTCTTGTGACCCTTAAGTCATTACAGGTTTTATTCAGGAGGTGCTTTATAAGTGCACTGGAGTGAGTGTCAGTTATTGCAGTGGGGAAATGGAACTCTGCCAAATACCTCAGCTCCTCTCATGTCTTAATCTCACTAGAGCTCAGCTTAGTCCTAGGCTCCATTTTCTGGTCACCCACATACTTCCCTAATTACCCCAGGTTTTTCTTCCTGTGACAAGAATCTTTTACAATTCTGGGAATAATTCCATCAGAAAGATTTCCCTACAGTCAAAATGGGTAAATCCATACTATTTTTAATATTTCCACCCCATACAATTTTCCGTCATAATTCAAGCAACAGTTGTGCACTGGAAAACTCCCAAGCAACCTCAGTCCAGGTTCTCAGGTAGTTAAAATCAGAACACTGTAGATATAAAACTATTCTTTGGGATTCACAGTCGAGCTGAAGGATCATTCTCTTGGAGGAGATAACTTTGTCCAAGCAAATGTAAACATAGAGCACTGATGACAATACAATACATAGCCAATCCCAAAGAGTATATTCTACCACATTTATCTGTAAATATTTACCAGGTTTCCTCTATATCAAGTTTCCCTCCTTAATTTAGAGTTTTTTAGTGGCTAATTATATCTTCTCTGATTTCAAAATTCCTTTTTGGTCATTTTATTGACCATCTGTTATACATCCTATGTGCTCAGTTCATGCTTTTATGTTTGTATAAAAGTATATTATATATAGGAATAAAAATTAATTTATAGATATAATATTAAATTTTACATTTTGTAACTATGCAATATCAGCACCCTATGATGTATACCTTGTCTACTCTTACCAAAGCAGTATGGATTTTCTGCTCAAGTTTGTCATCTAGCTGGCAGTAAATCACAAAGTCCAAATTATTTAAGCTACAGAACTAAAATAATTGCTTTTCATATTCTTCAGACCTACATAACATTCCTTAATTCTGTATACAGCCTAGTAGCAAATAGAAAATCACTGAAGGATTTCCACATGTCAGTGTGTGTTTGGCTTGATTTGTATTTAAAATTTTTATTTCATGAACCAAACTTTGATTTTGACTTTTATGATACCTTCCTATTTGTATAACACCAAACTTCCATCTAGTTTTGAAAGCTGAAAAAAACTCCCAGTACTGCTTCAAAAAATACATACTCAATTTCATAACCTTTTGGCTTTGTCTTTGAAATTCACCAACAAACCTTACTGTTTACTCTAAATTCTGCTAGTTCAAATTGTCATTTCTGTGGAATGCAATTCAAATAACATGCCCTAGAAAGGTCTAGAGTAATTTCCTCCACTGACAACCCCCTCAGAAACTGTAATTTTAATCATTATCTCCATATTTGCCTCTGGCTCTTTTTAATGATTCATTCCTTACAAAGATCAGAGACTTCATACATCTTTTAAAGTTACTGGGTTTTAACACAAATTAACAATTAAGAATTTCGTATACACTTTCAAAGTTCCTCCATAGTAGTAAACAGACTGGTCATATAACTCTACAGTGATATAAAACCAATGCCTTTATACTTCTCTACTATAAAACCTGTGCAAGAAAATGAAAGGTAAGGAGTTCCTGGAGTGGGTCCAGGGCAGGGAAACAAAGCACCAGAGCACCTCACAAGGAAAGGCTGAGGGACTTGGGACTGTTCAACCTTCAAGAAGAGATACCTGAGAGAGGACCTCATCAATGTATAAAAATATCTGAAGGTAGGGTGCCAAGAAGATGGATCCAGGCTCTGGCCACTGGTGTCAAAGAGAAGAGGCAATGGGAGGAAACTGATGCACAGGAAATTCCACCTGATTATGAGGAAAAATTTCTTTCCTGCACAGTAACTAAGCACTGGAACAGATTGCCCAGAGAGGTTGTGAAGTCTCCCTCACTGGGGACATTTAAGAACCATCTGGACACAATCCTGTGCTTTGTGCTAGGACGGCCCTGCTGGAGTAGGGGTGGAGCTGGACAAGATGACCTACTGTGGTGCCTTCCAACTTGACCCATTCAGGGACATGATATGATCAAAACTCACATGTCTCAGGAGATGGACATTGAATATAGTGGAAAGTTTAGTACCATGGGAAAAGTTTGTCTTGGGAGCTTTGTTTGGAAACATTAGGGAAAGCTTTGAGTTATTACATTGTTATAATTTTTTACTCATTGATCTCAGTTATGAGTGAAGAATAACAAGAAGCTTAAAGTGAATTTCCTCATATGGACATCACCTATCTTCAAAACACTTAGACTATTAAGAAGCGATACACTGAAGTTAGCAGAACTGTAAATTTTCAATTAGAAATACAAAATTCTTCTTGTCACTCTACTGTACATTGGCTTTAGACATAGCTTCCCTTCTGAGGTAGCATTTTCACATTAGAATAGTTTATTTAGGAACAGATATAAAAATGTTCATTTATTTGTTCAGTGATCACTCAAAGATAAGTATAAAAATATTGGATATGAGGGAAGGTGCTAACAGGCTAACTGCTATTCTGATTATGGTTTTGGGACATTCGGAATTGTATAAGCACGTAATTGACTTTGTATTTTATATTATTGCTTTTTATCATCAGTACATCAAAGAGACTGATACATTTTCCAGCTGTCTCTATAATATTCCAAGCAAGTAGGAGAAAACATTCATAGTTTTTATTTTCTTTGCTTCTACTAGTTCTTAATTACAATCCTTATCATTTTCATTTAAAACTTCATGATCCAGAGCTCAAAAATGAACGACTAAAAGTTAAACTCAGCAGTAACTATGTAATATAACGAAGCAGGCAAAATTCTGCTGTTTTAACTCTTGTCTGTCATGCATTCAATGAATATAGTGACAGTGTAATTACTGATGTGGTGAAAACTAAAAACAGAAAAAAGCATACCTAGTGTGCCCTACAAATAGCTAATCAGATTCTAATGTGATTAGTCAGAGCTTCAGATCTGCACGTCCTCCTTTATTTCTGTGGTACACACTGTCAGGCTTTGTGTTTATACTTGCACAGGAAATAAACAGGAGTTTAAAAGGAAATTAATTTGCCCTTCAGTCCCATCAGTATTGTATAATTCAGTTCATTTTTAAAAACAGCTTGCATATAACAATAATCTTAGAGCTTACTTGTGTAAGTGAAGCAAGACTACATTGACTCTAACTCTTGCTTCAAGCAATAATTCTGTTCTAAATACTGCATGTGAAGAACTTTGTACATCAGATATTCTACCGCAGAAAGATGGATGATGTTAGAGGCTTGTCACAAAGCTGCAAGTAAGCCAGCTCAGGACACCTCCAGTAAACTTCAGGTTATTCCCAGAAAACAAGAAAAAGTGGGGTGACATGGAGTGCAGGAATATGGACTGAAGATTTCCCAGTTGATCTTCATTGAAATAGAAATGTTTCATTCCCTTTCCTGAAAGGAAGACTCAAATTTGGAGATTAAAGTGACAGAGAACATGCTTCATGTTGTGCCTCAGCATTCCTTTTCACAAAATTTACCCTAAGTAAACTGTATTAGCAGGTCAACATGTATACTTGTGTTATTCCATTTTGACGCGTCCTTTTCTATATGCTAAGGAGCACATCACTGCTACCATTTTGACTTCACCTACTCACGACCTTCGAACTGAAGTTATCAGTCCTTTAACTTCCACTCCTAACTCATTTTGGTTGATATGAACTGAGTTATGGATCTTTCATTTAGTAAGTTTCTGTCAAGAAAGTGCATCTAAGAGATCACTTTAACTCTGTTGGTTGAGCCTGGAGTGATAACCAACTGTAGGAAAATATGTGCAGACAATGTTAATTGGCAGAGGAAGAAAAAAATTAAAGATATTTCACATGCTATGCTGACCTTTTCTTGCCTGAAAATATAGCCATAAAGTCAGGTAGACAGATTGCCTTTATAAGGGACGTCATGGAGTAATTTCAACATCAAGACAATAAGACAATAATGACTATGAGATTTACCACAGTTCCTGTTACTGTCAGAAGCAGAGGATTATTTTGAAAGATTATGTGCACAGATCGCAAAACCCTTGCGTTTAAGTAATGTCTGCGTTTTAATTAAAATTAAAATTCTGAGCTATATATGTCACATAATCTGTTACAGATGATACTGTTCCCCACCTTTATCAAGTAATTATTCCTATTTATGAGAATATTTATTTCCATTCTAGTAACTTCATAATTTTTTAATATTCTTAGATGTATGGGTGCAGGGTTTTCTAGGAACAATGAGACAAATTTCTCAGTCTTCCACAAAAAGGATCTTGCTCTTCAGTAATTATGAAATTTAGCATGAATTCATGACTTTCTGAGTACCAGCATTTGCCATGATAATCTATGGACATTGGCCAATGAGGCCTTGAGAGTTATGCATCTGATGTCTGGAAAACAAAAGTGCAAGCATTGCAAACACTCAAAGATGGCTCATTCTCTTATAGCTAAATTGCAGACAGTTGCTATCCTCACTATATAAATCAGGAAAATAATCCTGGTTTACTGTGTTATTGATAAAAGCAGTGTCAGTGGAAATTCTTTTGAAGGATATATTTACTATAAAAAAATATTTTTATTTTTATGGAAAATTAATTCCTTTACTTTTAGCACTCACAGAAACAGTTTTGCTATAAATGATAAGAAGCATTGCATAATCAGAGGAAAGCGTGGAAAAGACAGGAGAGATCAATTACATAATAATAAACAAAACTGTAAAATGCCACAGTCTGCACAGGTTTCACTGATTTCCTGTGGAATCAGTTTTCATAGTCTCCCCTGTCTGTATTGACTAAATCTCCATTGATCACAATGCTAACTGTGACAGGTAACCTGTACGGAAATCACATTTCAGACACCTCACAGCAGGCAAGGTGAAATCCATCCAGACCATACATTCACACTCGCTCTGAGTGATACAACTAGTTCTTCCCATCTGCTTCAGAAACTGAGTACTCTGGTGATCCACTTGCCAAAAGTTGTTATGCTTTTCTTGCTCTTCTTCAATACGTAGTCTTCTCCCAACCTCTGTCTGTACTGCTTATAGATGACCAACATAACCTGGTGGAAAGTTTCTGTGAAAGTCAACAATGTCCTGCACAAAGAAGGGATAATTGCCTGCAAGGCTGTAAAACAGTCCACACTGATGTGTAGCACCCTTCCTTCCTGAGCACTGGGCTTCACATTAGTTTCTTCCAAAATTACTTGCTTTCCAGTGACTCATTCCTTCAGTGTTATGGAATTCCTCTGAATGGAAATCCTCCCTTCCACTAAGAGCCACTCTCCATTATGGCGTTGTCCTGTTATTGATGATGATGATGATCTGAAGTGCAAGGTCAAGAGTAACTAGACGCCAGTTAGATTCCAAAGTGTTTTCCATTAGCCTATTAAGCTTAATGGATAAAGAATTTTTTATCTGCCTCATAATCCACACAGTCTATTCTTGTCTCACCACTTTGAACTCCATAGTATTATTGTAGATCCTTTACAAAAATGTTGCAAGAGTCAATGTAAACATATACAGCCATCCACAGAGCCACTCAGTTTCCATATCCTTCCTGGTTTGAGGAGTATCTTATAAGAGAACTTGTTCTATAATTTTTCTAGAGACTGATGCAAGCCCAAACAACAGTAGCTCCCTGCAACCTTCTTGACTTTTAAAATGGGAATAGCATAAATCAATAATTTAGTGCTCTATTCTGTTGCAAGATATTTCTGAACTTAATTGCCCATCAGATGTGAGTAATAATTTCCCATATAATTTTCTGGTTTGATTTGTTTTCTGAAATGTATTTGTTTCTCTAAAATCTAAAATATCTCATGGAAGACAAAGAAAATTTAAATTATTTTTTTCCAGGTATACAAAAAAAAAACAACAAACAAGTGAAATCTTTTGTTTTGGATGAAGTCAACATTAAAGAATGTGTGCTGCATTTCATCACAAAACTAAAGTTTCTGAAACTTCCTGTTTTTTTGTTGTAACTGCAACACACTTTAGGATTCTTCTGAACTGAAAAATTTAAGAAGTGAGTGCACAATGCAGACTAAAGCTCAGAGAACTATGGAATTCCCTTTCAATATGAAACAAACAATGGATTCTAATTTCATTTGATAAAAAATTTTCAGATAATTTTTGAGGGTTTTAGATCGGAAGAGCGTCG
>JAWWMU010000054.1:7676461-7693968 GCA_035048155.1 Cinnycerthia olivascens | reverse complement strand
AAAGAAAAGAAAAGAAAAGAAAAGAAAAGAAAAGAAAAGAAAAGAAAAGAAAAGAAAAGAAAAGAAAAGAAAAAAAAAAGAAAAGAAAAAGAAATAATTATTAGTACCTAACTGAAATCAAAGTATTAGTCTCTATTCAGCTTCAAGTAAATCAATAAGCTTTTCCAATTAAGCCAAATTTGCTATAAAGAGATATACTGCTAAAGATGTGACACCTTAATAAGATATGTGTAGAAGTCTAGAAGAATTTTTGTGCTACCTTACATTGAATAATGGGGTGTTTTTAACTGTAATGGCACTTCAAGATTTTGTTCTGTTTTGCTTTTCTTTCAACATACACTCAACATACTGTCACTACTGCTGATGGCACTTTTTGTGGATGAAATGCTTATGTATTTCAAAAGAATCAAGATAAATAAATAAGTCTTTCTTGGAAATATACCTGTAAACCCCTAAGCAAGGCATATTAAAAATAGACTCCCAATGGATGGGACATGCTAAAATATTCATTCTCTCCTCCTTAACAATTTTAGGCAATCCCTCTGAAAATTTGATTGCTGGCTGGTTTGATAGCAAATACGATCTGCCACACTTTTGTGTGAGTTATGCACAGCTGTGTATATAAACTTCCATAAAATAACCCATATGCTAATTTTGTTCATTGGAGAAGGCTGTAGTAGCACAGGAGAGAAAATAAGGCAGCAGTTAAGGTTTTCTTTTTTCTTGATACTCTTCCCTTGCTTTTCTTGAAAATCAGTGCCTAAAATCTGGTGCATTACAGGGATTCACTGCCTTGTCACTCTTCAGTCCCTCTAGTATTCCAATGACATGGCTGCAGGTTTCCCAGAAATGAGGCCCTTTTACTTCTGTGTTCTTCCTTTTTCAATTTTCAGTGCTAAAGATGTACCAAAACGTTGTTGCTATGGATACCTAAAGTTAATTTTTGAAAAACACAAAACAACAATGAAAACCAGTTTGCTTTTAATTCCCCACCTTTAGAATATCAACATAAAGTTGATATTCTTACAGAAGAGTACAGTGCAGAAGAAAAGTACCAGCACTTGCTTAGAACTTCATAGTGTTGTCTTACTTGTACAGACTACTACAAAACAACCTTTTGTAGCATTCTATCAGGCCAGGTGAAAACACATTCTTGCTTTCCAAATTTAAAATATCTATACACAGCTCTCTGATTAGCTATTATCGGTTCCTCTCCAGCCACAGGAGAAGTCCTCATAGCCTGTTCAAAGGAAAAAACAGGCCTTTTCCAAGAAAGAAAATGCATAGAATCATTTTACTTAATCTACAGAAATATATTACTAAGTATTTCCTTTTTTTATATATATTTGATGCGTTAAAAAATAAATTCAGGAACAAGAGAAGACATGAAAAAGAATAAAAGGGAGCTACAAGGGGAAAATTAAATGCTTCTATGAAACAACAATGCTGCTCAGACAGAAATAAAATGCAGAAAACTAAATGTAAAGGTCTTTGGAGAGAGATTTGAAGAGCTGACTTGTAGCAAAATCAATTGAAACAGAGGAGACAAGCACCTTTGAAAGGGAATAAAGCATTCAGGTCCAGAGCAAAGTAGGCAGAAGAAACTGATTTGATGAACTGATTTCCTGATTCATATTCACCTCTACAAAACGTTAAAAAATTAAACCAAATCAAAACACACACAAATTCAAACAAAAACAACCTAACCAGAAAAAACCCAGTAAATATTTTATTACTACATGAGGTAGTCATGTTTTCCAAGAGGCTTCTTGGAAAGAATATGTCTTCTGGGAATAGAAAAGTACACTTTCAATGTGATTATTCTCAAAATTTATTTACTGCCATCAAAGCATCGTGTCTAACATCTTTTTGTTACAGTTCAGTAAACCAGAGGGAATTCAGAGGAGGGCCACAAAGATGATCAGAGGCTGGAGCCTCTGAGGAGAGGCTGAGGGAGTTGTGAAGGAGAAGGGAAGGCTTGGGGGAGACCTCAGAGCAGCCTTTCAGTGTATAAAAGAAAGGTACATACAAGAAGGATGGAGAGGAATTTTTTACAAGGATATGTAGGAAGAGAATGAGGTGGAATGGGTTCAAACTGACTAACAGTACATTTAGATAAAATATTAGGCAGAAATTATTTACTGTGAGGGTGGTGAGGCACTAGAAAAAGGTTTCCCAGAGAAGTTGTGGCTGTCCCGTTCCTGGAACTGTTCAAGGCCAGGTTGGAAAGGACTTTGAGCAAACCAATCTAGTGGAAGCTGTCCCTGTCCATATCAGAAATTTGGAACTAGATGAGCGTCAGGGTCCCTTCCGACCCAAATCATTCTGTGATTCTATGATTCTGAAAATCAGTCATATATTTACTCAAGTCAATGTAAATGTTCCTATTCCCTTTAGTATTGTAAGGCCAAAAATTAGGTTCATCTAAAAAGGGGAGACAAAAAACCTTACAGTGAATTAAAGCAACTCAGCAGAAGAAATATAATGGCTTAGGTAAGTATTAAATACCCACTAAAACATAATGGTTAGATAGTTAAGTAGGGAATAGAGAATACTGGTTTAAAAATTATTAACTGCAATTGAATTCAGTAATAATTAATTTCTGATAATGCCAGATATAATTGTCACTATTGTAAACATGTTCTAATGAAATCACACAAACCTATACACAGCCTCACACACATATATATTTAAATAGGAAATAAAGAAACTTGAAACAGCCTCTTCAGGTGCCGTGAAAATGACCGAAAGTATACAGCATAAGGTGTAGAATGTTTCATTATATCAGAACACCTTCAGAAATGCAGGTCTATTTGCCAAAAAAAAACTCTCGGAGAATTTAAAACTACAAAAAATTTACAGTCCCAATGAAAATTATCTGATGTTAGAGGAAGTATCTCCAAGTAACTAGACACAGTGAAGTGACTGCCTTACATTCTGGTTTATGAATGCTCATCTGGTTTGTTTATCCTCTGTATTTCCCATGGATTTAGTTGAGATCAGGCAGAGCAAGAATTTTTCTTATATACAAAAAATTATCAAAATATATGTGTAGATAAAATCCCAAACTTCAAATCAGATAGTAGAAATTTTTGTAATTATAAAAATCTATTGTTATGAATATTTATGGAAAATTACTTAATTCTATTTGTCCTCCCAATATACAGAATATGGTTTTATTTTCATTGACCTGTTTCCAAATCTGATTACTTGAGAGGTACCATTTAGTACCTTATGAAAATACAAGGTTATCATCTGTTCTAGTTTTGCTTATATTTAGATATATTAGAACATTAGTTTCCCAGTTGAAACACAGTAAAAATATTTAAGTATACTTACAGTTTATTGAAAATAGTGTTTAATTATAAATTTGATACTGTAAATGAATAAAGACCTCTATAGAAAATTAAAATGGCTTAGTGCCTATGTCAAAACGGTTCTATCCATATTTTATGCAGAGTTTACTTATTTGTGAAAGTTGCAATTTTTCCCTTGTACATGAATGGGTTGAGAGGAGTTCACTAGAGTGTATTTTCCCAAAGAAAGAAATTCTGGATATAGCATATTTTTCAGGGCTTGACACATCCTTCAATTTTAAAACAGATTCTTTATGTAAATGACAAGGGTCAGAGAGATGGCGCTGCAACATCCAAGTCTCAAGAGTACTCATTAAACGGAGACTGTTTATAATCTTGTCCTCAATGTTCATGTATGAGTATAATTCTGTTAGTATCCCTGGAAGCACGTTCCTCTTTGCAGCACATGCAGATGCACAAGCTATATATGTTGCTTGTAGGATTACCTGTGGAATAAATTGTAGTCAAAAAGGAAGCAACCTGAGATTTAGAACTAAAGCCTGATTTTCTATCACAAGCAAACAGCTTTGTGACAGTCATATTACAAGAGTTGCTTTGAGTTTTCTATTGTATGCAATGATTTTACAGATTTAATATCTTTCCTAAGCAGTGTGTCACTGAGATAAAACTTACAGTTGAGATGGATTCTTTGATTTAAGGGCTTTTTTTTTTTTTTTGAAGTCTTGCCAATCCAAATAGTGCTGCATTGCTCATTTCATGTTGTTTAAACCAAGTCAGGATGAAAGTAGTTTCTTGATTTCTTTAAGACATCTCTGTAATGGCCAATGGAGTCCAAATATATCTCAGCCTGAACTGAGAGGGAGCACTCACCTGCCTCACCCATCCTCTCCCCCTCTCCAGGTCTCTTCCTTACAATGGACCTTTCTGTTTCTCCTGTCTTGATTTTCAAGGTGACCATTTCGTTGTTTCAGAGTTTCTTGGCAAAGTACCAATGACTGCTTAATGCAGCTGATGGCTGTCTCTGTCTTCAACATGACCAATTTGGGGGGCAGATGCCCTTCTGGAAAACCTGGTGTATTTGATTCTACATTCATATTCTTCTCTGGAAGAATGTTCTTTGAAAGGACTTTTGCCAAGGGTAAGGCATGAAAGCAGACACCAATATATATACATAAATACATGTGTGTGAGCATGCCTACACAAGTGCATTTTTGCAGCAGATATTTTCTATATGTTTATCTATGCACACAGATACATGTATGATATTCTTGTCTTTCCTCACCATCTTTCCATCCTTCCCCAATATACCTTTTTGTTTTAACCTTCAAACTAGCAAGCAATTCTCTCTAGCCCTTATTGTAGTAATTTTAACTGAACTGTTGGCATTTTCTCTTGTCAGGCTTAGAGCAAAATTGTTCTGATTTAATTACAGCTATAAAATTATCAAAGTTCTGTCTTCTAAAACGGAGAATGATCTTAAGGTGTTAAACTAGTTAAGCAGTGAAACATGCAAATTTGTGAAGACACTGGTGCAATGCTGTATGAGGATCAATACAAATAATTTCATTAGACATCAGTAGGAGAAGACCTCATAAAGTTTGCTGAGGATTCATGATGTGATAAAGACGTCTACAAGAGTAATTTTTAATTTATATTTTTAGCCTACAACATTTAGTTGTTTCAGCAAGGTGGTATAAACCCATTACTGATACAATCTCTGATACACTGCTATAGTTCTGAACCATAAAATGTCCCTTTTTTCTCCATCTCAGTCTCTCTTCCATTTCCTGGTTTTAATTTCTTCAATGATAGCATTACCTTATCTCCTTTACCATCCCATTCTCACCTACCCTGTCTGTTGTAATACATTAATTAAAAACAAACATAGAAATCAAATACTCCCCCCCTACAGAGAATAATGATTTATATGCACTTTAACAGCCATTAACTCTCATGACTTAAACCTTGTGCTTTATCCTTCTACCTTCTATTTTCTGTGGGATTTTGCACGGTGTGTTCAGTAAGACAGAAAACAGGTCTAAGGACTGGTGGAACATTTATATGTAAGAGTTTATAAGATATTTTGACAAATAGTGGTGAGAGATACAAATTTATTATCGTCTTTTCCCCGCCAACAGAGCATCTGCAAAGGCAAGGCATTGTGACTGCATTATACGCACTGGCAAATGAATAGTTTCAGGTCATACATTTCTAAATCAAAACTGTGGAAAGAAATATTGTGTGACATTTGATATGAAATTAATTTGGTGCAACACAGATTTTCCAGGCCCAACACAGATTTTTTGGATACCTGTACTTTGCCTCTGACTTCAAAACACATAGAAAATTCAATACCTCCAGACTGTCAGGCAGTCTGTCAATTCTGAGCCACATATGAAAGTAATCTTGCATGCAGTAAATGTTCTGATATTAAGTGTGATGCATTCTAATACAAAAATTTTTCCTGCTTTGAAATCCAAGTGTTTATTAAAAAGAAGTTATAAATGATAACATAAATGATAAACAATTAAAGCCAGTTCATAAAGGATGGTTTTAAAATTAAAAAATAATAATAAAAAAATAAACATAAAAAAATTAAAAACCAAAATGTATCAAAATTTGTTAATATTCTTTAACTTTATATTTAGAAAATAAGTAAATGACATAAATACCCAAGCACTGATTATCATTATCTGAAGTATTTTATGTCTTTTTTCTCTCTTCAAGTCTGGGTTCCTTGTAGCACCTCACTTTGTTTCCTAATAAAATATAGTTCAAGATTACTAGGATTTATTTCCATTTTGAAATTAAGAAATAAAGAGTATAATACAAAAGAATACTTCTGTAAAAGAATTTCTTTATTTAAATTGTTTTAATAAAGAACTAAGAAATATTTTTAAAGTCTCTATCAGGGCATGTTGAAAACACTATACAATAGCTACTTTGGCTTTATATCTTCAGACAAAGTGCTTCAATTGGAGAAAAGGTAAAAAGTCAGAAAAAAGGTGGAGGGGACATGCTGTAATGTAATAACTAAAAAAATGCAAACTACTTTCAAGTTTAATGTTTATTTAAATCTTGAAACCTCAGCATATTGACCATGCTTTGGAAGTTTCACCAAAAACAAAACAATAAAACAAAAATTTAATATTTTCTTAGCTAGCAGAGCTGGAGGACAGGGGTTTTGCCCTTCCCATGAATTTTCTCCTGATTTCAAGTGTTGCACATTGCACACTGACACTTAAAATGAGATCAGCTCTATGTAGACACAAGATATTGAGACAAAATTTTCATACTCCTTTACTGAAGTAGTCCTGGAAGAGACCTGAATTTCTTGAATGGAAAGAACCTGAATTTGCTCTTTCCCTCACCTGCTAGAATCTTTTCTTTTTTAATAATTACACAATGCCTGAACTATCAGATTATTTTCTTTCCTTTTTTGTCAGTCTGCTTGCCTGCTTCTATTTTTGAAATGGGATGTTTTGATGTGAGTGTTTTATTGTAAATATTAAAACAGGCACTGTAGTGGGTAGAATAGTAGATGATAGGAAATCCTGCCAACAAAATGATTAAGGGGAAGAAATGGAGAGGAGACAGATGGAGAAATAGAATGCTGATAGAGGAAGAAAGAGACATTTTATGCTTCAGAACTACAGCAATATATATTAGATGACATCAGTAATGAGCTTCCCCAGTTGAACTGTCTCCCACCCTATGTATTTATAGCCATGGTTTCCATTTTAATGGGTTAATATATTTCAGCAAAAAAACTCAACTCCCCTGAAAAATGCCCCAGCTGCATGTTTTCTTGCACCTGTTCATAGAAATGTTTTTCCTCTTCCTGGAAGTCTTAGACAAATATGCCGGAAAACAGCTCTGCATTTCCAAACACCATGATACACATTCTAGAGTAACAAGGTAAAAGGCTTGTTCTTTATTTTAAAGCATATATTCAATAAAGAATAGTCAGAAGAATATTCTCTGATATAAATGAATAAATTAAATAGTTACAGCTTTAAATCTACATATAAATACACAGACCTAGGATGTGGGGATATCATTGTATTTCTTTCTGAATATCTTTGAACTTTCATGGAAAGCTCTGCATTATAGCAATTGAAATAATTATTCACATACTTTGAATACCTATGATCGGTATTCAAGATTTATTACTGCTAAATATATTCTCTTGGACAAAGAAAGATCTCAGAGTTCCTCAAAAATGTAGAGAAAATTAAATCCTCATGCAAATGGATGGCACATTATTCAAACCCTTCCTCTCCAGAATTTTCCACATAACCATTTGGCTATTTTTCAAAATAAATGTTATTTCAACTCCAAATAGCTACAGTGGTTTGGAGGGTGTGAAGGTAGAAGAAAGTGAAGGAAAAATATGATCTTTAAGGACATCCAGTTTCTAGTGGAAATAATGTGCAATTATTTTCTTTTAATCAGCAATGATACTTTTAATTGATACAATATAAAACAGTTTGATGTAAATCCTAAGCATGTTACATGGCATCATATTGACCTTTTCTTTTCTGATCTGATTCAGAACCATATTTTACAGAGATAAAAATAAGTATTTGCAACACACAGAAAAATGGTTTAGATCAAGTAACAGCATATAAGACATAACTATACAAAGCATATTTCTAAACAGATAGATCTGTTCTGTTAAGAACAAAAGACCTCACATGAGAGAGTTCTTTCTAACAAAATGTTTGCTAAAAAAAAGATTTGCTTTTGTACCTCTATATTATGTTAGCATTCCATTATAGCTATCATTTTGTCTGGAAAATAATCTATGTCTTCACGGGCTGTTGGATTTTCCCCTAAAGCAAAGACCAAATCTGTACCAAAAAAAGCACAGATGACATTAAAGCAGTTTAACTACCCGAAGAACATCAGATTTATAGTGACACACCTGCAGATGGTGCTGCTCCACCACTTTTTCGACACAAAATTAGTTTAAAATTCATTAGTTGGTCTATTCTTTGATCTTTTGGTTTTTATTTATACTATAAATGCAGCTTTTACATAAAATGGTTGGCTGCGTGTGAAGGTTAAACTAGATGGAAAACGATACCTAAAGATATAACTTTCTACCATGCCAAAGATATTTTCTTTTTTTCCATCCTCTCATTATATTGTTAGCAGTTTTTCAGCAAACTGATATTTCTTTTTAATTATATATAGCATTTCAACATTATTGTTTGTGAGACAAAAAGTTGTAGTTACTCAGTAAGACTATGTTTAAAATTGACTTTCCATTTCAAACGTGCTACTATGTACAAAAAGTTGTTTGTGAATGTTATCCTACATAATAATATTACTTTAGGGCTACAGATTATGAATTATTCACACAGACTGTAGGTGCCGTAGAAACTGCATGGAGAGGAAAAATTTCAAAGCTGTGTTTACTTCTAGAGCAGAAGACTAAGGACAATATGTGTCATCAAGTGAATTATTTCATACTTCTATAAAATTTAATGTATTTTCCATTGGAACTAGTTGCATTGTTTTACTATTCCATAGTTTTTGATTTTTTAATAACGAATGAAAATTATCTCTACCACCCCCACTACTACTACTACTATTACTACTACTATTATTACTGCTACTGCAATTATGACAAGTGGTAGTAGCAGCAGTAGTAGTACCACAATTAATATGTAAAAATAATGGCTTTATAATTAATTTCCTCTTTGTGGATATTTTAGACACAAAAAAGGCTTTTTAACTGTATTTAAAAATGGAAAAATATTCAATTTCAAAAACATTTCTGTAACATATTAATACACTTTTTAGGAGAAACCTGATTTAGTTCAACAGATTTTTTCTCTAAGAATCTGTCTCAAAACATGAATGTTTCGTAAACATATTAATTTTGCTTAGATGTTTAAAACTTCAGTTTTTGACAGTATATAAATCAAATAAAATTAAACATCATTAAAATTTAAAAAGAAAGAATTAACATAATAAGCAGGTATTACATTTTAGTTACAGGGTAAGCTGAAGGAATATGGAAATTGAAATGGGAAATCTTTACTCCCTGGCTCTCATGGGAGTATTTTCATCGATATCAATGGTGTCATAATTACATATGCTAATCTTCCACCCTTAAAACCACTCATGGATACCAGTAGGAGGTCCAAATATTTCATAAGTATAAACATATTTATTAAGTTTTCTACTGGATTTGCTGGGGTATATACTTTGAGGATCTTTGTTTTGCCTTCTAAAACAATCTCCAAAACAACAACAAAATATCCCAGAACAAAAACTAAACCCAGAATTTCTTTACTGTTTATTTCCCTATTTTCTACTTGGAGAAGGAATTAATTATTTTTTCACTTACTCTGCAGAGTAAGAAGGGAATTTAATAATTAATAGTTTATGAGGAAATCCTTTAGATGCCTTGTGCACCTTCAGTATCTCTGATGGTTCACTTCATTTGCTGTTTTATGCAGAACTTGCTCTTTGGGAAGACCAAGACAATGATGTGGCATTTGGCAAAGTAATGAATTAATTTAACTACTATTTAATTACATAGTTATTTCTGCAAATGGAAATTCTTTTTTGAGTACTAAAGATAAATTTTTAAGGAAAGAATATGAAGTAACTCATTTATCTTGTCATAGAATAATCTACTAATGTAAATTTTTTTCATTCTGCTTTCAGAGTTGTAGTCACTTGCAGACATAATATGACAGCCTTCAAATTCATTATTTTCTACTTATACATATTTTTCAAAGGCAGTAGTTGGTGTACTCTGTCTGTATTATGCAGAGATTAATCTTCATCCTAAACTGGAAAATATTCTGGAAAATTCTTTCAAGTTTTGATTAATTTTTCCTGTTCTTTATTATAAAATCATGTTTTCTTCCTTGTTTGGAAGGTTCATGATTAACCTCTAAGCTGTTAGGCTAGAAACTCCCATTTATTCTTAAAAATGAGGTTTATTAAGCTGTTATCTATAGTGCCTTAAATCTGAAAACTAGAAAGTAAATTCAGATGTATTCTTATGGCATGGGAATGTATTCTGTGGTTCAGAGAAGAGTATCAGAAGAGAAAATTAGATGACACTTGGAGAAAACTGTGCCATATATCACACAACATGTTTCAATTCAGTTTGGTGAAATGCCAGTGCAGATTTCTGTTTATGTTGTGCAAATAACAACCTGATCTATGCCAAACAAATGGCAAATTGTATGTTTGGCAATATGTATAACAAGTTCTGTCAATTTAAAATTATATGTTACTTAAATATATTTCCTTTCTAAAATAAATTTCCTTTTGTATACTTATTTACTGATTTGATCTAATTCTTCTGCTACTTATTTCTATAAATAATTAAAATTAAGTATTTTCTGGTAGTGTTTGAGCAAATTGTTGCTGCATTTTAGAAAAATTTCAAACTATTTCTTTAAAATATTGTTTTGTTCTTGATATAAGTTTAATGTTTCATCTAGAATTTATAAATCTGTATTACTGATCTCTGCCATACCAGTAAGAGCAGCACTGGGGATAGTAGTCCAGCTGTGTCACACCAGCACCAGCAGGGTATCACTTCCCTTGGCTTCCTACTGCTCAAATCCAGGGCTAGAATATGAACTTTTTATTGTAGAATAATTCATTAAATGCTATCAGCTTTAAAATTAATTTTCCATCTTTCAGTTAAGTATAGCATGTTGTGAATACTAGAGGCATGCCTTTTCACAATTCTGACTTCAGCAGAAGCCATTGTACCTGGAAGATAATGCAGTGTCCACGCTTCAGAATTATAATTTTCAAAGAAATGGCCTTTCCAACAACAGCCACTTGATGTCCAGTTATCACAAGTAGAGTGTTCATGGAGATATTATTTTCAGTTTAACTCGAAGAGAGAGAAATATATGTGTTTTTTGACACCATTTATTTACCAGTTCAGACTACATTATTTGACTTGACTAATATTCTAATTCCCCATCTAGTGTTTATAGACAGAAGAAAAATTAAATTTCATGTTTCTTTTTTCTTTTATTTTATGGCATAAAGAAATAAAAACATTATTTGCAAATATTTCTTGCAGTCTTGTGTTCCTGTTAGGCCAACTAGTCATGTTGAGTAATTTTACAACATTGCAGCTGAATGGGTCTCTTGGTCATTTCTAATTGCCTTTATAAATAACAACTTCTCATTACTGCCAGGTCACAGTAGCAAAGGCATATGCAACCTCAAAACTGGCAGGAACAACATGTTTACCACTGGGAAAGCAATGGTATGTGGATGCCTTATTTAAACCAATACAAAGCATTAAGTCATGCATTTCCTGGGTTCAAAATGGCAGCTGATGTTCCACATCTAGCATTTTCACTGGTTTTCATTATATATTTAAAAAGGAGTAAAAAGTGCACTTCAGTGAGTATGGTAAATAATTACCCTAAGGGTAACTGCTGAGATTAACTGTTTGGGATCTGTTTGGTCTTGAGGCTTTTGGGAGGGAGGATGGGTTGTTTGTTTATGTATTGGGGATTTGTTTATTGTCCCTACTTTTATGAATGAGAAAAAGTTAAAATCTTGCTCTTATATGACAGTAGATTTCCCCCTTCCTCACCTTTCATGATCACTCCCCTTTCCCTACCTGCCTCTTGCACATAAATATAATTCATGAGATAATAAGCAGCAAGAAAATGAGGGATAACACATTTTGAAGAATAAAATGAAGAAGATTCTTTAAAGACTTTTACTTGAGTTACGAGATATAACAACTCTTTTGTATTTCAAATCACAATAGTCTGATATCTGTTTGCATCATCATGGTAATGCCTTTTATTTTTTTGCAAGTGCAGAATAAGAGCTTTTACAGCAAGTACAGAATTATATTCAATATTAATCAAGTTTACTGCACATTTACTATATGCTTATATCTATTGCTGCTTTGAATTAAGAAATTGATGAAGATAATTCTATTTTTAAATTATCATTTTGTTTTTCTCTGTTTTTTTTATTTTTTGACAAGCACTTTGATTGCAAATAATTTATACATCCTTTGATACGTACTTTTAATAACCAATCAAAAAAATTCAGATTAAAGAAAAGAATAAATTTCTATCATCTAACCTCAATAATGTTCAGTTAGTGATAATGTCATTTCACATTTGAACTCATACAATAAACTGGAAAAAATAATGAATTTAAAATAAGTTGAGTCAGTGAAGATAATTATGGCAATTTTATGCATCTCAATTTCTCTTTCAAAGGAACATATAATTGCTCTGGCATTTTGTTTCCAGCCCTCTTGTCTCTAAGCCAATATAAACTAAAACTGTTTTACAAGCTCACCTTTTTCTCTGCTGTTTACCAAACCCTTGTCTGGCTGAGAGATTCAAAGGACTCTCCTTGGGTCCTTCTCATAGTCCAGGTGTCATCATGAAGGAATATGTCTGGATTAAGGGAACAAGGGAGTTTCAGCTGGGGGGGTAATAACACCCCATGAGGAATAAATACTATTTGGTTCCTTAGACTGTCTTGAGATGCAGGCAACCTACCAGGTATAAAGGATCATCCTTGACATGTCCTTTAACATGTCGCAGATGTTCATCCTTTTCCTTTCTAATTGCCATTATACTAAAACAGAAATCTGTGTTTGCAAAATAAGTTTCAAGAATATTCTCCATTTCACTCAAAGTATAGTGCATTACATTAGGACTCGTCCCATGTCTGTCTGAGGAACTGTGGGATGGTGGTACCATCCCGTTACAATAACAATCTCATTTGAACACCACAATTAAACTAATTACTAACCTCCACTGCTGCTTAGTTGTATGCTCCTGACAGTTGGAAATTAGCTAAATTCTAGAGGTTTTCTGAATTTTGTTAAAAGATGTTAAACCTTTTTTTAATTATTTTTTTCCTCTGAAGTTAGTGTGATCAAGTACTGTCATCTCAGATGTGTTTTTTCTCATTTCCTTCACCAGGTCTTTATATTTTAAATAACAGTAAGAGCTTTTAGTATAAAGTTGGTAGCCACTGCAGTAGCTTTTAATATCTCCTAAGTGGACTTATTTGTATGGGTAATTATATGGGATATAGAATCTATCTGGTTTACCTAATAGATGCTAAATCAATCCTGTCTGGATGCCAGATGTACACTAAAAATACTTTATAACTCCCCTTCTTCAGATTTCCAGGGAGAAAAAATATGATTAAAGTCTCATGGCTTGAGATTATGACAGGATTACCGTCATGGACAGTCTGATGTGACATGGGGAAATTAGTTTTATTTAGTACTAATACAATCAGATAACAAGAAATAAAACCAAACCTTAGAAACATCTTTCGCCTCTGCTCCTTTATTCCAAGGCTCAACTTCACTCCTTGTTTTCTCTACATTCTCCCCATAGAGGGACGGGGAATAGGAACTGCAGTCAGCTCATCCCACACATTGTTTTTGCTACTTCTTTCTCATGGAGAGGACTCCTCACATTCTTCCCCTGTTCCAGCATGGGGTTCCTTTCCATGGGAGTCAATTCTCCACAAACTTCTCCAACTCTGGTCATTTGGTCTTTCCCACAGCTGTGGGTTTTCACAAACTGATCCAGTGTGTGTCTCTCATGGGGTGCTGTCCTTCAGGAACAGCTGCTCTAGAAAAAGACCCCACAGGGTCACAAATCCTACCAACAAACCTGTTCTAACATGAACTCCTATGTCCATTGATCCACAGGTCCAGCCAAGAACCTGCTTCAGTGTAGAGTTACAGCCTCCTTTGGATGCATCCAACTGTTCTGGTGTTGAGGCTACAGGTGGATTTCTGCTTCCCTATGGACCCCCATGGGCTACAGGGGTGCAGCTGCCTCACCATAGGCTGCACCTCAGGCTACCAGGGAATCTCAGCTCCGGTGCCTGGAGCTCCTGCTCTGCCTCCTTCTGCACTGACGTGGGTGCCTGCAGGGCTGTTTCTCTGACATACTCTTCTTGTCTCCCTGGATGAACCTGCTATTCCCTCCCTGTCTTAGCTGTGCTATCCCAGAGGTACTGCCACCATTGCTGATTGTCTCAGCTTTGGCCAGCAGCAGATCCATCTTGGAGGTGACTGACAATGGCTCCATCAGACATGTGGGAAGCTTCTAGCAGATTCTTACAGGAATAATCCCTACAGCTGACCCACTACCAGAACATTGCCATGAAAATCCAATATAACAATCTAAATACCATATTTATACCAGAATCCAAACAGTATTGAGCTTAATAGGACAGTTGGGGAATACCAATATCTGTTCTGTGGCGATGCTCTTCCAATCATATCAACACCTATATTGTGCTTCTGTTATTTTCTATACCTTTCTTGCAAATGTTTATGCAAAGCTTTATAAACAAATAGTGCTTCTGAAATTTAATGGATTCAACAGATTTAATAAACATTGATTTTCATTGTATGACTCCTCAGAAAAAAATAAATATTAAAATTAGCGTGGAAAAATACCAATGCTCTGGGTGAAGATTTCTATTTGGATTTGTGTAATACCTCATATAGTGGTATATTAATCTTGAAAACATTGAAATTAATCTATAGTACAAATAATTAGACATTATTTTCTTTTGTATTCTATTTATTAATAAAAATTAAAAAGACAAACAGAAGTAGCATAGGTTTACTATGTCGAAGATGCTTTATTATAAAATATATAATGAACACCAATCTTTTGTCAGACTATAAAAATATTAACTCAATTAATGTTTATTATTGATTTTTTTATTCAAATATTAATTATTTATAAGCTATGTGAAGCTCCATTTTATATATATAATGTGACTTTCAATAAATTCACAGAGCAACCAGAAGAAATTTAAATGTCTCTCCTAGAGAATATAGCCATAAAATGGAAAATGTGGGCCTTTTTAACATGTATCTTCACAAAAAGAGTCATTTTTCATCAGTGGAATGTCTGCTATACTTCTTTTGGTTTTCTTCTTCTCAAAATCATAATAATTCTCAGGAGAAAGATCTTTTCTTAATAACTACTGCTTGACATTTGCCATTACATACATGATAGATATTTGAAAATGATCATCCGTCAATGCTATGGCATCAAATTTAAACTTATTAGCCATGCAAATAACTTGGCCTGCAGATTTCATCAGCACCTTTTCAACTATTCAGAAAAACTACATAAAAAAGAACTCAGAACAAGAACAAAACAGTTCTTCCCCTTGCTAGCATGAAAGGATTGCCAGTTGGAAGTTTACATATCTTTTAATATAGTACTAAACATAAGCAAAAACTTATGTTTAAAAGTTTTGATAATATTAATTATTTTTTTCTAGTGAATTTAAACTGAAAGTTAAATTTAAACCACTACAAAATAAAAAAGGGATGCTAGCTGTTAGGGGCAACTAGATCAAAATCCCATGATGCTTAAAGGATAAGGTGAATTAATCTTTATCAAAGTGTTTTAATATTTAATATTTTAGCTAACACTTAGAAGATGTACCTCAAAGAGAGTATTCAATGTAGAGATTGGAAGATTTTTGCATAAAATATTTTTTCTTGAATTTCAACAAATGTGAAAGGGAGCAAACAAGACTTTCTTAAAACATTTGTCAGTTTTGAGTCCAAGTGGATTCAAAAACTGGGTAATATTGTTTTCATGTGAATTGGCAGCCTTTAAGGATTTATTTAATCCCAGAGGCATTATCTACATCTCTTAGATCAAAACTTTGATCTGAACCTCTCTACAGGTTCAAATGTCACCCATTCATCTTTACATGTCAAAAAACCCAGTTCCTCCATCTCACCGATCACTTAGTTATGATAATCATATTGCTTACGTATGTGGTTGTCCCAAAGACAATTCATTTATAAACAAGAATGATGGAGTAAACACTTGAATAAGCATAGAATTCTACAAAAGCACATTTTAGTGTCCTCTGGAGTGATTTAATTTCCTGTAAAATCCAATTTTACCAGAACACCCTTTGAGTCAGACTTTTAATTTAATGATGATAATAGAACCTTTTTCTTCAGTAGGGTCTAAAATGTCTCTGTAAAGAATTTCTCAGTTATGGTCGGTCTAGCATGCACCCAAACTATCATGTCCTGGTCACTCTATTCCAAACAAGCCTCACACCAACAAACCTGTATTTAGAAAAGGAGTGTTCTAAGAAGTGGGACAAGTCAAAATACCCCAGCTTGACATTTTGATGACTTCTAAATTAAAGAACCTACATGACTGACTGAGCACATTTCCTAGAAGAAAAAGGTCCTCCCAATCATTACAACTTTTTTTAGTCAAGTTTGGGCAACTTTAGCAAAAAACACAGAACTTGCAACTTTATTCAACTATTTCTAACAAGCCTGTTAGGTGCATTGTCAATACCACTCAGCTGTCCAGATAAGCATTAAGCTCCAAGAATAGGGATTGTTTCTGTGTTGCATTTAATGAATGTGCTGAATACAGTGGTTCTTTGTTTTAAATACAGAAGACTGTCTCTGCAAGCTAGAATGATCACTCAGAGTCAAATATCTGAGAGCCACAAACTTCCAGTGCTAAAGGAGTAGATGATAAATGGATTACCTGACTGTGTAAGTACAGAATATAAAAAATACAAATGTGATATCATAAAAGACCTGTATACTCATCACGAACTATAGGAGAGTCAGAAAATGCAAAGGAATACAGTTTTGCAGAAAATATGATGAAGGAATCAAGGCATTCTTAATTTATGTTTCAAAACTAACTTCCTGGAAGCAGAAGATTCAATGATGATATCAATATCTTACTTCAAGTGAAAAACCAGGCATGGATATTTCAAATTTTAACTTCTTTGTGGCACTTCAGCATTTTCACACAGTGGTTGAGGTCAGAGGAGACCTCCAGAGCTCAAGCAGTCCAACCTTTCTGCTGTAGTGGTGGGTGTCCACTACAGCAAATACCTCAGGGCAATGCCCAATCAGATTTTGAATATTTCAAAAGTGAAAGACTCCACAATCTTCCTAGGCAACCATCCTCACACTATTTTCCCTCCTTTTCCTTTCATGTCTAAACCCCATATTTCAGTTTGTGGGTCTTTCTTCCGCAGTAGCTCAATAAACATGATTTTGCCATTGTTAGTGTTAGATTATCAGACTAAAATATAATTGCAGTAAATACAATGAGCACCAAATATCAGAAGTAGTACAATAGGTGACCAAACTCTGGTTATCTT
>JAWWMU010000054.1:7640940-7666164 GCA_035048155.1 Cinnycerthia olivascens | reverse complement strand
TTCAGTCTGGTACCACCATCATTTCTAACACTGGAGATGGATTTTAGCATAGCTTTGGATTTGTTTTCCAAACAAGTTGGTGAATAGCTATCAGTTCTTAGCAATAAGATCAACTTTTGTTTTTAACTCTTTATGTCTACCTTTAAAACACATTCAGGCTACAGAAAGTTAAACTTCACCAAGTTCCAAGAAGCTAGGAGGCAAAAGGCCTGGGCTGCAAAGGTAAAAAATGGTTGAGAGAATAAGGGTTGAGGCAGAAAACAATACTAAAGATTGAAAGGAAATGCCTTTTAATTTTTTCTGCTATACTTCATGCTTAATATTTAAAACAACCATCACTGACTTTAGTGACAGGTATTTCCAGAAAGTACCTTCAAAATCATATTAATTCATCTCATAAGGTACAAGTCCAAAATATGTGTCCAATGAATAACATTATAAAAATATTATAATTTATAATTATAATAAATAAGTAAATCAGATAGTATAGTAAACCTGGGATTTATAAACTGTTGGCTGTTTCAGTGAGATGAGTTAAACCCTAGCCATTTTTTTGCTGGGGCTCCTAGAACGATATTGCATGTGTTATGACCATAAGCACTCATGCAGCTAGAGTAGATTTTTAATGCTCTGCAGTGTTTAAATTTCACTGGAGTTTCTACTGAAAATTAAAATTATAAACAGTTTTATTTTTTGTCTTTTTCCCACCACTTGATATTTTCATATTATGTTAATATTCTTCTTTTTTATAACATTGTAGAGGTTTCTCATTAAGAAAATCTCTTTTACTTTTCACAGAGCTAAATAAAATGCTTAATTATTATATCAAGACATAAAATAACTCATAAGATTTTAATGCATTACTATGAAGGGAATAGTACTCCTACTCTTTGCAATTCACTTTCAATTTTAGAGCTATTAGAGAAGATAGCAAAGCACTGTCTTTGTTTCCATAGTCTTCATGATTCTTTTTGACTCCTATTCATCTTTAAAGCTTTCCCTGTTTTTAAACCTTGGACCCAAAGAAACCACTTTGCTTCTTTGTTGATGTGTGAATTTAGGAAAAATAAAAAGTAGCTTTGGCACATGTGCATTTATTTGTTGAAAAAAATGTGGTACAGACTTTCCAGAACAGGAACAAAACCAGCAAAAAACTGGTGTGAATTTTAATTTACGCAAAAAGATAATAATATAAAATAATATTAGTAGCACATATTTAAAATAATACACATCATATTTGTTCTAGAATATATAGCATAATATATGCTATATAATAAATAATGTAATATTTACTGTGTAATAGATATAAATGTTATTTTTGTATATTTTCAGAAGTGTTATCACAGAATCATGGAATCTCAGAATGACTGAGATGTGAAGGGGCCTCAGGAGGTCATCTGGCCAAATGAACCTGTTCAAGTAGGGCCACCTACTCAAGTAAGGCAAGCTGTCCAGGACCGTGTCCATTCAGTTTTTGAACATTGCTGGAAACACTCTTATGACGGTAGCTCAGGCACTATTTGTCTTTGTCACAAGGGTAATTTGCTGGCACATGTTCAACTAAGTGTGTAGGAGAACCCTCTGGTCCTTCTCTGCAAAGATGTTTTACCATATTGTGCTGGTTCGTGACCCGTTCCTTCCCAGATACAGAACTTTGCACACTTCCTTGTTGAACTTTCCCTGTTGAGAAAGCTGTTGTCCCATTTCTCCAGCTTGTTGTGGTCTCTTGCATGGCAGCACGACCGTCTGGCAAATCAGCCCGTCTCAGTTTTGCATCCCCAACACACTAATTAAGGGGACTCTGCATCCATCATCAGATAATGAAGTCCCATTTCAAGTCAACAGGAAAGTTATGGCTATAGCTCAATTATTCAGTTAGAGTGAAATGTATAAAACATTGCACAAAACGTTGCACGTTATGGAACCTTCTAAGAGCTGAGTAGCTCCAGTGTTGACAACATGGACTCTTGTACCCATGGAACATTTCTTCTATATTTAGAGATATTATATATAAAAGAATTTTCTAAATTCATCTAACATTGCTGAAATATGGGCTGCAAGGGCATACTGTCAGCTCATTGTCTGCTTGTCATCCATTGATACTCCCAGGTTCTTCTCAGAAGAACTGCCCTTGAGCAGCTCAGCCCACAACCTGTACTAGTACTTGGGATTATTTCTCCCCAAGTGCAGGACTTGGCACTTGCCTTTGTATTTTATATAATAGGCCTGGGTTTCTTTTCTGAAGAGTTTATATAACAGTTTCATGTCATATTATTTATATATATTTATCCCATATATCACATATCTTATTCCATATATCTATTAGTTTTATATGATTACATATATATATAATTTATATAATAATTATATTAGTTTTTGTAATAGGCTTTTTATATTAGCTTCTTTGTGAAGTGGAGCAAAATATTGTATCTTACTATTTCTAGTTTTGCAGGGTGAAAAAAATGCATGTTTGTATATTTTTAGTTTCCCTCAGCAAAAATGGATTTTAAAAAAATAATTACTTCTCTTTGCAAAAATATCCCCTATTTACTGTAATTTTGTTAACTCTGTATCTGGCAGTTAAAAACATGATGTTCATTAGCAAAAATAGCTGCTTTTCAATCACCTTTATTCAT
This sequence comes from Cinnycerthia olivascens, assembly GCA_035048155.1. Lineage (NCBI taxonomy): Eukaryota > Metazoa > Chordata > Aves > Passeriformes > Certhiidae > Cinnycerthia > Cinnycerthia olivascens. Next base: position 7,663,528 of record JAWWMU010000054.1, on the reverse strand, counting down.
GCTGAGTGATGCCTTTCTTCAAATGGTGCTATTGACTACATCTGGTCTATTTATAAAGTACTATTCAACACCAGGGAGAAGAGAGGAGTCAGATGCCTGATGCTCTGTCCAGGACAGTGAGTCTAGAGATGTGACATGAAATTCTTACTCTATTGCATTCTATAGCAATTTTGTCTTTGACTTCAGTGAAGCCAGAATTTCATCCATTATATATACTTTTTTCACTGATGTCTTTGGAGTCAGACATTTCATTTATTTCTACAACCTCTTTGCAGTCTTTCATCAAAGTCAAATACTAACTTCATTTACAACATTGTGAGACTCTTCTGAAGTTCAGGGAATATTTTCCCAGGAAAAACATCAATCTCAGGCAGAATTTAAGCTAGAGGTTAGCAGATATTTAGTTAAAACACCGCTTTGAGCTAATTGTTATGTAAGCATTTACTGTTCTTAAATTTAAACATGTGCTAAAGTGTACACTGAAATGGAAGTCCTTTGCTAAATTAGGTCTATGAACAGTAGAAATAAGTTAGAAACAGAATATTTGGAGGATATGAGTTGACACAGGTAGGCAGCCAGAAAACCCAAAAAAAACACTACTGAAATGCAAAAAGTAAATTTATTTCATTATCTCACTAACTGGAGGATCCCAAAGTGGCACCAGAGTGGGAATGCCGGTACAATTGGGACCATTCCATCCTAGGAGTTGGCAAGGCTGCTGTTTGCACATTTTTTGCACACATGCTCTGATCTCTCCTGTGCTTTTTATGATCTCCAAGAGAGAGAGCCCAGAAATATCCATGGGAATGCCTCCATAATCACCTGATATCTCTAGACAGAGATTCTACTTTCCAGTACAGAATACAAAGAGCAGTAGACATAATATTGGAGGTTCCCACATTTATTCTCCAGGTCTTGGCATTCCCAGCGGCAGGGTCCTTTGAGTGAATCTACCATCATTCTCCTTTGTCATTCTTCACCTTTGAACTTCTTCCTTCCAACAGAGGCATTAAAATTTTGTTTGGTGGCACTATCAAATCAAGTTTCACAGTCTGAGTTGAAAGTATTAGGGCATCCATTGAGCATGTCAGAAAAGGAAAAGCTGTGCTAGAAATGGGACTTGGATCATATGGCAGGGTATATTCTAGGAAGCTGAAGTCAGAGTTTCTCTGGGAGTAGACCTTGCTCTTTATTCCTCTGCTTTAAACTTGTGTCCCAGGGCTCTATTCCATAATTCAATTCCTACACCAATTCCCATATCTCCTACTCTCTCCTCGGAGACTGAAACAGAAGTTTCATGATGCGCACCAGCTACAGGAAAGAGGAAAAGGTAGAGCCAGTCAAAAGAAATGGATTCTTGGCTGCTCTTGATGCTGTAGTCAGAGATGTGAGAAACAACAAGGAACGTTGTGTTGTATCACCATCTCCTCTGCCACTGGCAAAAGAAGGATTACTTTGTCTTGTTTATAGCTTTGAACCAAAACTAAGGGAATTCTGCATTAAATACCACAGCTTTAGCTCAAGACATTTCTTGTCTTTATGGAAGAGTCTAGAGAAATTAAATGGACCTATGCTATATTCATCTTTGCCCTTGACTATATTTCTTTTATTTCTCTTCAATTCCAGCCTCTGATTTTGTGGCTAAAATTTCTAAGATTGTATTTAATTAATCAGTAGGAAAAAAATATTGCCAAAAAGTATTACTAAAATATATAAAAATTGTCATACCATAAAAGGAAAACCTATCAACTATTCTAGGAATGTAGTAGGGAGTTTTCTATAAGAAGATTTCCTAATAAAACCAGAAAGCTTTACATATATTTTATTCTGAAGGTGTCACAAGAAATAAACATAACAATTAAATACCAGTAATTAGTTTAGATTTTTATATACATTTTTAACCTAAGATGCTGCTGAAATAATCTTGTGAAACTTCTTTGAATGTCAGCAATTCTCTCAATCTTTTCAATTTAATGAATAAAGTTAACATTTATAATTATTTATGTATGAATGTAATTAGAGGAGTTAAATTAATAACACATGAGAGTCATTTTTTATGAATATATTCCAGAAGTGATAAATAGGGGAAGTACCAAGAACACTGTAATAATTTTTTCACTCCAATTACTTAGCCATTCTAAAGCCCATACACTTTTTAAAACTGGTCCATCTTATGAAAAAGTTTAGTGTGTAATAATGAAACTATTAGGGTTAGGGTTAGGGTGAATATTATATTTAAATTTAGAAACTGAAAAGTCCATAGATGCTGAAATAGTTACTAGTTAAACAGAGAATCTTGAAATAATATAACCTGGGAATGACTTCTAGATGACCAGATAATCTGGTTCAAGTGGCTGTTCAGAGCTCCCTCTGGCCTTTGTTCAGTTGTGTTTTAAATACCTCTAAGATTAGAGATTCTAAAGTCTTTCTGGGAAATCCTTTCCAAAGTCTGACTATGCCCACTATGGATTTTTTTCCCCTAATATCATATCAGAATATCCCTTTTGAAAATTTTCATGTGCTAAAGCACAGTAGACTGCTGCAGGTGCACTGGCACTGGAAAACTCCCGTGCTTAAGCGCTTACACAAAACAGATCATTTGATCCTTCAAAATTTAAGGTTTTGGAGCATAAAATCCTGGAAGTACTAACTTTCTTACTTGAATTGATCATGTAAGTTGGTAATACTTTCAATGTCTTCTTCTATATCTTGATATAGAAGCTGACTGGAAAAAACAATATTATTTTGAAAGAATTGAAAACATAGACAATGCCACGTAATGCTTTTATGCTCCATGCTCAGAAGTGCTCTTCTTGCAACAAAAATTTACTGTTCTAGTCATTTGAACACAGGTAAGATGCGGCTCCTCTAGTTCATGCATGCACAATTTCATATGGTTCTTTTCCTCTTTTTAGCTTTGCTCTTCCTTTTCCATAAATAAACATATTTAAATAATTAAAAGAAGAAAACATTCCTTTTCCCCTTTTCCTTTTCCTTTTCCTTTTCCTTTTCCTTTTCCTTTTCCTTTTCCTTTTCCTTTTCCTTTTCCTTTTCCTTTTCCTTCCCCTTTCCCTTTTCCCATGAGTATGTAGTGTGCAAAGAGGACAGAGCCAAGATCTTGTCAGTGGTATCCAGTGACAGGATCAGAGGCACTGGGCACAAACTGAAATGCAGAAGGTTCTGCTTGAACATCAGGAAAGTTTTTCACTGTGAGCATTGGCTCAGGTTGCCCCTGGAGCTTTTGAAGTTTCCATTCAAAAGCTGTTTGAACACGGTTGTAGGCAACCTGTTCTAGGTGAACATCCTTGAGTAGGGGATTTTGGTGATCATACTTGATCCCTGCCAAACTGAATCATCCTGTAATTCTGTGATCCTGTGAAGCTAGCTCTGCATAATTTAATGAGTTCACATTCAATTCCTGCAATTAGGCATTTGGTTTAAAATTTCCTAAGTATGAATTGTCTTATTCATACCTGTGTTACTTTCAAATGGAAAATGTCCCAACTCAGTTTCTTTTAGAGGTTTAATGCAAAAAATTTGTTTTAAATGTAACATAAAATCAGTAAAAACAAAAAGGCAGAGGGAAAAGAAGGAAATAATGACTTTAGCAGAAGATAAAATAGGATGCAATAGTTTCTAAGATAAAATTTATACAAGGGCATTTCATGAAATCAAATGCATTACAGAGAGTGTAAGACAGAACTTATTAATTATTAAACCAAATATCTAATTCACTTGATCAATCTTTGCAAATTAACTGTTTGCAGCCAATGAAACTCAAAGATACCACTATTAATTTTTACAACTTGGTTAATATTGGATATTTTGGGGTTTTGTTTTGCTTTATAGGGCTATATCAAGGAAGATTTAGGTTCAATATTAGGAAAACATTCTCCAACCAGAGAGTGTTTCGGCATGCAAACAATGGAAAATGGTCACAACACCAAGCCTGCTGGAGTTCAAGAAGCACTTGAACAATGCTTTCAGGGACAGGGTACGATTCTTGAGGTTGTCCTGTACAGAGCCAGGAATTTGACTTAAGGATCTCTGTGGACCCTTTTCAACTCAGGATATTGTATGATTCTATGATTATGCAAAAATTTGGGTCTTTGGGTGAGATGTACTAACAAAATATCCCCAGATAACCAGCATAAATCTTCCATTACCATCTTAATATAGTGTCCACAATTGACTTTCTAATCTTGCAATATTTATTGTTAAGCAGGAGTCATCAACATAATCACAGTGTTTACCGATAGGCTGTCAACTATATTTTCAGTTGCTATCATCCTGAAAAAGCATAATAGAAGTCAGAAATCAGATAAGTGTGCCCACATCTCTTTTATTCTGAATAGGCTAATTAAATATGCCAGCAAAGAAGGTACCACCAAATGCAAACAATTACATGAAAACCAATATAAGGACTGGTTATCCTATATCCATTTATTTCACACTGAAGGTCTGATGTTTTAACGAACTTAATTCTTATAAGTTAGACACTGTAAATCAAATACAATAGTACTGTTTTATGAAATATTTATCCTTTATGATGCACAGTAGCCATAAGACCTAATTCTGCTCTCAGCAAGACTATGCCACCCCACTGAGCTCAGCATATTTGCACTATTTTCAGTGAATACACTGAAACTTTGGCCTGTGCTTTCTAAACATGAGTCAAAATATTTTCTGACACAAATATAATAGAAATCAAAATTTCTTTCTCCTGCAGGCATGACTGCTGTGTTTTTTATTTCCTTTAACATTCAGCCTAATCCATTGAGCATCAGAACATCTGGCATTTTCGCTTCTCAAATGAATGTTAAGTAGAGATACACCTCAATAAAATACAAGAAGACAAAATCTTAAGGATAAATTTATTTTAATTTTATTGAAATATGAAATATATGAGTCCAAGTTTCTTCAGATTAAGAAATATTAATTATTTATATTATTTTTCTTTGGTGAGATGTGTACTGAAAATGAGTCGTTGTAAAAGGTTCTGCAGTAAATTTCTCTTCATATGCTTCCCTGTATGTGTTTGTGTTTGTGTGTAGCTTTATCTTCTCTCTGATAAAAGATTCCATCACACTGTCGAAACCAAGGAAGAATCCAAGGTTTACATGAACCCTATTAAGAGGAGATTGCCTTTTTAAAGCTCTGAGTTAAGCACACCACTTTCCTGAGAAAAACATTATCTAAACCTTCTAAATTTTTCAGTATTATCATACAAGCACTAAGCAAAATTAAAACAATATTTAACATAATATTAGATGTAATATTACCAAAAAATTTAGAAAACTCCACCATGGAATGTGGTACTTTCTTTGAGCAGGTACAGGTGGCAACATGAAAGAAAAAATAATTTGAAACAACTTACATTTCATTATTATATCCTTTCATTAATGTTCACAAAGTTTTCTGAGATCCAAAGATGATTGGTACTGAAGAAGTGTACAGTAATAACATTACAATCAATGGTGAACACACAGAAATGACAGGTTTATGAACACATGTGAGAGAATTTTTCTATACTAGATTAGCCTATGTTGAATCTAATAAAGTGTAGAGTATGAAATTCTTCTGATAGCTTCGTAGGCTTCCTTCTCACAAAATTATGATCTTTAAAAATTACTTTAAGATAAAAGATAAAACTTTTTTAGTTTATTATCTTTCCTACTATTCTGGTCAATGCTGTATGGAGAGCCAGCTTTAAAATACCTTAGTGCATTTTACTTCTTTCCAGTACAGTCTTTCCAGATTGTTTCTCAACATTATAAAATGATGAAATTACTGTCAATGGAGAAACTATCAGAAAGCACAAAATACCCAGGAAAGTACATCTGCTATTAAGAAAACTTATTCTTTAATAAATGGCCTTTAGGGGGAATAGATACTAAAAATTATGAGAATTTTCTAGTAGTGGTGGACTTATATTTTTCACTTCTACCTTCAATTCTCCATTTCCTCATGCAAATGATGGTGGACTGACGTTAATCTTACACAGTTTTTTGGTCATCCTCTCCTTTTTCTCACTAGCTAAATGCCTTCTAATAAAAACCCAAGCTCCAATGCCATTATATAGGTCCCAGAAGATCAGGATGTGTATTGAGCATTTTGATTAAACTTTTATGCATAACATAAGAAAGGTTTTCTGAATTTTTAAGTCTAAATAGAGTACAGCCCATAAATTTTACCTTTGTTTTTTATTGAAGCATTAAACTGACATTGCTAAGTATTTTTGAGAAGGTCTCTTTTTGGAACAAACTTGTTAACTTTGTAGCAATTTTTTCCTGATCTAATAGTATTTTAACTTTGCACATGCAGATTCTAAGCTTCCACCATTTCATTATCCTTTCCAGTTTCTCTGATTTTTCATTTATCAGTAGTCTTTTCTTTTTAAATTATGTAAATTTTAAATATTTTCTTTGTGTGTGTTTATATGTTTGCATACACCAGGAAGGTTCATAGAATCACAGAATGACTGGGCCTAGAAAGGACATTTCAGTGTTCTGTTCCAATCCCCCTGCCCCAGCAGTCACCCAAGGACAATAGCAGGGCACCCAGGCAGCTTTAGACTAACTGTTAAAGAATTGGTAGGGTTCTTTAGGTTTTTCTGTTTGGATTCTTAAACTAAGTTTCATGAAGAAGAAAAAATTTATTCAAAATTCTACAAAGATTTATAATTTTTGGTGTCAAAGAAGTGAAAATTCTCTTAATTTTAAATTTCTGTCACTAAGTAAATTAACAGTTCTGAACCAGTTCTGATTATTTTCAAATAATTTCCTTTTTTCCTTTACTGAAGAAACTGTTCTTATACTCATGAACTCTTTTCATATTTGCAATACACTCATGATCAGGAAAAAAAAACATATCTATAATTTTAGTGGTTACTGTACCATGAGGAATTTTTTGGTGTGAGATTTTTCCTGGCTTTGTTTTTGCACCCTTATGTTTTCTCTGATTTGTGCACAATACGTAAAAACAGGATTCTGGTTCAACATGAGAAATGAAAAATACTATTATGTAGGAACACATATCTCTGTCTCTTTAGTGTCTTTTTAGAGGGTCTTATGGGGGTCCACTTATTAAAAAATTTATGGATTTGGCTTCAGTTATTGAACTGCTGCTAAATCAAAGACATTCTGTCTATTCTGTGAGAAAACTGACACTCTCTATATCATATTCTTTTTATTGCACTCTGATGAATATACTAAAGTAAATTCCAAAATGTGAGTTTGCAAGTATCAAAACTGGAAATTAATGACAATACAGACAAAGGAATTTGTTTTGTTTTCCCAGTATGATGGTAAAGCTGACTTTTTCTCATTTCTTATTTCTCTTGTTGTTTGGTAGGGCTTTTTACTTTTTTTATATATAACATTAGTGATAACAGCAATAACAACAACTCTTAGAAGATGATACATTCTTGAGACACAAGATAAGTAATATATATAATCTTATTAATTAAAAATAATAATACAGAGGAGGAAGACTTCTGTGGCAGCTAACCAACTGGAGTTTTTTTGGATAAGGGAGAAGCAAATATTCACTCCTTGAGGATAAATAAAATGAATATTTTTTTGCTATTTTATGACTTGTTTGTAAGACTGAAATATGGGAAAGCTCTTTACTGGCAGCAGGGCTGACAGGGCATAACTAAGGATCCTTAATAGTTAAAGGAAAGACTGAGTTAGATGACCCACTCTCTGTGGCTGGTGGATAAAAAAAGATCCCTAGGCAGGTCAACAAGACAATTTAAATCTCAGCCATCATGTTCAGAATATCACCCTCTGGGTTCCTCAATCATTTACTTGTTTTAATTTAAAGCCATATTTGATAAATTTCTTGCGTTTACTTGCTTAATATTCCTTAGGAGTGTCAGCACTGGTAAGAATTCTCCTTCCTGTACTTGTCCACAGTTTTAGGCCATAACACATTCTCCAATACATCCTCTAGAGAAAGAAGTAGTGATATCAGCCTGGAGTATTGTTTGGTCCAGGATTCCCTGAGCCCTGTATGATATTTCTGTACATGTGTTTTATTTCCTGTTTTTATTTCAAGAGTGCAAGTGGATGAACTAATATACCAAGTGATATTAAATGGATATTTTGCACCCTACAGGTTATATTACAATATTCTGTTACACTGCGTGACTTACAAGAATGTTTGAAGCATTTGCAAATGGTATTTGGAGGTACAAACCTTATGAAAATGTTGAGGAAAAAGATTGCAGAATAAAAGGAGGCAATTTTGATGGAATCTTTTCCAACTTAGTATAAACACTGATCTCTGAAATAAACTTTGTCTCACAAAAGTTACTTTTTTTTTTTTCCTGGAATGAGAATAGATTTATTCATTTAATTAAAATAAACAAATCAGATCAAACCAAACCAAGAGTAATAAAAAAACCCAAAATAAACTAAGCAAAAAGCCCTAGGAGAGATTAATATTTATTGTCAAAATCTGAGTACTAGGAAATAAAAGCAAACCAGAGAGATACATTTTCTGACATTGCAAGCCAAATCACAGAAGTTAGGGGTTTGTCTCCACTAACTATGTAGAAAATATTAGACAATGAAAATCTTCCATCATTTGGCATCCAGACTGATAGACTTTTTCTTGAGGACAATGGGAATAGCCCTGCATATGCATACACAAACACATATGCACACATACACGTCTGTGTACATATGAGTACGTACTTTCTTTTTAAAAACTAAACAATTATTTTTCCACAGAAAGCAGAAAGCGATTTTTTTTTCTCTTTACCTCCACTGATTTTATTTCACCTATATAAATGTGGGTGGTTCCATCAAAGCCAGAAATACACTGGATGTTAGAATAGACGCTTATGATATATATATATATATATATACATGATTATACATGATTTTTGGGATTATGGTCAGGGATGTTTACAAGGTAAACAGTAAAGTGCAAAGGGGTTTTAGTGCCTTCAAAATTAGGCAAAACCATCACATGTGGGGTTTGAACAGTTGTCAGAGCAGCAGCTGCAATCCAGGCAGCTGAATTCCACCTTAAGCGAAATTTGTCTGGACTAATTAAATAGTACACTTGGAAGACAGTAAGAGTTGTAATATCTGATATAAAGCAAACAAAGGGAAAATTTTTGTTCTGTGGAAATATACTAGTCTGGCAAAACATTTCACAGGAATGTTTGTTTGCCTTTATATTTAAAGAGAATCCAGATATTTAATTTAGAAAACTTGACCTCATGTTGCTAATTTACCTACCCAGAAACATAAAAAGAAGTCTTTGTAGCAGTGATATCAGGCTGAAAACACCTTACTGTATTTTCAAGTCCATGCACACAGTCTCAAAGTCTGACTTCTGACTGAACTTCTCAAAGACTTCATCTCCCTCTTTTCAGAATATAGGCTAAACAGTCTGTCCAAGTTGTCTTGGATGAAATATAGAGCAGTCCTGTTGTTGAAAGACTTTTACCAAGTTCCAGGCCCTTCTCTTTGTCCACTGTGAGACGGGAAGAGTTCCCAAAATATTTCTGAAAAAAATTAGTACTTTTATTTTTTTTCCGGTAGAGAATTACTTAACTTTTCTATCAATAGGGAATTTTATAATTTGTGTTACTCTTTGCTAGAGTAGAACAGAAGCCCTGAACATTTTTTAATTCCTTGGGAAACTTAACTTTTACACATTGACCAAGATAATGCTTTTTTTTTTTTTTTTTCCACGGCTGTTGGTATGCAAATATAACCATTAACTGGAGTTTCTCATGACCAAATGGGAAAATTAAAAGTAACAGCAAAGCATTAGAGAAGTTTGTCACAGAATTGCTAATGCTATGGCATGAGATCTCCTCACTGCCTGTAGATATGGCTGTTATATTTTCTGAAAATTAAAATATCTAGATTCCAAGAAAAGTTTGGAATATCTTTTTCTTCTTGCTTCTCTTTTGAGTTATTCATTTAAAGGGCAAGCCTTCACTTTTTGTCACATTTTCTCAGGCCATGTTCTATTAGTTGGTGATATCTTCTGACTTCTAATATGTGCATAGTTACTTTCTCTGGCAGTATTCCATTTAAAGGGGTCCATTTCAGACTCAATAAAATATTTTCAAATCAATTGAATTAAAATTTTACTTAATAATAAGAATGGAAATAATTCCCTGACATTACAACAATATTTATGAAGAAATTAATTGTGTGCATCATACTACTAGTCACGTTCACTTACATAAACAAACTGGAATGCATTTAATTATTTGTTACCTATATATGTATCAATAAAAAAAAAATATATTAATAACTCTGAGGTCAGAAAAACCTTGAATTTTAGCATCAATCTTTTAGCACTAATTTCTTGGTAGCTTTGAAGAAAGCTTCTATTCTGACCCAGAAGTGTCCTAATTTCTTCAACCTTTTTAATACAGAGAAAGATTAATTATATTACAGATTGTTTTGAGAATTTATTGATTTATTAGCTCAGTTCCTCAGTGCCTACTGAATGTAATGGTGGAGTGCATTTCTGGAGTGCTTCTTCTGCTTCAATTTGTGTTGTGAGGTATTGGTGCAAAGGGAAGTGTGGTTATAAGCTAGAGCATTTGCCTGAAAACCACCCCCTGATAAGAACTACTGTTGAAACTAATGTAGATGCATCCTTTGGATTAGTTTTCTATATCAGTAAATCTTCATAGAATCTCTGGATTTGAAAGTATTGAATAAATTTGATACCAAGCAGCAGCAACACATAGATGAGAAAAGTACATAACAATTTAATTGCTACCTCTTTCTAAATATAAAACCTAATTTACTTAAATTCACATTTCAGTAAAATAAATGCCTTTACACTTTTACTCACAACAGTATACTGTCTTTCTTTTTTCAAGCATAGGACAAAATGTGAGGTGTCCAGTGTAATAGCAAGGTAGATTTAGAAACAAGAACATGGTAGAAAGGAAGCAAATATTAAGTAGAAGGAATGGCCTGGGACTTTATGCCACTGAGAGAATGACCTGAGACTTCATATCATCTTTGCTTCTATGATAACAGAATCCATGAAATGTGCTAAAGGATTATTTGAATCACCATTTTCTGTTCTTCTTGTAAAATTCAACAAAAACTTAGGCAAGATTACAGCCTATGAAAATTTCAAATGACTCATGTTGAGATTTGGAGTATTAATTATTCAGAATCCATCTGTACTTGGGATGCTCCAGACCCAAGTGGGTTTATCATAGCCAGCATACTCACATCCTCCTCTTACAAAGAATCCGAGCACAGCTGAAGAAACTAGACTGGTCTGTCTGCAAATCTTTTTAACAGCAGCTAGGGGAGCTTGTGTCAGAAACAAGGACTGAGAATAGGAAAAAATGTCTCTTCTAAACTGATGATTGGCCTACAGGCTGTAAAGAGGACGAGGGAAAAATTGCCTGTTCTCTTTTGTAGGATAAAGACCAAATGCAGAGACTCTGACAGACGTGATGTGGGTTTCCAGAAAGAGAAGCAGCAAATGGATCCAGTGAAAAATAATTAGTATAGGCTTAATACAGCAATTCTCTTCCTATAGTCATTATAGAAGGCCAAAAAAATTTGCGTTTTTAAATCTCCCACACCATGACAAGTGCTACAGGGAGGGAAAAAAGCTGAAAACTGAAACACTGAGCATGTAAGCAGAAATTGTACTTAAAAATTGGTACATGAAGATATGGATTTCATTCGTATTTGTACATACAGAATCAGTTCAGATTTTTGATAATCTCAAATTTTATTCTTCTGGGGTTCAGCCTTACAATATTTTATTATTAATAAAGAAGTCTCGATATATTTCTATTGAATTTCTTCTTTCATATCTTACTTCACACTCCATTGTCCTGATGTATCTTTTTATCTTTGAATTTTTCCCTGTTGTGTATGTTTTACTCTTTTCCTCTAAGTTCTTTATTCTGTTAAGCTTTAGTATTCTCTTCTCTCTACTCCTTTGCTGAACTGTTGAATCTGTGAGGAGGTAAAACAGATAAGGGGATAGGAGCCATCCAGCCAGGCAAAAATCCAGGCAGCCAGGACTGGATCAGAGGCTGCTTCTTAGCACAAAGGCTTTCATGTCAGTGCTTTTAGGGGTATTCACAGCCAGTTGAACCACTCTCAGCAATCTCTGCCAGATCTTTGTTTCCTTACCACCACATTCAACATGAATGAAATTTTTCAAAAATAAGGTACTTCTATTGCTTTTCATGTCAAGATTTTGGTGGAGGAGGGCTACAGTGGTGGTTTATGTAAGTAGCTGCTAGAAGCTTCCTCTAAGTCCAGTGGAGCCAATGCCAACAGGCTCCATGAAGAAACCACCACTGGCCAAGGCCAAGCCCATCAGTGACAATTGTAGTATTTGTGGGATAGCAGTAAAGAAAAGGAAAACATCATTGAGCAGAAGTAAATAGCAGCTCGACAAGACAAGAGTGAGAACCTGTGGGAGGAATAACTCTGCAGACACCCAGGTCAGTGGAAAAGAAGGGGAGGAGAAGTTCCAGACACTAGAGCAAAGATTCCTCTGCAGCCCACGGTGAGGCACAACCAGCTATGCCCTGGATGTCCATGGTGAAACAGAGCAACCCATAGGGGAATCCAGTAGTGGAACAGGTGAATGCATCCAAAGGATGCATCCATAGAAAGTCCATGGCTTAGCTCCTGGAAGGAGCTATGGACCTGTGAAGTGATAAACCCACACTGGAGCAGGTTTGCTGCTAGGATTTCCCACCCCATGGAGAACCCACCCTTGAGCTCCTTAATTCCTGAAAGACTGCACCACATGGAAAGGACCCCCATGGGAAGAGTGTGTGAAGAACTGCAGCCCTTATGAAGGACTCACACTGGACAAGTTCATGGACAGTCTCTCATGGAACAGATCTCATGCTGGAGCAGTGGAACAGTATGAGTAATCTTCCCCTTGAGGAACAGAAGTGGCAGAGACAATGAGATGACCTTTCCTGCCCCCCTGCCCTGCTGGCCATAGCCATGTAGAAAATTTGAGTATAGAGTTAAGCATGAGAAGAAGGTAGGGGTTGGGGACAGGAGTGTGAGTGATATTTTCCTGTCCATTTCTTGGCCTATGACCCTTTCATTATATTTTCTCTCCTTCGTTCGTTTGAAATGGGGAGGGATAGAACAGTTTTGGTGGACATCTGGCATCCAGACAGGTTAAATCTATCATATCACTTTAACATTTCAATTATGTAATGATTTAGACAGCAGTTACTGTCAGAGACATCTTATCACTTTTTCATGTGAAAGAAATCCATATTCCACTGTTGTATCTATGAAATAATTTCTGTCTTCTGGTTAGATATGATTCCTGATAAACCTGTACATTGAGAGTCAATTCTTGCCAAGAGGAAGATGTCATCTTATCCAATATGCAGGTTGTACTTGCAATCTCATCCCACTGCATGTTAGATCTTTTATCCCACTTTCACAGCTCCTTTAGAGGTGTCAAACTCATTCTCTTTGATTACCTGTTGCTATCTTTGACATATAAGGCCACATGACAGGATTGTTGCCATACTGCAAAAAATACAGGTCCTGAATAAGCTGTAAGATTTGATAAAAAATAAGGTGCAATTTTCAGGTAACTATACGGTAGACGTACTTTATACTGCAATGAAATAACTATTGACATGATCAAAAAATTGCCTTTATTTTCACTATCCCATTTCCTTACACTTTATTCACAAAGGAAAAGGCAGTAATGTGCACTTGCAGCCCAGAAAGCCAGATGTATCCAGGGCTGTTTCAAAAGAAACAAGGCCAATAGGCTGAGGGTGGTGATTCTCCCCCTCTACTCTCATGAGACCCCACCTCAAGCTCTGCATCCAGGTCCGAAGTCCCCAACAGGAGAAGGATATGGATCAAAGTGCTGAAGCATCTCTCTCATGAAGACAGGCTGACAGTTGAAGCTGCTCATCTTGCAGAAGAGAAGGCTCTGGGGATATGTCATTGTGCTCTTCCAGTACCTGAAGGGAACCTACAAGAAAGATGGAGAGAGATTATTTACAAGACTATGGAGTTACAGGAAAAAGGGAAATGTCTTCAAACTGGAAGAGAGCAGGTTTAGACTAGATAACGGCAAGAAATTCTTCACTGTATGGTTGGTGAGGCACAGGAACAGGTTCCCCAGAAAAGCTGTGGATGTTCCATCCCTGGAAGTGTTCAAGGCCAGACTGGACAGAGCTTTGAGTAATCTGGTCTATTGAAAGGTGTCCCTGCCCATGGCAGGAGAGTTGGAACTAGATGATCTTCAAGGTCCCTTCTAATCCAAGGAATTCTATGATTTGCAAGTTTATGAAAGGGGACATCTCAGGTCTGAGCCCCAACAAGGAAAAATACCCCATAGTAGTAAGTCAGGTTGACAGACTGGTCCCCTCAGAATCCACATAGGTACAGAGGGGACTCACAACTGCATTCACCACATGGTTCATGGTGTGTTGCAGCTTCTCCTGACTCTGATGATTTCTTCTGACCTGTCACAAGGGCACTTAAAATTTTCTGAAATTGCAGACTGTAAATGTAGAAAATGAGGAGGAGATGGATCCATACTTCTGCCTTCCCAACTTCATTTAATAATCTGTTACACTCTGCCATATCTGTTTCTACTTACTACCATTAATCTTGGCTAAACAGTAAGAGCATTTCAAATTACATACAATTATTTTTTTCTGATACACTCACAATAATTTTGTTTTATTTCTAGGTCCTCTGAAATTTTGGTAAAGATTTTTAGTAATATCAGTATTATAACTAAAACTTTGTGGTTGATTTCTGTAAAAAATTGAATATTTTGGAGGTAATTTGTTAATTTTTTTAATATTTTAGGCTGTGCGTCCTTACTGAACAAAAGCTTTGTTAGAGTAGAAACTCCTAAAGAAGGTTGGAATCATGGTATGTCAACATAAATGCATGAAGTTTCTACAAACTCCAGGACATTCTCCTGCTCTCTTTTCTCGCCTTTGACTAACTGTTGTGTATGGTTGTTTATGTGTTTGTTTGCTTTAGAAGTAGCTGTTAATCTGCTATCTGAAAGTCTACCCTATCACCTGAACTTATGGTTTTATTGTTCTCTATGGTTCTTTCTCTTTGAATGAAATAGTTTACTTGCGACATCATTTGGCAAATCATTACCATTTCAGAGTTTTCAGTTTATAGGTTAAAATCAAACTATGAATAGCATAGTGTGTCATATCTCATATCTCCTGGAGGATCTCTATTACCATTAGTGGCTTGATGCATTGGGCAATGAATGAGTTATTTTTGATTGCTTTTTCCTGATGTAGCTGAAAACAGCTTTCTTTTTTTTCCCCTCCAATACAAAGTAGTTTCATTATACTTCAACAAAAATGAATAAAAAGAAAAGTGAAAAACTCAAGGTCATGAACAACAAAAATAAGCATTAAAAAGTCCAGTATTCAGAAGTTCTTTTGATCTGTCAAGTGTTCCTCAGTATCCCCAAGGTTTTAAGTGATTTTTTCATTCACTACATCATGTGAATTCCTGGCTATCCCCATTGCCTTTTATCCACTTGAAATAATTTTCCTTTATAAATACCCCACTGTTCCCATAGTTATGTCTGTGCAACTTTGGAATATTTCCATTATTAAATTAACTACAATCCATGATCTATTATTAAATAAGCCCTACTTTACTGAAGTCAAAGCAACCCCATAGGCACAAAAACTTATTAGTATAGCCGTGTGCTTGTAAAAGGTGACAGATGGGAAAGACAGCTACAAGGACGGTGCTGGACCCTACTAACCCACCAGAGATTGAATCCATCAATCAGAAAAAAAGCATGGTCACAGTGTAAAGAGGGAAGAAGAGATCTCTCCCAGCCTTTTTTATTAGGTCTTTTTTCTGTTGTCTCTCTCACACTTTTATTTCCATGAAAAGGGAGAATGGGGACACATTGTCTCTATGCTTCTCATGGAAACATTTTGTTCATTTGTGATTTAAACTATTTGTGAATTGATTGGTAAATCTAGCATCAAAAAAATAATCTTTTCCTGCAATTTAAATCTCAGATATTGTCCCAATCGTAATCATTCAATGTATTTGTGCAGGGTAACAGCTACTCCTTGGGACAGTCCTTTAAGTTTCAGTGGGATTTGGAAACTCTAGTAGCACTGTTATGAACTTGAAATATTGGAGCAAGATTTTATTAAATGCAATAAATTAAAATAAAAATGCAGAAGTAATAATTGACATAAATATTAAAGAATCTAAATAATATAAAAAATTAATTGGAAAACATACAATGAAAATAAACAAAAAATACAATGTCATAACAGAAAATTATTATGCAGTCCCCTTTGTTCTCTTGCTTTCTCTGAACAGGTGCATGGGAAAAGTGAAGAAGTCACTTTGTTTAAAGCTGAAATTCATTAAACAATTAATTATTCAACTAGAACTAGCTCTTTTTTTACTTTCAAGGATTAAATAGAAAATGTACAGCTTAGTTAATTTTACAAAATAAGAATAAATGATGCAACCTATTTCTAAGAATTAAATAGCCCCCTCGGTTTCTGATAATTTTGATAAGTTTCTAAAATGCCTAAAGAAATGTTTAATATGACATCCTTACAATGAAAAATCCTCAACCTAGGTTTTTGCTATTTATTTTCCCTTTAATTTTGTTAGATTTACCTTTTTAAAAGTGAGCATTCAGGTATCTTTGGTGTATGTGATTTATACAAAATTCATCACATCACATATTTTTTGTTCCACTTTTCAAATTCCAAAATTATTTAAAATTATACTGTTTCTATGCCATGAAAGTTCCTTGTCCTCCTTTTGGGGTAAAAGAAGCAGTATTTGGGATTAAAGAAGCAATTAAAAACTTCAATCGTAATTTCTATACTGAAGGATAAAATGCAGATTTATAGAAGGCACTAAAAATTGGGAAAGAAGTCACATGATAATGCCATCATTATTCCCCATATTTCCATTATATTTATCATTCAAAAATATGGACTGAAGAATAATTATTTATTATTTACCACAACAATTCAATGATACAGTTATGTGTTTAATCATCCAGTACTCTTGCTCTCAGCCTCAAATCATACCATGCTCAATAGAGTTTATTGTTCCTAATTTATGGAGTCTGACACCGCTCCATAGACTTTGGGTCAGTTTGAGTCATGTGCATACACAGGGAAATTAATATTTAAACAAGGTCTCTATATTGGAATTTAAAATACATAGCAAAGAGCTGATCAAGTGTTCAGCAAAGAAGATAAAGCTGTAAGAGCAAATTACATACTTGGACTCTGAGCACTTGGAGTTGAGAATTAGAACACTGCCTCTGTTCCTTAATTTCAATGTGTTTGGAAGACATAGAATGTGTTGACCATACTTTGAGTACATACACTTTTTCAAATCTGCTTCTAGGGCTACTTCTCAAATTATTATTAATACTATTTGTTTAAGACTTCGATACCCAGATTCACTTTTATATAATATAGCAACTAATGCTCAGAAGCCAGTCAAAATTTTTGATTAGTTGCAACATTATTCGCAGCAGAGAAATGCACTCATGCAGATTGAATTTATTAGACACCATAGTGTCTAATAAACTTGCTTGGTGAGTCATATGTATCTTTGCTCTTATACACAGGGGCAGTCCTAAGTTCCCTGGTTTCCTGGAGACTCTACTGTTCATCCCAGTTCTAAAAATAAAGTTAGGAAACATCATTCCTTTTCTCTGTTTTTAGAATGGAGTTATAGAATTGCTTAGGTGGAAAAGACTTATAAGATTGAGTCCAGTCATTAACTAAGCACCATGTTCACCACTTGGTCTCTAAGCACCACACCCACATATTTTTTGATGGGTTGGTAATTTCCACTTATCTGGTGACCTGGTGGTGGTTGGCCACTTCCCCTCTTACAATGCCTGAACACATTTTCAGTGATGTTTCCTCGTATCCAATCTAAACCTCTCCTGGTGCAACTTGTGGGGATTTCCCTTGTCCTGTCACTTGTTCTCCTGAGAGAAGAGACTGAGCCCCACCTTGCTGTGATGCCTAAGGAGGGACCCCCTTTCAGGTATTGCAGAGGGAAATAATGTCTGAGACTCCTTTTATTCAGGCAAAACAACCTCAGCTTTCTCAGCCCCTCCTCTTAGGACTTGTGCACTAGTAGTTTTAGCTTACTCCCTGTGGAAATGAAGACATATATATTTGTGCTGTCACTGGTAACTTTTTAGTCTTTCAAGCAGATTAATGCTGAATTTGAATGTAGAACAGAAATATCAAAAATGCTAAATTTTTACAATTTTAGTGAGAGTTGCCAGTGTGCTTAAGGGACACATTCTCTTGGTAGTCCTCTTGAGTGAAAATCAATGAGCTCAAAAGGCTTTGTTTTGTTCTATTTATGTCAATTAATCATTGTAAATAAATCCAGACTGGCATCAACAGTTAGGACAGGTCAGGCCTGTGTGAACCACCTGTGTGAAGCCTCATATGTGAATCACAGAACATGGAATGGGACTGGAAACACAGTGTGAGAGTGGACAGGAGAATCTGTAGTCCAGGGAGAGGAAAATAAACACTAGTTAGGTTAAAGGAGTTCCTGAGGACATGAGAATGACATGGCACACTGTAAGGGGCATAGGAGATAAAAGAAATCTCAGATTGTTGAAATGACCACTCTAAGATACCTAACATGACCTCTGGGTATTTTTAGGAGTAGAGTCACGCTATAGGGAGAAAGAATACAATTCTATATAGGCTGAATTAGGATTCATTAATGTGACTTTTGGCTGTATAGTTGATATCATTTCTTATTCAGAGAAAGGAAGTGGGAGTAACTGGTGGAGAGGGGAGAGGCTCTGAGAGTGTTCTGGAGGGGAAATTTTATTTTTCTAATTAATTTTCAAGATACACAAACCATATCAAGCTGTGTCCTTTATTCACTATTAAGCACATCTTTGTTTTTCTTAATAGGTAAAGAAACAGAATTGCCTCCAGTAAAGACAATTTCTATTTCAAATGGTGTAGGTCCTTTTGTTATTTCTATTAAGTCCTCACACTCCTTTTTATCTCTTTTTTTTTATGAAGGAGTTAATATGGACAACTCTCTGTCCAGAAAGCAGCAATTCATGATCTTAAGGCCTTAGGTCTCCTACTGTATATTGAATGTAATAACTCTCAGATTATCTCTCTCAATCAAAAATATTCAATAATATTTATATTCTGGGGTAGACTCTAGGTATCAATCAAAAATTAATGTCTTCTATTTTAATCAAGATTGCACAATTATGAAATTAGATTAAAATGTAAAAAGGTGCTTACTTTTATGTGAAATTTTATTTTGACAATGGTCTGCACACCTTTGGAATGCTTTACAACTTTCTAGTTTCACATTTCACAACCTTTCTGTTGTGTCTTGTGCAGTGCAAGTTGCTTATTGTATAAAATATATTGAAATGTTATGGAGATCTAGAGGAATTTTCATGTACTGTTTAATGCCCTATCCAACAGGCAAATCACAGAAAGCTTTTTAGTTAGACGTGGGCATGTTTGTAGGCACTCGAGTCTCTGGCAAACAGCTCACTGCAGCTCCAGTTTAATCAGCTCATTCTTTGGCATTTACTTGCTGCTTTCTTGCCTGAAGGGCAAACACTATCTTAATGAAGCACACAAGGACAAATGACTTTTCCAGGCTGTGATTAATTTTCACAAGCTGACTTTAATCACTGGTTAATTAATAGAAGATTTGTTGATTTACAAAAAAAAGCAGTCATTATAAGTAGTATTGTATCGATTTGTTTTTCATTAATCTAATGCAGTAACAAGCTTTTATTTAGAAATTATATGTGTTGAAATTCCATATTAGAAAGAATGATAATGTACTAGAAAAGAGTACAGCACCTCTGTAGATTGTTGGGTTTGCCTGCCTGACCTAATCTTTTTAGAAGAAATGGATACCAATACTACTCTAGCTTGACTCTGTCACCCCCTTACACACACTTGAAAAATGGGATTAGGATTTTTTGCTATATTCACATCAATATTTTAATAATAAATGGTTAGCAGCAGTATATGACTTATACAACAGATATGGCAAAGATCACACAAAGTTCAACATAAAAGAGAAACAATATTCCCTACCATGGTAGGGAAATAGATAATGCTTTTGTAGTATTATGCCAGGAGATGGAAATTGCTTAAGACCAAATTTTATAAACTGTACTAAACAAAATAAGTTAAACTATTGATTTTTTCATTATATTATGACAAAAATTGTAATGTAAATTTGACAAAATACTTAGTAATTGGTTTAGATCTCCTTGATGAGGCACCCTGTCATGATGTAACAGGTGAAACTACAGCCAGAATCTGTGACAAGAGTATAAAGGCAAAACAATTTAGATTAAAAGCAAAATGTTGACTTCTAACAGTTTTGGGGTGATTAGTCTAAGAGGTTGGATGATCTATCATCCATTTTCTTTAATGGAAAGATAATTGCCAGTCTGGAAGATTTAAAAATTTGGGGATTTCAATATGACCATAATGTAGGGAATGTACTGGTAACATGATCTATAACAAAATTAGAGATAAGGAATTTCTGGTCTTTTATGGACATGGAATCTATTAATGCTGAAGTCCATTGAAATTTCCTGACACATGACACTGAATATTTTGTCAGACTTCAGTACTTAAAAAATCAAATGAGCATTGCTTATGATAATGATACAAATAAATTTTATCATTATTTATACTATATTAGATTCCTTTAATAGATTTTCTATTAATCATTTTATGCATATCTATTCTTTTCTGCAGAGTAAAAAAGCCAGCTGTCATTGATAGAAGTCATATATTACATATAACACCGTAAGTGGATTTTGTTCTCAAAATAGAAATTTTCTTTTTCCCTTTGAAAAAAAAATTCTCCTTTTACTTAAAAGGAGTGGGGGAATTGTAAAATTACATGATTTTTACCTACACAGCTGGTCACGGTTTGGGAGTTTTTTGTTTGTTTGCTTTTAACTAGCTGCAGAACAATGTATAATTCACTAATATTTGGTGTACATGAGATCCCATTCATTTTATGGCACCTTAAAGTGTCACATTGTATAAATTGAGGTATTCAAGAAAGACAATAATGTAGATTCAATGTTTGCATGCTGATGTCTGGGACAGTTTTGACTTTAGCTTTCGACTCTTCAGTCAGAGCAGATAATGCTCACTTAGTGACATTATACCTGGGATTCTTCTCCACAATACCACTTTTCTACCAATGGCCACAGCAGGAGGCTGAAAATGCAGTTTAACACATACTCTGCAAGAGCAAATTTGAATAGTTTTTGTTAGAGGGAGCATTACACGTCCACTGGGCACTATGAACAATACTATTATATAATGAAGCATCAATTAAAATGCTATTAAAATAAGATGTTATCCTGTTGTTTTTTCAATGATGTTATCTTGGCACTTCATCTGCCTAATGTCATCAGTTAACATAGTAGACCCAGCGCCATTAAGGTTAATGTGCAACATGTTTATAGTGTTTATAGTGTTCATTGGTAATTTCCACTTATCTGGTGACCTGGTGTGTCATAACATATGTCAAACATGAAACCTGATCATAGTGATGATGGTGGACTCACAAAGGAATATACAAAGAATAAGAAAAATATGTGAACTGACTCCTGTCTGATTGTGTTGGCATTCAGTCAAGTGGTGATGCTTACAAACATCGTCCAAGAACAAGGTAAATAAAACTGAAATAGGAGCTTGAAGAAGTCTGTGTAGAGAGATGACAATAGACAAATATATTCAGAGCCTAACTTTGTTCTAGAGTCCTCAATCACACCTCTAAATACCAATGGGTAACATTTTGTTACAGTCTTCCCACAGTAATTCACTGAAAGACATTTTTCATTACAATGTATAGAAAACATGGCATCAGGTGAATTTTAGAATGTGCAATACAATGTCTAACTAATGATAATTACTCGACAGTCTAAATTTTCTGGATGTTTTCAAAATTATTCTATTCCTATTGAGTTAACAGTTTGATTAAGTATTGTTGGAGTAATTATTTAAAAACACTGCATACAAAATTCACATTTTTCTGTTTTCAAGACCACCTACAACTGAGATAAAAACTGAACTAAAAAGGCACATATGAGTTTAAAGTCCCTGTCACTTCTTCTATTTGTGTACATGACACTTTGAAAAATCACTTGCTGTCTTACAGCTAGTCAAAAATAAATTTTTACACATTTCTCCAACAGCTATAATCAATCAAAACATAGATTTGTAGTCAAAAGATTAAGCTCTTGATACATTTGAATTTTTTTTCTATTGTAATAAATCTTTCAGTAAAAAATGGATACCTCAGCATGGTCTTTGGTGAAAAACAATGTGGAAAACATCATTTAAACTGCTAGCCAAAGTAAAGCTCAAATATTTTATCTAGTAACAATATTTAACTAGTTAAGAGATATCCATAAATATTTATATATTTTTTTAATTCCATATGTTATGAAAAGAGATTCCATGAGAAAAACAATATTGCCTAGATACATTTACTTGTAAACAGGAGTGTCAGATTTT
>JAWWMU010000054.1:7607146-7640932 GCA_035048155.1 Cinnycerthia olivascens | reverse complement strand
ATTTACTTGTAAACAGGAGTGTCAGATTTTTTGGAATATAACATTATCTAAACAAATCTGGCTAGATTTTTCTCCTTTTTTCTCTGTTTTTTGAGTTGGGGTTTTCTTTGGGTTTTTTGTTTTTTTGGTTGGTTGATTGGTTGGTTGCTGGGTTGTTTTTTGGTTGGTTTATTTTGAGTGAAAAAAAATTATCTGTAATGGACTTATGAGTAAGAAGAGTGGAGGTAATAAAATTGATAAAATTAGATCTGACAATGACTTTTCATTTAAATGAACTTGAACAGATTATTTAGAAAAATGCGTGCAAAAAAGGGTCAGTAGTATACTGTCAGTTCCTGCTCCCAAAGCAGTAGTGGTAAAATTCCCACTCCTTTACCTGGGGATTAAAGAAAAATATAAATGTGATATCTGAATTCTAATTAATTCAATATTTTCAATGAAATTCCTGATGTTTGACAGGTTTTCGTGGCAATCACTCAGTTCCATTGTTATCCAAAGGAACTTTTGTTTTTAATCCATTGTTTTAATGTACTCAAAAGGACATAGATTCCTGCATCAAAACATCATTATGTCGCTCATTGGGAGTCTTTAGAACTAGGGTTCATTAAAGAAGGAAATCAGACGTACGTGCAGCTTTTGAGTGACACTGTCCTTAAAATAAGAGATAAAAAAATTGCTAAAATAAGCTAGGCAAGATATTTTTGAGATTCTCATTTTCACTTCTGAAACACTGAAGAAAGGAGCTTGAGAGGCAAAAGAAAAAGCCCAACCCCTGAATCTATCTGAACACACTGACCCTGAATTCACTAGTAAAACTTTCAAGGGGTTTATCTTTCTCAAATATCTCACTTGCTGGCATAAGTGTCTTTCTTACTAAGACTAGAAATTGGGAACATGATCTAACTGTACAAATAATTAACATATGGGTTGATTTATCTCACATTGAAATAGACATTAATTGCCTTGTTGAAGATTTCCTATGTTGTCATCTAGGGAGACAGGATTGATGGCCAAAGCAAATTTGATATCTCACTTTCACATAAAAATTATACAAATCCTACACTTCATATTCTAAATAAGGGGAAATTTCACCTAAGAAACAGGTTTAGAATCTGAAACATACATCTTTGTTAAAACATTTCACAAATATTTAGAGATTTTGAATAATTTTACAAAACCGAAATATAACTTCAACAGGAAGACATTTGTAACTGTCATAACTGAAATATCCATAGGACATGTACAAAAGACACTCATGTTTTGTATCAATAAAACCATTTCACAATTATTTTCAGAACCAAAAACCTGAGATTATTGAGCACCACTACTCAAGAAATTCAGAGCTGTTAATCTCAATGAAGATGTGCTGTTCAGGCTTCATTCATAGCTCGTAGTTCAGCCAGTGATTATTTTGCTTTCTACAGGAAAATGTTATGATGCAATAAGGATAATTGAGACAACACTAATCTGATTCTAAGTTTTAACTTACATCAAAAGATCCCTGCAGCAAGTAACATCATTCCAGGCATGAGAGAGAAAATATGTATTTTAGGATGTAGAGTACTGTGAAATAATATTTTAAATTAGAGTTAATGAAAAAAACCCCTAAGAACCAACTGTAAATTACAGAAGAGAATATTCTTCACCTGGCACCTCACAGTAACAGTGATCAGGAAATATCTTCAATCCTCTGGCAAGTGAAGGAGTAAGAAGAGTTCCCAAATGCTTTGATAATTATCATTATCTTTTTTAATACATAATCATCTGGAGTTTGTGCCAGCAAACATTCATCACCCATCTGTGGCCATGCACAGGAGTTATCACAGTCTAAAAACTGGTGCAATACACTACTGCCTGTGTGACAGCTGGTTGGAAGACAGACTGCAGAAAAATCTGTGGTCAGAGAATGAAACCCAGGAGTTCAACATACGAACCTTCCTTAAGCTGTTCTGTAACTTGCCAGGGCAGATCCATGAATTTACTTGTAATGAACTGACTTTTCACCAGGCTTAGCATTTTGTTAAACAGAGTGACCTCTAGGAATTCAAGGCTGTAGACTCTCAGATCATTAATGAATCACAAATCTAAGTAAAATTTTATTTGTTTATTTAAAGGAAAACATTATTACAGTTTTCCTATTGATCCTACATGCTTAAAATGCATTTTTATTAGACTATAATATACATGAAAATTTTATTTTTTATTTTTGCCGAAAAAATTAAGACTGGGGTGAATTCTGAATCCTTGTTTTGAGGGAACGCATCAGCAATTTCCAAGAAACATTTAAACATAGCATTGCCCTGACCAACCTGATCTAGGGGATGGTATCCTTGCCTATGGTAGCTAGGTTGGAACTAGATGATTTAACATCCATTCCAACACAAACCATTCTATGATAGCAAGAAAATAGCTAGATTTCCTGGTAGGCCTACTCTATCCACAAAAAAAACAACTTCCAGGAATGGCATCTTTGTAAATTTTCTGAATTCAATTTAAAAAATGGTGATTATATTTAGCATTCATTATAATTAACTTTAACCTAAACTAGACTTATCCAGGACTTCTTTTATTCACTAGAGAGATATTTGTCCCTGCAAAGCAAGACAAGACAAAATAGCAACTGAGCTTTATGTGGTCTGAACCACATTGTTGGGGGAACAACAATCTTCCTTTGTCTGCAGAGAGAGCCAAAGCAGCTCACAAATACCTGGAAATGCTTCTTCTCTGCTGTCCCTCCTCTGCATATGTGGATCTGAGTAGTCACCAGCAGATTCAAGGCAGCAGGAACAAACACAGAAATGCCACCACCTGCAGACCACTCCAGGGCAAAGTTCAGTCACAAGCTGTATTTTTGGTGATAACTGAGATGCAGAGGTTAACGCTACTTACAGATGGAGAAGCTGAAGTTCATTTGCAGGATCAACGTTCCAGCAACACAGCAACACAAAACAACAAAACCAAGTGAAACATTCAGAACTGAAAGGATCGCAGTATAACAGGAGGGCAGCAGAAGCCCCACCTGGTGCGTTTCCAAAGTGCTTCTTTTTCATGACTATTTACTGTATGCTAACAGACAGATGTGGAGCCTCAGATGTGGCTTGATCTCACCAGTGTTCATACAACACTTCTGTTATCACAGTTTGATATTTTGAAACTCTAGTTTGAGTGGTTTAACTGTAGCTACTACACTTAAATTTTGAGCGTAGGATATATTTCTTTCCACCACCTTAATTTCCATTAAATACTTGCCGATAATATAAGCATGAAAATGTATTACTTTTCCCTCCAGCAAAAACAGTAGTCTGAGCCAACAGAGCACTGATTTAATATTCAAAGCAAATGATCCATTTGAAGTCAGTAAGATGTAAGTCAGCTCAAAATTTTTCGACTTGTCTGCATTACGTTTATAAGCAATGACTTCCATGAGGTTTACAGCATTGGAGAACCAAAGCTCATATAGGTCTGGAAACTGTGAACTGACACCATCAATATCACAAAGAAAACAACCTGTTTGCTCACTGCTGTCTGAAAAATCCCTGCAGAATTAACCATAAAGACTCATGACTACTCTGAAAAAATTATGTCTTGGCAATTCTAGAGCGAAAATTTCTCCCTAAGTTTTCTTAGTTTTTTAATCTGTCAGTCTAAAAGAGTTTTATGTAAATGATTTGGGAAATGATTTTATTTAAAAAATATAAACAACCAAACACTATTTTTTTGTTTTGTTTTATGAGAATTTAACCTTTATCATCTCCATCTCCATTATTTTCAGAAAAAAAATTTGATGTTATTTTTTTGAACTGATATTCATTTTACTATCTGTAATGCTGAGAAGATGCATACATATATATAAATATATAAATTTTGTAACCTAACTACCTCAGATTTCTTAAGTTATATTTATTCTTCATGATGTTTATCAGAGCTAAAGGGATTCTTTCTGCTTTGATTTGGAAAGGATTTTGTTTTCAGGACACAATCTCAATAGAAAAAATAACTTCATATTCAAAACTAGAAAATGAGCAATGTTCTGTCAAAATATCTGTACTGGGACATTTTTGAGCAGCAGTTGAAAAACAAGAAAATTATTTGTTGTCTTATGTCTGTCAAGACATGTCTGCAGGGAGACATGTCCAGAGACAGGCAATTCACATTTCCTGAATATAGTAATATCTTCAACCTTATTAGTCAGAGGAAGAATTTTTTTTTACTTTCCTTTGAAGTTTTTGTCTCTATGATTTACCTTCCTCTTCCCTTTAGTCATGGATGAGGTAAAAAGCCTAAAAATCTCAATTTGAACCTTCATTATAATTTTAGCCATATTGATTAAGCCCTTATTGCCTTTGTAAATAAAATACTACAGCTCTTCTATCACACTAATTTCTATTTTTCTTTTAGTGATATCTTCAGCTTTGAGAATTGTATTCACTTTTGCTAACCTACTCCCAGCAAAGTGATGCTGCACCATCACTTCATTAAATCTTCTCAGTAGTAATCTGGATAATATTCCAATATGAAAATAATTTCTTCTAATTTTTAAATTTCTATTGACATGGTTTTTTAACTCTAATTCTCCCTGAGAAGATATTATTTAACAATAAAAAATGATCCTCAGGTTAAGTGATTACAGATATTCTAGAATACATCACTGTGAGTTACTTTAATTTTTCCTTTCGTTGTAGCCTGCAATTATTTACAATGAGTTACATTGGTCATATGTTGTCCTAATATCTATCTTTTTCAGGGCATGAGGTCTCATCCTTTGCTCGAATTTGAAGTAACTTTAAATAAAGCAAATAGTGTAAGATTCAGCAACCTAAAAGACAGAAAGAAATAAGAGATTCACCTTAGAGACACAAAGTGATAACTGAAATGGAAAAGTAAATTTTCTTTCCTGTTCTTTTTTGCAGTTAAATCTTCCAATTTCTTCCAAGAACTTGGACATAACAAATTTAAAACACAAAATTAAATCTAAAATTTTTTTTTTTTTTTTGTCTAAGCATCTGTTACAGGTCATTTTGAGAACAGGATACAGTTTGGCCCTGGAAAACAATTTCTTATCTCTAAATGTAGCTAAAAATTTTAAATTAAAATATTAACTTTTGCTTCCTTTATTCTCTTTAACACTGAAGATGAACACCTTCCTATTTAAGATGCGTGATTAGGAAAGCTTATGAAAATTTTAGACAGGTACATCCTGCAATATCATTAAATTGTGTTCTCTTTTGGAGGTATTTTAATTATGATTACCCAAATACAAACAATTAAGGTCATATGTTGCTGGTGAGAGCAAACTCTCTGCATAATATTTCATTGTTGGCAACTTTCTAGGAACCTTCTGCCAACAAAACACAATGATCTTCTTTTTTCCCCACCTCAATTTCAACAGTAAAATACACTAGTGAAAATATTTAGATAATGAAATATCATGCATATATATAATTTTAAACTAGCCAGAGGTAAAATAAATAAAACTTTTTAATAGACTTTTTAAATTCCTCTATTAAATTAAAAAAATACCCTAAAAAATTGCAAAACAAAGTTCTTTATGAAGAAAGAAAAAGTACAACTATAAGCATATGAATATATGTTTATATATAAACATAAAAATTTGTGGATATTCACCTAATACGTATCTAGCTAATACATTAGCTATACAATTTGAATAGATTATGGCAGTATTGTGATACTTAGATTAATGTGAAGTTTTTACATTTTGCTGATGTTTTTGTATAATTAGA
Organism: Cinnycerthia olivascens; assembly: GCA_035048155.1. Lineage (NCBI taxonomy): Eukaryota > Metazoa > Chordata > Aves > Passeriformes > Certhiidae > Cinnycerthia > Cinnycerthia olivascens. The sequence continues at coordinate 7,635,191 of JAWWMU010000054.1, read as the reverse complement.
ACAAAGTTGAATTGCAACATTTAAAATGTAACACATGACTAATAACTACTTCCAACTATTTGGATTATTATGACAATATTGTAATAATTGCAATAATTATGATTGTGATTAATTCATTAACTTTAATAGATTAAGGATAATTTAGAATAATTTCATTCCATGAGTTAGTTTTGTGTATACATGCAACTGTAGACAGAAAGAAAATTCTTAATAGCTTGAAAAATTTCACCTTGAATCCTAATTACATCAGTGGTATAATTCAAAACTTTTGAATCCAGATGGAAACAGCATGTTTCACTAAGTAATTTTTAAGATCTTTTGATTTTCTTATGAAACTTTATGACAATATGGTGTATAATATGGATCACTATAAAATATGTCAAATTGGAAATACGTCTCAGCTTTGAACTTCTCAATGAATTAAAAATAGAATAAAAAAAATGTTTTAATATGACACTTCTCCTAGACTCATTTTCCCATCCCTATATGACAACAAAAAATACGTCCAAAATTAAAATATGTAATTTTTAAAGTAGAAAACCTAATTATTGAAGAACCAAGTGTTCAATTCTAAGTGCATTTCAAGAAGTCTTGTCAACCAATATATGTGAATCATCTCTTACCATAACAAATTTAAGTGTGTGGTATATAATGGGAAAGCTCAGTGACATAGCATTTATCTTTTCAAGAACAATACCCTTCAACCTTACTTTTCATTAATGGGATATTATTAATGATAAATATTACCAAAAATATAGATAACACTCATTTAATCACATGCACTCAGTATTCTATAATGTTTCTAAAAAAACTCTGCAGTATGCTGATATTTTGTTTATTGCATGGTTATTTAAACTGCATGTAGAAACAGTCTGTTTCAATATGGGAGACATGTTGATCTTTCAAAATTCAAAATTTTATTTAGACAATATAATGTCCTCAAATGATCCCCTTCATGTTGCCAAAATTTCTGGACATATCCTATCTCTGTAATGACTTTCAGGAGCAAATGTCAGAAACAAAGGCCATATGCAGGGAAGCATTGTATGCCAACTTTCTTATGGTTTTCATTTTCCAACCTTTCACTGCATACCTACATTATGAATCAAGATCAGTCCTAGCCTCTGTCATTCATTCTGCCTTAAGCCCAGGAGAAAAATATATATTCAGAAAATAACACTGACAATGATTTTTAAATTTTCATAATAACATTATGAAAGACTTAATTCATCTGTGGTGCAAAGCCATTCATCCTTAATTTGCCAGTCTTAATCAAATCAAACTCAGTAATGCTTCACAGTCAATACCGTCTGAGGAGTGTTTTTTGGCTTATGACAAATGAAAACATGGTCCATTTTAGTTGCTTCTAGACAGAATTCCTTCTTTCAGAAAAATTTACTAAAATTTTACTGACAGCCTTCAATGGAAAGATAAGGAGAACTAAGTATTTAGAAAAAGGGATCTGCTGGCCCTCAGTAATGTTTCCAGACAGAGCTGAAAGTATATTAGTAGACTTCATATCAGTCTTACTTTTTTGGTATTTTTCTTTGGTACTGTTGCTGTGTATAGATGCAACATCTGCCCAGAGGACTTTCACCTATACTAATACTATTCCCTTTAAGATTATGTCAGTTTATGGGGAACATTGATTTTATTGTAGAAATGATTAGAAAGCATTTGTACCAGTAGCTGAATCCAGTTGGCAAAAAGTAATAATGTTCTTTTTGACAATAACTTCTCTAAAATATATTTAATTTATTAAGATTTTGTCTTTCATCTGCCTGAGGTTTTTCCATAGCAATTTAAGCAAAAGACATCTGAGTTCTGGAGAATGCTCTCTGTCAGCCCTCAATAGGCATTGCCAGCTTTTCCCTCTATCTATGCACAGCCTGGATTTGTGAGTGTCTGTGTGGTCACACCCTGAAGCAGATGGTGTGACTGGCCTGGGTCAGATCATTATCTCACAGGCTGAGCAGCCCTACCTGAGCAACATGTGGAGTTCGACACTGCCACATTTTAGGGTGGGATATCTCCTGTAATTGTAAGCCAAGGTATAACAGAAAATGTGCTGGTCTCTGCATTTGTTTTGGCATTTTAACCACTTGATTCTGCAGTCAAACTGGGCTTGAAAGTGAGATAACCATGTATAATTTTATCATTAAATAAATGCTTAATGATACCAAATACTCATGTAAATTTGCATGTAAATATTTGACTTGAAACCTAATATTCATTTTACATTTTTATAAATGTGAAATGCTAGGAATTACTGCTCTGAACTATCTATCGTGATAGATGAACTATCGTGTTTTTAAAGAAAATCATTACATTTTCAAAACAGAAAAATTAGGAATAAAGGAAAATTTGTTTCCTTACTCCTTTTCACAAGCAAGCTTGATTTAAAGTAATAGTTTTCAATTTATTACCAATGGATACACAGAGAACTTATTGCAATCTATTTCTTGTTGACCAAAATCCACAAAATAAAATAAAATCTCTAAGATTTCCTCTAAGAGATGACAAAATGTTTAAAAAGTTTCATTAAATAATGTGGACATGAATTTTACAGAAAACATAAAAAATTAAATACTAGAAAAGGTGCATTTCTTATTTTTACATATATGGGCACAGATACATGGATACATGCATGAAAGAATGGATTTGAATAAGTCTAAATAGTTAATGTGGTCAGGTAAAGGAGAAGGAGATATGAAATTCTAGGTTAAATCAGAAAGTTAAATATTTGTTTTCTCATTTTTGTCTTCTGTTTTATAATTGATCATTTCAGTTATCCTCAATGAAAATATTAATTTGTCTGGTATTTACAAGCAGTCTTGTAAATTCACCACTCTGGAGCTCAGTACCTTGAAGTGATATGAATATAAACACTTGAACTCCCTGCTGCATTCTATCTAATCCATTCATTAGTCCTTTTCAATGTTGTTTGAATTTCCTAAATTTTATTTTCTCTCTAACAGATGGTTTGCTACTTTGAAGGAAACTTGACTGGGGGATGAAGCTCTTCAGAAAGAATTCACACAGATCCTATTGTGAGGGAACCAATTTCTTTTATTTACACTACATTTATTTGGAATTGTTACACCAGCATTGGCACAGCTGTAGATTACACAGTGTTGTCAGGAAAGAAGACAAAAACAATAGGCTTAAAAAATAAAAGCTGATAACACCAAAATTCTCCCTTAGCCTAGCTCTATTACAAAATAGAGCTGAACATTTTGCAAATAAGAAAACTGACAAACTATTATCTACTGCTGTTATGCAGGTCTTTTTGCTTAGAAACTTTCAGAATGTCCATCTTCAAGTAATTATAACAAAATTTATATGATTAAAAAGCACAACATTTGTAACACTTTATTATTATTGTTTTCTAGAAGTTGTTGCATTAAATATTTTTGTAATAGAGCTGATGTTTAAGTTCCCTGTTGGATTTTCAATGTGTTTCATCCTAATAACACATTTAGAAATCAATGATATAGGCTTCTCTACACTGTAAAAAAAAAAAAAAGGAGTAACTGGAAATGGTGGCCCCCTGCTCTGGGGAGATCATGGCAACTGGACAGGCCAGGTGGTCAAGTGAGACAATGGCTGTGGTGGTACTCAGGGTGGTGGCAAAATGGACTGATCAGGCAATAGCACCAGCTTTTCACCTGGCCAGACACTTTCCACACTTACTGTAATAGCTATGAATGTTTCATTCTATTTTTAAAATCATTAAACTTTTGCAAAGTTTGCCTGAGTTTAGTGACATTTAATCTCTCAGTTGTTTTAAACTGTTGTAGTAATCCAGAACCAATCTAAACCATTTGCCCATTCTTATTAATGCTATTATTACTACTACTAATTATTATCTGTTATGGTGCGAATGAATTGGAGTTTGGAGTAGTCTGCTTATATGTGGTAACATCATGTTCCAACTAGATGTGAGTTTTAAATCATGTAAGAAATCACATATTTGTGCTAGTTTGAAAAAAATAGAAAATGCTGTGTTCCTATCTATTTTGTTTAATTTGTTTTTAACATACATATGGTTAGTTGTAAATAATATCAGCAACTATAAAACTTTTATTAAATCAATTGTTTTGCTATGTAAAAATGCTGTTACACACATGCCAATATTTCCCTTACCTAAAAATATGGATGAAACTGCCCAGGAAAATTGCATTAGTACATTTTATCTTATTACAAGGTAAATTTTGTCATCAAGAAACAATTTTTTGTCATCAAGAAACAATTTTTTGCCTGCAGTGATATTCTTTTTGTTTGCTTTGTCTTTCTTTTCAATGAATATTTGTTAGCTTAGTCAGGTTTACAGTCATGGGGAAAGGTATCTGAGAGGAAACACAGAGATGTTTCATTGTTATTGTGTTTTCAGATTTTCATGACAGTTCCAGCCTTTCTCATCTATCTCTTCTTGGTGTTTTCTTATCTTAGACAGTCCTATGCACAGCAGTGAAGAGAATTTCAGATTATCATGCCTAGACTGGTGCATTACACTGACCAGCCAAACTTTTACATAATTTTTAATGCCTTTACATTCTTTCCTTTCTCTTTTCCAAATACTGCTTTATGCAGAATTTTACAGTCAAGATAAAATCATTAAAAGACCAGATAAAATAAAAGAAAATTTTCAAAAGCTATTGCTAGAAACCAGAACCACCTTGGCTTCCCTTTACCCAGGAAAATATTTTCTTAAATATTTCTTCATTTTTCAATAGTTGTCAGAATCAGAAAAACATTTTTCACATTTTTATTTTTCTGAGGATTCTTGAAAAATATTTGTAATTAATTCTAAATTTGAAAACACATAAAATTACCTACGTGGGAAAAAAGAACACTTTTATTGAGATCAAATTTGAGAGATTAATCTATTTTCAATGTAAAAGAATATAACTAGCAAATTGGAAGTTTGTCTCATAGCTTCACACTTCACAATATAAACAAAATTTAATTCTGAACACTCATTTGCATATGAAACATATTTAAAATATATTTAAAAATAAAATACTTAGAGTAAACCTTTCAGCTTTTTGAACAGGATGAGAGAAAATAATTTCAATTTGATTATATTATTTTAAATAAAAATTCTCAACTGCCCATTTTAAACACACTGTCTTTGCCTTATGTATATGAGATGTTGATAATATCTAGTCTATTTTCACTATACTAAATATTCAGCTGAAATTCCTATTTCCCCCCCATGTTTATACTCTCTTTATAATTCTTTCAACTTCTATGTGAGCACAATTAAACTAGAATTTTTGAAAATATTTAACTTTTGGAGCTCCAAATGCCTAACAGTTGCCTGAAGATATTATTAAAAGTAGATTCAAAGTTATTTATTTCATTTCTAACTAAAATTAAACAGTTACATGAACCTCCATTTATTTGTGTATTTATCAATGTATAGTACTTCGATTTCCTGTGAAATGCAGACATTCTTCTTGCATTTAGTGAGTCATCTGTTGAACAAAACCTGAATAACATAAAATGTAACAGAAACTATCAAAAGGCAGTTCAATGAGCTCTTGACAAATGCAATGTTCTATTAATTATTGTGGGTTTTTTTTAATAAGGATGTAATAATAAAATGAGTTGTACCATGCAAGCAATCTCATAGATCTCATAAAAGTAATGTAGCATGCATTATTTTTCAATATTTGTAGTTTTCAATAATACAATGACTGAGAATGTTGTGCATCTAATTCCTAGTCTTCATTTATTGATGACATGACCTTTCAAAATTGTATTTCCCATGACAATTATTCTTCTTCAGTATGATCCTCTGTATGCAAATCTAAATTTGCTAATTAGAAAATTGGTTGTACTAGTGAAATAAAATGTGCTTGATTGATGCATCTGCGTCTGTCTTTGTATTATGCTGTATTAGAGTCATTATTCATTCCCATCATTAATTAAAATACAAACAATAAAACAGTCAGTAAAGAAGCAACAAATCATAATAACATCTTGAATATATATCTACAGTACCAGTGAAAGTAAACAGTAGAGTTTTGACAGATAAGAGTTAACTTCAGAAGACTGTAAATTATTTTTCTCATGTTTTCAAACTGAGTTTCACAGAAAAAACATTTTAGGAAGGATGAAGAAAACTAATTTTAATGACATTTTCATATCAGACATTCTCATTTGCCAGAATCACTGATGATTTATATCTGATCCTGCAGGATACTGAATGTATTTAGTGATAAGCAGCTTCTTAACTCTCAGAGAAATACAAACTGAGAGAATTACCACTTATATGGCTCATTTTGTGTTTCACAGGATCAGGTCCTAAATGAGCTTTTCAATTCATTGGTTCCACACCAGAGCCTTTTTCCATTCAACATTTATCAAGAACATTTATTGAAAATGGTTGTGCCATAAGATGTCATGCAGCCATAGTAAATAGCAAATAGTTTATTCAATTACTCTGTACCAGCAGAGACAACAAATAATGGCAAATATTAAATAAGTTCTTTGTTACATATGCTTACTTGTTAAGACTTCAGCAGCATTCTAAATGTGTTAACCTTTCTTGTGACTCCTTCTTTCTTCCAGAAAGGTTGTGCTTCTGACAAATTTGACATGGGCATGATAAATGAGTTATATTTGTAGATGTTGATTACAAGACCTGCTTAACTTGCTGTCCACCATTCCTGTCATGCTAATTGATGCTTGGTAGCATAAATAAAGACAATTCCCATAAGCAAGTAGCAAATGTTGTTAATGATAAAGTGTATCACCTAAAATGCTTTCAGCTCCTGCACCACACAACTTATAAAGAACTATGCATGACAAATATTCAAATATTATGATGTTTTAATGAACATAAAATTATTATTTTTTAAGAAATAAAGTTTTCAGATGATTCCAAATAAATGAATATAAATTTTCCTTTTTTCATTGCTATAGAAAAATTTTAATGCTATAAAAAAATTGATGCTTAAATGGTGTGAAACCTGACAATAAGAAAATTTTCTTTACATTCCAATGGATCATGGTTTACACTGCTAAAATAGTCTGCCTGTGCAATACTAAGCAGAAATTTCCTCTGACCATTTAAACATTATTTCTAGATTAAAGTAAAATCCAAGAAGCAATTAGTTATGTAATTTCAATGGAATTACTTGATGTCTTATATTTTATTAGCTATAACTTTCAGATCTGTAGAGGTTCATGCTCCTAAGTCCCTTTGGTAGTTTTTAACAAAGCATTTTGCTAATTTGTTTAGACAGCAGAGGTTGTAGAAGCCTCCGCTGGTTCTGAAAAGAAATAGAATACAAACTTTGTGGTCTTCCAATAAGTCAGGTTTATATCCAAGAGACAATTAAATGAAAATTTCAAGACAAATATGCAGTAAAAATATGCACAACAGAGATAGATTTTCCCTCCAGAAACTGCCTTTTTGAGTAGTCAGAAAAATGGCACAGATCAACTTTGAATGAAAGGACCCAGAGCATGTGTTATTTGTAACAGAAATGGACTGTGAAAAAGACTTAAATCTCTCATAAAGTCACATGCTCTTTAGTGTTACCCATTAAATAGTACTAATCATAGATACAGAGTTAGTTATTCAGAGACAGTGTCAGTGGAGTTCACTGAAAATTCATTAACATGAGACAGATCAACAGCTCATGGTAATCAAGGAAGAAGATAGATTTTCATATAATCATAGAACACAAGGTTGGAAGGGGCTCTCAGTGATCATCTGGTCCAACGTTTCTCATCCAAAGCCCAGTCTAGGTAAAATAGTCCAGCATCCTTTCTAGCTGAATCTCAAAAGTATCCAGTGTTGGGGAATCCACCCCTCCTCTTGGGGAGATTCATCCAGTCACTGATTACTGTCATTGTGAAAAATATTTTCTCTTGCATCCAATTGGAATCTACCAGGAGCAATTTATACACAATACCCTGCTTTTGACTTGTGACTCCTTGTAAACAGTCCTCATCTTCTTTGTAGACATCATTTAAATACTTTAACATGGTGATAAGTTCTCCCCTAAGCCTTCTTTGCTAAAGGCTGAACAATCTCTGTTCATATGACAGACTTCAGAAGAGCTTGATTCTCCTTGTGGATCTTCTTTGGACCCTTTCAATCTGTTCACATATGTTTTGTATAGCAGGGACCAAAATTGTACACAGAATTCCATGTAGTACCTGACAAACGCTGAGTAGATTGGGATACTTTATCTCTGCTAGTTATGTCTTTTTTGATGCAACACAGAATCCTGTTAGCTCTCTTTGTTGACTGGTCACTCATATGGAACTTATTGTGTACCAGCACTCCCAGAACCCTTTCCACAGAGCTGTTTTCTAGATGCTTAGATCCCAGCCTGGGTTTTCCCAGGTGTAGAACTTTACACTTGTCCTTGTTGAACTTTATAAGGATAGCCCACTCTTCCAGTCTGTCGAAGTCTTCAAAGTGACTCTCCCAAAGTTCCCACTTCCTCACTTGTGTGTGCTCTGCAAAGTTCCTCAGAGCACACCTAATGTTGTCATCCAAATCACTTATGAAAATATTAGACAGTGTTGAAACCAGTATTGATCCTTGGGAGAACACCTTGTGACAGGTTTCTTATTTTCAAAGGAGCTATCTGGTTAGTTGGTATTGAGCTATCTTTGTAACTTCTGGAGCGGAAGATATCTCTAGAATTCTCATCAGTCATTCAGAAACAAAGTATCACAGCAGATGCAACTTATTAAGTAATAACTGCATTTCTTACCCTGAAGGATCTATAAGATGGTATCTGAAACTGAGCAGTGGAAAAGTAAGAAGTAAGAAAGGAGGAGAGGATGGGTTTAGGAATAAAGGACGGAGAAGAAGGGCTGAGAAATAAATTGAGGACAGAATGCCAGTTTCCAGTTCAGCTATCCCTTTTCAAACTGTTTACTGGTACAGGCAAACTTTGAAGTCAGTCCAGTCTCCTGTGTCTTTTCTCTGCTGGTGGACAGATGATAGATTTGCCACTATGCCCTCACACCAGCTGCATCCAGCTGGTTCTCTTTCCAAATGACCTCCTAGCTGTGCCTATTTGCTGTGTATTTCTAGTCCCTTGATGTTCCATTTATTCAGTCCTGTCATCTTCTCCTAATGTAAAGCTTGTGCTCTCCTGACAGGGGACGGCAGCATCAAAAATCTCTTTCTCTAAAGCATGACCAGTTGAATTTGTACTACAAATACCCTCGCAGATACAGTAAATCCATTCTATTTCTTACCCTCATTTTTTATAATCATGTGGGATTTGAATATCATGATTAAGAATGAGATTTTATTAAGACTATTTATAACCAACATAGTCAATAATTCTGTGAAATAAAGTGTTCTGCTGGCTCTCACCCCCAAATCTACATAGGTAGCAAAGACAAATGTAATCCCTGTTGAAATCCTTACTATTCAGGTCACAATACATTCTTATAGATCAGCTCAGACTGGATTTTTGCATGCTGTTTTATGCAAGATTTAGAGCAGGATTTTGGGATGAAGCATTTCAGACCACATTGTTTCAAGATCCTTTTTAACATGCAAAAGTATATAGTTTCAGTCTGTCATTTTAGTTGAAAATCATTGTGCTACAAGATGGAGATAAAACTCAGATGAACAACAAAATGTCTTAAATGCTGAGAAATGCTAAACTAGGGATGAATCTATACAGCCTGAAAAAAATGTGATTGAAATCTTAATATGATTAATTACTTTTCGTGACATTAGACAACTACAGTTAAACAGAAACATTGAATAAAAGCTCTAATAAAACAATCATTACAAGACATGATTGATACTAGATATAGGACAAACATGGTAAGGTTGTTGATGCAGAATATCAAGCCAAACTGAGTCAATGACCTGGAGGTCTCTTGTAACCCTAATGATTCTATGATCCTAAGATTTTTAGATTCATTTTCATTCAGGTTTTCCAGTAGAAATATTCTATCAAAGAGGTTCTACGTAACAGTTGCAGCTGATAGTTCTGCTTGGTTTTGTTGTGAAAAGGATAGCATGCATATGAACATAAAAGTGATCAGAATAATTAGTCAAATTTTGACCTGAGATATATACACAAAGATGTGATTCCATTGGTCTGAGCTTTCTCCTTCTGTTTGCAACTGTTGCTACAGAGCTGTGACAGATGCTACACAAATCTAAGCAATATTAGATGTTTTCAGTGATGAAGTGAGGAGGCGCAGAAAGAAAGTCACTGAGAGAAAGAGTTGATAGATGATTAATATGTTGCCCATACAGGTCTGTATATTCACTCTTGGCTTTAAGACCTCCTGAGGAGGCTGCAGTTTTCCACTGAGAGAGCAAAGAACCAAAGTCAGACTACAAGCATGTCTTCTCTACATACCAAAACCTTCACTTCAAAGGAAACAGTGGGCTTTTTTAAGTTCCTGGTATAGCTAAAATACAGTTTTGTATCACATCCTTCAAAACAGTGGGAAAAGCAAACATCCGTCTCAGGATAAAACAAAGCTCTGTGTACACATACCATTGCCCATTGCTTCTGAATAAAATACTCCTTTACTTTTATCAGAAGTCATCATAACTGAGTGAAAAATGAAAACAAAGGTTTTACAAGAAAATGTGTCAGAGGAGCTCCATTTTTAACCAATGAGCATGTTGAGTCATTAAACACCCTTTGAACCTGGTAGCTGAATAAGTTTTCACCAACTTTATGATCTATCTATACAGTCCTGCCTCAACAGATTGTCAAGAAGCATGTTGTTGAAACTTCCTATTCCTAAAATCAAGTGACTTCTACAGCTATTCTCACATCCACTGGGCCAGTTACTTCACTATGGAAGGCAGTCAGATTGTTTAAACATGATTTATCCAAGAAAAGCCACTTCAAGAAACATATAGGCAGACCTCTGATGTCCTAAAATGACTGTTGAATTAAATCTCATACATGTCTCTAGTTTTATATGCAACCAAGATAAACCTTAAAATAAAAATATATGATAAATCCAAATAAATTTTAAAACGATGGTGGGTGCCATGAAAATACTTTTATGTACTACAATTAAAGACTAGTTTTTCACTGAACCAAAAGTCTCCTGATTTTTTGAATGATTTTTGAGTGACCTGGTATTAACGCTTGAATTTCCATATTTTAAATTTGAAGTCTGTTGGCTGAAGAAAGATGTGTTTCCTTTCTGTCTTATTTAGTAAATAATGTCTAATTTTCCCATAGTTTATCAGGAACCGTGTTAATCTCTTTGGTATTACTTTTGCTTGTATATAATAGATGGAAAAAATACTCCTGCCACAAGTTTCCAGAGAGATCTTATTCTTTTTTTTAAATATTTTAGTTCTTTGCTTCTCTGTAGTTGTAAAGATGACAGTTCACTAACTTACTGTGGAAGAAAATGGCTATCACTGAAAAATAATCTGTATGACACTGAGAAGTAAAATCCAGAAAAGTCTTTTAGAATGTTTACTTTTATATATAAGAGGGTGATTCTGAGTTTTAATAGAGAAATAAAATTGTGCTTCTAAGTACTTCCATATTCATACGTTTCAGAAGCATGAATAAAGGATAGTAATTTAATAAAATATCTTTATATACTTCAAGCAATAAAAACTTATGACAACTCATTTTTATTCTGTTTGAAGAGAACACTAAAACATTGCTCACAAATAAATCAGAAATTTCAGCAGTTATCATCTAGCACCTCTTGCCCATTGCCTTGCAAAGATTGCACTGCCTTCAGTTCACAGACAATAGTGTGCACAGAGATTAAATACCAATAAGAATTTTTTCTATATTCCTCATTTTAGCATTGTACACAGTGTCAGGATAACAGTTTCAGTTCTTTTGCCGATTTTCGTAGTTTCAGGAAAGGACTGAGATTAAAACAGCTAATGAACAAACATAAAGGAGAATTAATTAACAATCAAAAATTAATATCCAGTCTCTAGAGTCATTCCAGCTTTCAGATGGCATCATGTCATGTAGCATAAGCATCACTATTTCTGTCCCAAAACCAGTACCCCAAACAGAGTAAGAAAGAATGGAGTAGCAGAGTGGAACAGCATAGCACGGTGTAGATGGCACAGTATGGCATTGCTTAGCATGGAATGGAACAGAAGAGAGGTTTTCTCCTAGAATTTTCAGCTGCTGTTTTGCTTTGTCTCATTTCCCAGAGGCTAACTAGGAATAGATCTAGTTCTGAGTTCACTAATACCGCCTTTCTTATTACTGATGCCTGAGAGCATCTGGAAAATAAGACCCAAGTGCAAAGAGGATGAATATTAAAATAGATACATTCATTCCTTGGAGTAATTAATAGCAGCTACCTGTGCATAAATTACTGGATGAGTATCCTAGAGTAAAAATTAAAAAAAAAAATATTTTCTGCCTAAAGGTTCTTTTTTTCCTGCAAGAACTTTGAAAATCTGTTTAGAACTGTTATTTTAAAATCTAGCGTTACAGTAACAAGTAGCAGCCCTGATTTGATGTCAGCAGCAATTCTGTTTCTTTCTGTCAGAGGTAAAATAAATTAAATGCTTTTGTAATTAAATAAATGGAAACTAATACTAGTCTCTAATGACAAGTTTGTTGCCATGGGAAAAATCTGATTTAAAGCTGCTTTCAAGTAAACAGGAGTATTTGGAATAGGTGAAAATGTATGGGTAAGATCAGTATCCTCGTTGTTATGAGAATTGCAATTGTATTTGTTCTGTAAAATGAAGAGCTTTGAGTATTTGGCTTCAAGTCTTGCAGACTTGGTTTCTATTATGATATTTTCACACTTGGTTCTAAAAAATCACCATTCAGAAAGAAACTCTTTAGTTCATATTCCATTTCTTCAGAGACTCTGCCTGTGAAATTTTACATATGCAACATAAAAGTCAAGCACTTGTTTTTCAGGATAGGAATCTTGCCAAATATCTTTTAGTTTTTTGAGGTTTTTTTTTCCTAGAAGAATATTTTTTGACTGTTAGTTGGTGTAAGAAGATTATCACAGAATCACAGAATGGATAAGGCTGGAAGGAACCACAGTGGATTATCTGGGCCAACCTCCCTGCTCAAGCAGGGTCATCCCAAAGCACAGTGCACAGGGCTGTGTCCAGACTGATCTCTAATATCTCCAGTGAGGGAGACTCCACAGCCTCCCTGGGAAACCTTTTCCAGTGCACAGTCATCTGCACAGTAAAGAAGTTCTTCCTCATATTCAGGTCGCAGTTCCTGTGCGTCAGTTTCTGCCGCTTTTGTCCTGTTGCTTGGATTATGCATCATTTATTTTCTTGATGGATTAAGCAGCAGAACAGTGCTTGAATGGGAGGCTGATTTGGCCAATATTGTTACAAATTCATCACTTTTTTTTCCTATAAAAACTGGGCATTGACTATCTACTAAGGACTGACCTAGCTGAGTACAATGTCCGAAGGTGTTCAGTTAATTCACTTGTTTGAGGTATAAAATAATTTCTTCATGGAGAGGAATAAGACCCCTCAGATTAAAATGAGATGTATAAATGTAGTATTTCAACTATGTCACTAAAGAATATGACAAGTGCACATGGGGCCATTCCATTGCTGCTCCATGGGTTAAGCAGAACAGAAATAGGTTTGTGAGCACGGTGAGCTCACACAATCCGGGGTGTGCCTTGTACAGAGCTGGCACATGATCATACATGTGCCTTTACTGAATGGTGGTTACCCTTATTTTAAAATGTTAAAACAATTTCAGCAGCAAGCATTAGTATTTAGTTTTTTATTAGGCAGCATGGGATTGTGCCATAAGTTGTATCAATATAACAAGAGTTTGCTGAAAGATTTCTAGGACTTGTTTGCAAAAATATCTATGTTTCTCATATTTAGAGATCAACATATTTAATGTTTTCTTTTCTTAAATGTATATAATGGGTTTTTTTTGCACAAAAAAAAGCACAGAAAAGTTTATAGACATGTATGAGTCAGAAACACTAACTATTTCAAGTAGAAATTTCTTCATTGAAGATAGGCAAAATCCTTTTAAATCTCACTAGGTTCATATCTGCATCATTAACTGTCTCGATACCTTTAATGTGTATTAAGGGTAAAATATTTAGGTACACCTAAAAAAGTCAATGAGGTGTTCCTTGCATTTTAGAATCTAATTAGAGATAAAATACAGTCCTAAATGAAGTAAAGAAAATTGCATGAGAGCTATGCAAAATTTCCCAGATGAAAGATATCTATGTAAATGCTTTTAATGTTTTTTATTTTCCCCAAATGTGACTCTTAACATGCCTACGTTTAAAAATAAAAGAAGGTACTTAGAGAACAATATATTAACTCATAATTTATTATATAGTCCTAGGGTCATGCTTCATCTACACTTTATAACAACAGAGTATCACACAGTTCTAGGAGAGGTGGGTAAGTCAATAAAAGTTCATGTAAAGAAGAGGAAATTGCAGATGAAATAAATGTTGGCTTGTTGTTTAGAAGATTCTGGTAGAATCTAAAATCCAGTGGATGTAAAGAGTAGATGCTGTTGCTCATTGCCTATAAGGAATTTTCAACTTAAGATAGTGAAAGTAGGAACAGAATTTTCTCAAGTACATGAATAGAGAGTTAGGAAAAAAAAAAAAAATCTGCTTTGCTACCTCTTCTTTTTGGCAAGACTTGGTAGCAGTACTTCTTGCCATGAAGAAACCATGTTCTTTTCCATAGACTTCTTCCCATAAGAATATGATAAATTTGGGGATCTCCTATGGGAAGAAGCCTACCTGTAGTTCTGTACTGAGCTCACTGGGCTCTGATTTCCAGAAGAGACAATTACATAGGTTATACCTGAGAACTGGTAGGGTTGTAAGCAGTTGTCAAACTGTAAGAGATTACATCATCTGTACGTCTACCATTGCAGAATTCACACTGCTGCTGTCAAACAGCACCACTTTGAATTTGCGTTAATACTTCTGAAAGTTTTAATTGCTTTTGTGATATCATAGTGTTGTAAAATCAAAGTGTTGGATTCAAAGCTCTTCATTTTGATATGCATATATCTCATATCTCTACTCTTTATGGATGTAATGTAAGTTGTCACAATCACAATTTTTTAAAATATTAATTTCAATTTATTCCACAGTACGTTGCATCCAATACTATCTTCTTGCATTGTAAAAATAATTTTAAAATTAGGTTTTCAATACATTTTCATTAAAGTCATCGTAAATTGCTATAATGTACTACTTTGCAAATCATCCTGTTAGAAAATGGTTTGATATGTGTCCAAAATAAGATAAAAATTTCGATATGAGAAATGAGTTCTGCATTGATTTCATAACCCTGTATGGCACTATTCTAAAAGAAAAAAATGTGCATTGTTCTCCTCTACAGTTCTACTTTGACACATTTGCAATATTAACAACTACTTCATTTTCAAGATGACAGATGTTATTGACAAGAAATTAATATCAACTTATGTTATATATTTAACAGTATTTCTTCTGAATTTGAGTAATTTGCTGAAGATCAATAACTTGAAAGTAAATTTTTTTCAAAATCTTGTCATCCCTCATCTCTGCCTTTCATTCTAGCAGAAAGACCTTTCCTGTTACTGGAAAACTTTCCATGCCAGCCTCATAATGAAGCTTGAAATATTCTTGGAAGTCACAATTTTTCATCCATATTTTCTAATGAGCTGGTCATCACATCAATTTATCACTCAAATGAATATTAAACATGTAAAAATATTGCTGTGTTTTTGTTAAAGTTTCCTGTGTTTTTGTAAAAATATTCCTCATGTTGTTTTTATCCCAATAAAATGAATGCTGGTAGTAGTATACAGCAATTAGCATAAAAAGAACCCATCTTTGGACTATAGGTGATCTTTTCAGCTCACTTTGAGTCCTGGAATCTGCAATTCTGTGATTTCTAACTAGAATAGAAAATAGCCTGAAGTAGGTTGTCTGGTCAACACCCAACAAAACAAGTTTTCATAATTGTTGAAGGGCAAATGTGAAAAACATTATGAACATACTTTTTAATACTTTTTCAAATTGCCCTTATCTCTTTGGATAAGAATTTCTTGTGGAAGTTTCAAATATAAAATTTATACCTATAGTGACCCTGCAGGAGGTATCAGAACTTTTTTATCTTTTCTGAGTGCTTTTTTGGTTTACAGATAATTTTCTCAAAAGTTGATGTGAAATGGGACCAAAAAGTCAGGATGATTGTTCCAAAAGAAAGAAATAAAAGGAATGAATAGAAGAAGGAATAAGAAGAGAAGAGGAGATTAGTTAAATCAATGTATCTTATTTTAAAGTATGAACACTGTAGGGTATAATTAAGTTTTAGTGTTCTGCCTTACGTTAAGGATCCTTTTCAGTTTTCCACTACAGTGTCCCCACAGGTATCAAATGGGATCTGAGATGACAATTTCTACTTCTATACTTTTTCATGATGTTGAAATACTATTGGTGAGAGATCATAAGAGAGAAAAGGATCTGCAAAAATTGCTAGTAATACTACTGATAAGGTCAGATATTAAATGAAAAGTTCAGAAAACCCTGTGGTATCATGCAAATTAATTGAGAAATGACTGAAAAGCATAGTTCTTGTGCAGTTATCTGCTAATGAGAGGAGGAAGAAGTAATAAGTAGGCTGAGGAGTTTCAACCAGAAAATACATCTTCACAGGAAACCTATCAAAAGCGAATTCTCATGACACAAGTTTCAAGTTCTTTATGACCAACAGTTTGATTTCAATTGACTTGGAGAAAACTTGATATATAGTAGGTTCAGGAAAGCCACGTCATCAATACATTCACATTAGTCTAATGAACACGTTATAACATGTCAGACAGTCTTATTAGTGATGGTTCCTCAGTAAGAAAAGGTTATATCAACTCATGTGCAGGGTAAACAGCATTTTCTACACTTGCCAGCAATACATAAACAAAATGAGGAACTTGTTAATGTCACTCCAATATAGTGTGTTTACATTAAAAATCAATATTTGTTTTTGCATCATACTGTAGGTGACATATTCTTGGCAGTTAAATGTTTCGGTGTGGTAGACATCCTTGTAAATGAAGAATGTGAAAAATAATTTTTTCAAGCTTTCAGTTTTCTTTAAATGCTTGTGTAGTCTTTCTTAATCTTAAAGAGTGAAATTACTTATAAAGGCTGTTTCCTTTATTACAGGGAAATGACATGTAGGTGAAAAAGGGAACCAGCTTTCTTCTATGAACTTCTATGTTCAAAACCAAAATAAATGCACCAAAAAATCACCACACCCAAACCAGCAATCCCAAACTGTCAATATCCTAGAAAAGGTTGGGTTGTAAAGATTATTTCATAAAATAATACTTATACGTGCATATCATATATATGTCCCCAAGAGATCAAAATATACGTTATGAGGTTTTATTCTCAGGCAACATTATGAATGACAGAAAAATACAAACATTGCTGCAGTGCTGATAGCTACCCTTAGTTAACTCACATTTCTATGCAGATTTTAGTAAATTCTAGAACATCTCAAAAATACTTTCACCTGATCTAAGAAGCTGATCTCATCCAGCAAAGCTAAGAGATATGACATCTTAAAATTTATGAAGATAACATCAAAGTTGAGAGAGTTTGTGGGAGGTGATTGTTTTATAACAGCATTTCCTCCTGTTTTACTTGACAGAGTGCATACCTTAAAGAACTATAGATTAAAATTAGGTCAAGCAAGGCAATTTTTCTTTTGTTTAGTATTTTATATATAAAGACGCAATTGAAAAAGAAAATTTTTTTTTTTTTCCTCCTACCTTGTCAAACAGTTTAGTACCATATGGTTTCTCTTCTTTTCCCGAATGTAGTGGTATGATTGAGAACGTCCTGCAGCCTTTTTTTTTAAAAAAAAAAAAAGTCAATTTTTTATTTAACTTGAACTTTTTATTTTAAATCTTTTTTGAATTTTTTTGTTTCTTTCCTTTATATTGCTGCTTGTTTTCATGAAAGGCTTTAGAAATAAGTATTCTGGAGATTCTATTCAATTAAATTTGGTTTAGAATAACAGTTTTGAGTCTGCCTTACTTCTTAAGAAAAAATTATAATTTAGAGAATTATGAAAGCAATGAAAAACAAATTGATTTTTGTTTTAAACCTTATGGTTGTTTAAATAAGTCTTAATGTCAGGCTAAAGGATGTAATTTACATCAGCCTGTAGGTGGTGTTTTCTTGGCAGGCCTATATATTCTAAAAGATTTCAGAAAACAAACATAGGTAAGATGATAAATTGATATGATTTTTTTTTTTTTATATTGTCAGTAACTAACTTTCTCGAAATATTTGATTAGCATCCACATGTCTGACATTCATGAACCAGAGATAATTTATTCGCATTTAATATCTCCATTCTTGCATTACTTCTTGTTTATTCAAAATTTTTTAATCAAATTTTCAGTTATGAGGAAGTCTGTACAGTGGTATTGCTAGAAATCACAAAAGTAATAAATAACTTTTTAAGAGAATCCATACATCAGACTTTTAAGTTGCTTAGGAAAATACTTGCAGTCATTAAATGAAAATGTAAAATTACAAAGTATAGATTTCTGAATTTTGCTTCACTTACTATTAGGTCTGAACTGAGTAATTAGGTAATTTTTAGCTTAAAAAATTAATAAGGTCTTTAATTTTCCTGGCACAGACAATATGATACCATCTTCCTTACAGTTTTATGTGTCTAATTTTGCTTTATGAATATTTACTTCCCAAAAGCCTAATTCTTCAACATTTCTGATTCAGAGAATTTCAGAGAATTAATATCCTTTCCCCATAGCAATCCATTGATTACACTGCCCATATAAAAATAAATATTGCAGAAATGTAAGAAATGTACTGGCTGTGGAAATGCTTAAAGAGGAAAAAAGCTGTGTTGAATACACTTATTTGTGAAGCCCTCTTACGACTTTACTGAATCTAAATAGAAATGCAAATGACACAATAAAGAAAAAAAGGTGATAGCATTTTCAGCCCTGAGCAACAGAAACCAGTGAAACAAATTGTCCATCCACTCTTGGGCAGCCATTTGTGAAATAGGTAATTGATTATTTAAAAGAAAAATTATATTGTAATGTCAGTACATGAGGGAAGGAAAAATCAAGGACCTTTGACAACAGGATGAAAAAATCACAGAATTAGCTAGGTTGGAGAAGACTTTTAAGGTCACTGTGTCCAACCTATGACCTAACACCTCCTCATCAAATAGACCAGGGCACTGAATGCCACATCCAGTCTTTTCTTAAATATCTCCAGGGACCGCGACTTCACCACCTCCCTTGGCTGCACTCTCCAATGCTGAATTACCCTTTCTGTGAAGAAATTCTTCCTTATGTCCAACCTAAACTAAACATCCCCCGGCACAGCTTGTGTACTCTTGTCTTATTGAGAGTTGTAGAGACTGACTCTCCCCAGCTTACAGCCTCCTTTCAGGTAGCTGCTGAGTGTGATAAGGTCTCCCCTGAGCCTTTTTTCCTCCGGGTTGAACAACCCCTTTCTACTATGCAGGAAGAACACTACTAAGGCAGGAGGAACTCCCCTGAGTCCTGCTGAGCTTCTCTCAGGACTGGGAGAGTGTGACCCCACCACCCTATTTGTCTTTCACGCTCCCTGATGCTCCTTGGCCTTCCCACTCCTTGCCGAAGCCCTGTCTCTGGGCACACACCTCTCACAGGTGCCTTTTGCCAGCCGGCTCTGACACTGCCCCAGCCAGTGGGAGAACACCTGCGTGCTTGGGGGGTTCTCTCTGCGTTTGCACACCGGTGCTGGAAGCAACATAATGGCTTTTGACGGCTTCTAAATCATTCCTGTCAAGTAGGGTGGGAAAAAACCCAACAAAACCGAACAAAAAAAGCCCCCAACCAAAACACCGCACCGACCTAACACCCAGTCCCCACCAGGAGGGGGTTGCTCCCCCTTCCTGCCCCACGCCCCTGCTCTCCTGCTGCTGTCCCTTGTGCCCCCCGCGCGCGTTTCAGTTGCCTGCAGGTGGCCCTGTGACCACCCCTTGCTCACCTGAGCAGCTGGAAAGAGCCACCAGAACAAGGATCTTTGACTGGTACAAGAAAGAGAAAAGAAAGAACGGGGGAAACATCCCGGTAAAAGAGGAAGGAGACCTAAGCCTTGTGTTTTGGACCTTGCGATGAGAAGGCATAAAGTTGTTATGGTCTCCCTGTTCTGTATGTTACAGAATCACATAGCCACACATTACAGAAATGGAAATGCACACTTTTAGAAATATTTTCAGTAGGTGAACATATTAATTAATGTATAATATTATAATAATATTGTTCCTTATGGCAGTCAATGAGAAGAAAAAGCACCTTTGTTTGTAAATGTATCTATTATACTTACTAAAAGCTGACAATGCCCCCCCACATAAACAACAACAAACAAAAGATTAAACATTAAATGTTAAATAACTATGTTTATTCAATATACGGACTCACCTCAGACAAGTTCTGTACATTGTGGTTTTTTTCTTTTTTCTTTATTTTCCTGCATTCAGCTCTTGCAGGGATCCCAGTGAATATTTCCCTTCTTTGCATTTTCCCTATTTCTCCGTATAACTTCTGTATTTGTGGTACTTGTCTGGAAGTTAGCTGTCACCTCATGGTTGGAATACCTCCAAAGCACTTAAGGATTCCAAGTGAGTAATATCCAGCTCAATAACAGAACTACTAGCCAACAATTCTCACAATTAAATGCTTTATAGAATATTTTCTTGGGCTATTACAAGCACATTAAAATACACTGAAACTTTTAGCATATTGAAGATGGACAAGGTTTTCCATCAATACAAATATCTGCAAATCACAGGAAAGGAATGAAATATGGTCAAGTGAAAAAACATATTACTGAAGAAAATAATTTAGAGCAAATCATAAACAACAATGTCCACAAATATTCAGCAGTGGATTTCTGCATTGTGCCAGCATCTCTTGGGAATGTGTTACTGAAACTGCTGATTTTAGCAGTGACTCCTGTAGGACAGAACGCGAGAAATGAGCTTGCCCTTTGCTGGGAGCAATCAGGTACAGGCCCTTCTTGACATTTGGAAGTTTGGGCAGTCCTATTGTTTTCAATCAAAACAGTGATTGTTGTAGAAATAGACATTTGCAGATTAAATTTGCCTTTCTTTTTAGAGCACTGAAAATTTTTCAATACCCTTAATGGGTTAGTTAATATTTTCTTAAATTTCCAATTCGATTCATTACACACCCCTGCATAAATGGCTCCAGTACAGTTCTGTCTACTCAAGTGTCTGTAAATATTCCATTCTAAAGAAAAACAAATCTCAGGCAACCTACAAATCTTGTTTTTTACATTAAGAAAAAATATTTTTTAAAAAAAGAGAAGTTCTGAGCTCTTCTAAATAGGTATACCCAGGAATCATCAGCCTGAAAAAGCCTATATATTTTCTAAACCGTTTTCCCTTCAACTTTATCAAGATTTGAAGAAAAAGAAGAAAATAGTTCTACTTTTAAATAGAGAATGCAGAATTTCAAAGACTGTTCCTTCTTCTGAAAAAAGACATTATTTGAAGAATTACCAATATAACTGATAATAGCTCCAGTTCCATTTATAATTGAAGTAGCTGCTTGAACAGCCTTCAGTACTGTGCAAATGTGCTGCACTAGAAAAATTATAGAAAAGACAAACTATGAGGTTTTATCTAATCTAAAAACAATTAAGATTTTTTTTTCTTCATGTTCACCATTTTTCTTCTGTGGTTTTATTTCTACATAGAAAGGTAAATGAAACTGCTTAATAACAGTAATATCTACACTTCATTGTAATATGGATACAATTAATTTTATGACACTAATTATTCTGAATGTGTATTTCATTAGTTTACCAAGTAATTTATCAGAATTTAAAATATTACTTGAAATACATTCAAATTTGTCTTCAAAAAAAGTATTTAAATACAAAATTTTCTAAAAAACCAATTTAAATTATATAGTAAAAATTATACTTCCTTCTTGCCAAATTTTCTTTTGAGTGCTTTTTTTTTCTTTTTATTTTGCTTTTGCAATTAGTCTTCATATCATTACATGTAATGATTGAAATTTAATTGTCGACTCAAGAAAATGTTTGTTTTTACAAAAAAAAAAAAAATTGCAAGACAGATATTGCTCTATACATATAAAAGACCACAATAATGATGTTTTTTAAAAAAATCTTTTTTTTTAATTTCATATTTACTTTATATTTGAGCTAGTTAAAACTAAGTAGCACTTAAGATAAATTTAATTTTAATAAATTGAAGTACTAGGGTAACTATAAGTAATTTAAAATTTAAGTATATATAGGTAAATATGAAGACAAAATATTTCATATTATTGTGTTTCTAATATGGTAGAGTTTAGCATATAATATTTTTATTTCAAATGCAAGCAGTTTTAATACCTGAATAGTGTACAGAATGTAAATACAATTTTACTTTTTGTCTTAGTTGTATATTTTAAAATTTTAAGGTAAGAAGTTGCATGGTAAAGGCACCAAGTGAAGAGGTGTTATCTCTTCCTCCTTTTTTTCCTATTTTTTCAATGACCTCCATAGAGTGTTATTGCATGTATTTTTATTTATCTATTATGAAAATATATAATTGTGAATTTGGGGTGAACTATTGTGTGAAACACTAAAAGATGACCACTAAAAAGGCCCAGCATGTTACAAAAATTGTAAACTTAATTTTCCATTAACATTTTCTATTTTGGCACCTTAAAAAGAGTGGAAGTTGATTTCAGCAGAACATCCTGTGGGGAAATTAGTTCATTTTGCTAAAGTATCTTAATAATTACAGTGACATCAAGGTTAATTGCTTAATCTGCATTGCCATAGTGTAGTCCTGTAGAAATCCCAACACAATCTGTTCTATAATTAGTGCCAGAATACCCATATATAGAACAAGCAGTGGCCTAAAAAAATAAATAAAAAGCCCTGATATGATTAATAAGTAAGATTTATCAGTGTGTGTGTGTTTCTGTGTGCATTTATATCTATATACATATATATACATACAAAGGGAGGGGGCAGATTTCACAAAATAGAGGTTTTGCAAACACAGTATATTATACCCTTGAGGAGAAATAAATAGCTGAGGTAGAAAATAACTTCAGGCAAGATGTTTTATCTCCTTATTCTTTTCCATCTCCAGAATGTAATTGCTACCCAACGCCATCAGATTTGCATCAGATCCCATGCTTTGCTTGTTCCATGTCAGAAACTAAGTGGTCAGAGTTTAAAAAGCAATTGTGAAGATCCTTCCACTTCACCTTTCGGGTTAATTTCAATAACACTGCCTATTGCTGAGCTTACAGATTCGTATTGCTTTGGCACGCTTCATTAGCGCATGTTCCCATGTGGATTTATTGACTGTTCAAATTCTGAAGATGTGCCATACTGAGGGACAATGTGGTGTCCCTGATAACTCAGGATGACATGATGGTCCCCTTCCTGCTCTCTTCTCATTTTTGGAAACTGTGAGACCATTTGCAAGTTATTCCTTCATATTAGTCATTAGTTCTTGCTGAATGCTTATTGCATCTGAGGCACAAGCTGTGAGTTACTCTGTATTAGCCAATATAATTTTCAAATAACCAGTATCTGCAGACAGAAATCAGCAACTGGATCTTTAATAGTTATGTGTATCATTGATATAATTTTTAAAATGGTTATTAGGAGAAGTTTTAAGGTGTTGGCTAAGTATGTAGCAACACACTAAAAGAATTCTGCTTTTAATGACCTTTAAAGAAAAAGAAATTCTATACTATATCTCTCCCATTTTTACAGAAATTGGGATAAGTAAATCACAGCCAACACTAATCTCAAATATGCAGCTCTGAAAAATATGGAAATGAAACAAAACATGTTCTATCATCCCTTACTGTGTTTTGTACATCAGAACTGAGTCATAAAGTCTGTATCCTTGAAAATATACACTTTTTGCACATTTTAAGAGACACATTCCATTTTCACTGTTAAGCTCATCACTGTGATAAAGCCTGACAGTAGTTTATTGCTTCAGATATTTAGATTTTTACTTTAAGGGAGGTGACGATGCAAATTAACTTTAATTTTAAAAAGGGGAGAAATATGTCCTTACTGTTCAAAGGCATACTCTCCAAGGAGAAATCATTAAATAAGGAAACGTTTCTAATAACACATTCTTTAAATTATGTCATATGTAATTTTCAAAATATAATTTTCATTTGTCTTACCAACATCTATGCATTTATGTACCCTGAGTAATTGTGAAGACATATATCTTTATATAATTTAGATGTCACAGATAGATGCAGATATGGAATTGTTTCATGTTCGTACTTCTGAACTTGGCAACTTTTAAAATAGTCATTTTTTAAACTAAGTCGATTAAATAGTCAAAAATAAAATGAGAAAAAACATTACTTTCTTCTACATTTTACTTAGTCACAGACTCTTATTCAATGCCTACTCATCTCCAGGGAAACACAAATTAACTCTTCAACATCTTCAACATTTTTCATTCAATGTTTTTTCAAACACTTTAATTTTGAATGTTCATACTACACAGTGGGAATTTAGGCAATTTACAAGGCATTTACCATAGCAGTTGAGAGACTGTTTAGAAATTTCACAAGAATCTCTTTCATCTCGACATAAATTCTGTTCTTTCCACTCCCTTTAAAAAGGCAGTTGCTAACCTGATAAGTTTATTTTGGCAATCAAACTGTAATTAGTGACCTGTAATACTGTCAAAGAAGAAAGCTGAAGCTTAGCACAGCAGTGAGTCTATACTTTTAGGTAATTGCAGCTTTCTTTTTCTTTTCCACACAAGTCAAAACAGTAAAAACTTACAAAAGACTGGGAGTCTAAATAATGCCCTGAGCTTTTTAAAAAGTTTATTTTAAAGTGCCTGTAGCTGAATAATATTATTTGGTTCTCTGTTTTCCTCTCTTTGTCACCATAACCACCACTTTAAAAAGTTTTATAGCTCGTAAGATACAATATTGATATCAAGTAGACGCAGAAAAACTGCTTCCTACCTTTGTTGATTACTTACTGCAATTATTGAATTTTATTTTTAAAGTGCATGGGTCCATGGTTAGTGGTCTTTCACAAATTTATTTGGTTTTCTTTCAGAAAAATACACAGGAGAAGCCTAGGTAAGACCTGGTTAAATAAGAATTAATTGATTTTAAAACTGCTAACAAGCTGACTTTTATTTTAGAGTTCTAACTTTTGATTAGAAGTGTCCCTCAGACACAGGTAACGGCCACGTTGTGTGATTTCAGATTTTGGTAAGAAAAAAAAATATTTTTATTTATTTGTTTTAAAATCACCAAATATAAGATAATAAAAGATGGATTATGTTTGTAAGTAATAGAAATCCACATTCATATTTAACCAATACTAAGCAAGTTTTTTGGGGGAACTTGAATATACTACATCAAAGAATGTGTTTACAATGTTCCTGCTGTCATTTTCACTGTGAAGGATACCTGCTGTTCAGCCTTAAAAGGTCACACAGTCTTGGCTTCCCCGACTTAATCAATATAAACTACATGTCTCTGCATCAGAATAAACAGCCACAGCTGCCTCTTCTCCTTCTTCCAGATGAAGTACTGTGCTATTCCTGATCTCCTCTTGGCTCTGGGTCAGTCCTTTCCCACATTCATAGTCAGTGCATAGGGTGACTGTAAAGACAAAGAGAACACTGGAGCAATGTTAATGCAGTAGTATATGACTGATTGGACAACCTCAGCAAAAATTGATCTTCCCGTCACCCCTTCGAGTCCACTAATGTCATGTTGTTTTTTCAAAGAGACTTAAGGGTACTTGATAGACTTGTTCTCAGGTATTTCATTCTAACCTCAGAGGGAGTAAAGGGTAGGGTGATGAGCAAGGTCACTGGCTATTGAACTGAAATTAATTAAATGATGAATGGCCTTTCAAGATAATTATTATCATACAAGTATTTCAGCACATTTCTGAAGGCTTCCTACTTAATGCAGGATCATATTCAGCTGGGTTTTGATTACCTCCAAGGGTGGAGATGAAACTACCTCCCTCAGCAAGCTGTTTCAATATTTGACCACTATAACCGCCTTTTTGTTAAGGTTGACTGGAATTTTCTTGAATTTATGCCCATTTACTCTTGTAATGACACTAAGCGTGACTAAGCTCTATCTCCTTTACTCCTACCTATCAGAAATTTGTTGACATTTTTTTCTATATCCCTTACAGCCAACCTTCCATGGATTTTGTGGGGTGTTTGAAAAGGGTTCAGGGATTCATGTTTCATCGCTTAATTGGATTTTTTGTCTGTTGTCCACGTATGTATATAGTTTGCTGTTTTTATTTCTCATGTAGAATGCTCATGTTTTAGAATGAAAGTTATTTGAGATCAGAAAATAAATTCTGAGACAGAATTATAACTATTCTATGAGATGGCAATGGAATAGAAAACATTTGAACACAAATCACAGATTATATTTATTTTGGTTCATTGCGTTACAGCTTTAAATGCTTAAAAACTTTCAGTCTATATTCCTGTTGAATATGGGAGTGTATTTAAAAGAGACTGGCATTCTTAGTCTACCAGTAATTTTAAAAATTACTTTGACAGAATAGGGAATACATTTCTTTAAAAGCATGATGGAAAGTGAAAACTGTAATTTAAACCTTTTCGGATCAATCTGTAGATCAGTTTAGTAATACACTGTGTCTTTTGTGCAATTGTTGGGAATATGTACAAGAGCAGCTGCATAAATGGAGGAAATTTGCAAATATATTTCTAAGAAGTTTCTATAGACTTCAAGTATTAAGAAAATTGAGACTTACGCATACATTTTTTTCTATCACTCCTTCAACTCCTCTAAGTAAAAAACTTTTTCTCAGAAAAATAGCACTTATTTCCTTGTGCATGGCTGTTATTGACAGGTCCTTTTATCCTGAGTGGTTTTGTTAATCAGATATATAATACAGTTTTGCAAGCAGTAGTGATGGCACAAAGGTGTGTTTCACAGTTCTGGAGTATGAACTGGGAAATACCTGAAGTCCAAGTTGTTGCCCAAGGAAAAGGATTGTCTGTAGCATGAGATGAGCAGCTTTTGGGGACCAACTGAATCATGACTATTTAAGTCTTAATTTGGCTTTGCTTCAATCTGGGGAAAATAAAAGAGGTTGTGAATACTGATAGATATAAATAAATCAGCTCAAATAAATGACTATTTTTCTGTTTTGTCTGGTTGTTTTTACTTTTTATTTACTTTATTTCTTCTGAGGTAATTGAGGAATACTGTGACTATTTACTGCCTTGTCAGGTTTGTAATCAGTACTATTATATAAAAATAGAAAAATTTTGAAGGATTTTTTTCCCCTCAAAAATTCTTTGTTTATAATAACTTAATAGCACAAATTGCCATAGTTATTAAAAGAAAAATAACAGAGAGAAATTTAATGGTCTGAATTATACAGAAGGTCAAACTAAACTGTCGAATTATTTCTGTTACCACAAATTGAAATCCATTATTGCACCGGAGAAACCAAAATACAAAAGTAGATACAGACAAGTGAGACTAATAAGAGAGCTTAGAATTTTGACTAAAAGTAACTCTTTTAGGAGAAGCAGCATCCTGAAGTCTGTAATCTTCCCAATGTTATTTATCTAATGTTGAGGAATAGGTCTGGTAGCTGGGCTGGAAAGCTGCAGATGGAGATGCAGATTGGGCTTGGGTGGGCGTCTGAGACAAGAGGCTGTGAACTGTCAAATTTAGAGATAACAAAGGGCATGAAAACTGGTGACATCAGCCAGGTGAATGGAATGATCTTTTGGATAACAAAGGAGATGAAGAGGGTCAGCATCAGCGATCTGGATGGGCATGGAGAGGGGCAGGAGTGGGACCCCTGGAGCAAGAACGAGACTTGTGGACAGACTGTGAGGCTGTAAAAGCCATGAGGTTCCTTTGCTGGGGATCCCTCCCCAGAAGCTCCAGCTGGAGCAGTTTCTGTGTCACTGCTCTGTGAATAAATGGCTTTATGGAATGAGACATCT
>JAWWMU010000054.1:7581313-7605760 GCA_035048155.1 Cinnycerthia olivascens | reverse complement strand
TTTTCTTTTCTTTTCTTTTCTTTTCTTTTCTTTTCTTTTCTTTTCTTTTCTTTTCTTTTCTTTTTTTTTCCCCTGTTTTGTTTGCTTGTTTTTGTTGCTATTGGTTTTGTAGATTTTTTTTAATAAACATTTTTTTGATACTACAAATGATTCTCAATTCAAGTTTTCATTCACACTGTCCCTTTTTTTCCACTTTTCCTTAGACACTGACATTTTAGTTTCAGTCCAGAAGTTTTCTTTATTATTCGTTGTTTTCCCCTTGATTTTATTACTTTCTACACACAGAAATACAAGTAATTTTTTTTGTATTAAATAGAAATATAAAAATCAATATTTAAAAAAGAAATGTGAGTCTTCAGTTAACAGCTCCCATTTATCCTCTGTACTACCCTGCAAACCCTGTAAAAATTACTCAGAAACTGAATCAGAATAATCATTTGATTTTATATACTCTGAAAATTTAACTGAAGTCTACAACTCAAAGAATTGCTGAGATAATTACTCCTGGTTTCTAATAATTTAATTCTAAAAAGAAATTAGTTTGATGCAGACTGATATTGATCTATGTCTTTAAACAGTTGTACTTCTTGAGTAAGGGTCATTTAAGTTTTTAAATACAAAATAAAATTTCTTTAGGGGAGTGCAAATAAGTTCAACATAATAGGAACACTTAAATATTTATATAATGGAAAGACTTTATAAAACTGATGTTTCTTTTTGGCATTCTGTTTGGGATTTTTTTTCTTATCATGTCTGTTTTGTTTTTTTTATTTGGAGGCTATGCTGAGATATTAATTTCTGGCACTAATTTTTAGTTATTTATGTTTAAAATATTTTGCTTGCTTTTAATTACTATGAGAAATAAGTTCTTATTATATTATTTTAACCTGATAACTTCTGACTTTATTCAGTATAGGAATTTGCCTTTATTTTTATTTCTCTCAACTAATTTTGTTACATATTTTCATGTCTTTATATACAGATTGCAATTATAAAAACTCTTCAGAGATATTTTCCTTATCTGAGTTTTATTGTTGGTTACTGAAAAATTTGTTGTGCAGCACAAGTAGACATGTAAATAAGCTTTGCTCTTGGCTGGGCATATTTTACTGGTAGAATGAAGATGTAATACAAACTCACCAAAAATTAAAAAAACAAAGAGTTATTTAATCTCTGACAAAAATAGCTATAAAAATCTATGACATTTTACCAAGATTTCTTTCTTAGGAGCCCCCATCTGTCCCTATTTTATTTTTAGACCGCATTTCAGCTGTTGGTTTTGTATTCAAATGTGGTGTATCTCCTGCTCTCTCCACTTGCAAATGCTGTCACATTTATTAGAATGCCTCAAAAAATGTGAATAAAATTCATAGGAACAACAAAAAAATTGCAAAACTACTTGTTGTCCTTCAAATGGTTATAAAAAATAATATACACTAAAGTGATAATAGAGAATTATGAAGACTGGAAAGCCTGTTTTGGAAGTTTTTTTCTTACACAAGTGGTGAAATTTAGAAAACTTTTGTGAGAGTATGCGTGTGCAAGCTATGAGATTACACTCTTCACTTTTGCTACAGACATTTTCTCCAACAATAAACCCATATTATGGAGCAGTTTTCTGCAGAGGCCTACACTGAACCTAGTAAGATGGCATCACAGAAAGGATCATGGCCTGTGAAGCAGGTTTCTGAACTAAGAGTCAGCCTTGCACAGGAAGCAGTTAAGAAAATTTTAACATTAATTTCTTGTTGATGAGATGGAGTTGTATGGCTTTGCAGCCTTCTTAGACCTGGTCATCATCTTGTCCTGGCAGCTCTTATAAGCATTCTATAGATATATATTTAGGATTTTTTTGTTTTTTTCTGAAAATATGAGAGAGACACACTCAAATGATCTACATAAATAAAAAAGGAATGATCTGTTTAAATTTGTTGACCTTGGTGGCTAGTGTGACTACTGCAGTTTTTCACCTATAGTATTTTTATTGTTTTAGAACATAACTTATTCTTCTCACTTGTTTACACAATAGGAATGATTAGATAATTCTGCTATGCTGCAAAGAAATGATGAGTCCAGAATTTCATTTTTAATGCTTGGGTCAGGGTATTTGAAAACTGCAGAGCGATCAATCGAAAGAAAGAAGGACCTTAGGCTTCAAAGTGTGGGCTGAGTCTACATTGCCTTGTAGCAGAATGTTTAGAGTTCCATGTTTTCCTTGATCAGATGCTGAAAGAATATAGCCCATTCACTGCATAAAATACTTCTATGTATTGTATGTAAAGCTATTTTTCCTGCTAAAATGTGATAAAATTTGCTGACATATATAGAATTGAGTCAACCAAACACCATTAGCTGCCTAGAAGGAGGTTATTGCACACGAGCTTAGAAGTTTGATAGCTAAGGTAATTTGAAATCAGTTCATAAAAATATGTAAATATTTTTTCCATTATTAAAGAACACATATTTGAACTTCCATTTCAGTTTTTTTGAGCCAGTAATAATTTTTACCAGCCTGTCACAACAACTTGTGACCAGCTGCCAGATGGATGTAACTCCATTCACCACCACCCCCGGGGCTCGACTGCTCAGGCAGATTCTAACCCAGCAAAGAGTACACATTCTCCAGGAGAAAGCTGTAACTGAAACATAGAAGCAACACTCCTAAAGCAGGATAAAGGAAGAACAGTTCAAATAACCTAACAACCTCACTTAATGAATATTCTGCCAAAAAAAGAAAAAATAATCACCATCCCCAAAACTAATAATACAGGAAAAGAAAGGAAAAATCAAAAGAGAGAGGAAAAACACACCAATAACTCTACAAGAAAACAAAATGTTCTTGGTAAATACCGGCACAAAATACTGGTGTGACCAACATTAGAAAAATTGAAGGTACATTATCACACAGTTAGGTCAGCAGCTACACGAAGTGGCTGAGAGAGTGTTGTTGTATGGATATAAACAATCCCAAAGACAGTGTTTATGCACTAATACACAATGTATATTCTAGATATTTTTATTGTCTTAGGAGGTCATCCTTATTTTGTCAAGTCAGTCCTGGAAACTGGCCCAACAGTCTCTATACTGACATAAATCTATTTAGGCAAAGTGCTTTGGAGTTTTGCAATGTACTAAACCTACATTCAATCCAGAGAGCTACTGAGGAACAAACTTCCTCAGTAAACCCTTTGCAAGTAAATATGACTTTTATTTCTTACTGAATGCTTGCTGGATTGCATAATTGTGCACAGTGATCTTCATGCCCTAAACAAAACTGATTTTCTGCTATGCTTGTGCAGATGGTAAATAATTTTAAAAGCACTGAACACTACTGTATCAGCAAAACTTGAATTCTGCAAATAAAAATAACAACATTAAAGGAAAAAGTCCTGTTTGAGAAAGATGTTTGCTCAAAGAATTGAAAAGCAATCTAATAGTTGTTATGTGTTATAGAAATTTTAACACCATTTTAAGTGAGAAATATTGTATTCAAAGGCTTGAAATTTAGTTCTTAGACAGTAAGGGAGATATTGAGTGTTCCTGATAAGGTTTAAGGATTGTATCAGGTTTCAAAAACTGCTTCATTTGCAGCAATTAATTTCCATGAACTGAGAAATCATTTGCAATACTTGATTTGTAAAGAAAAATTGTTCTTTTTTATTCTTATTTTAAGGGTACTTGACATTAAAGAGTGCTATATGCTAAATACGACATGAATCTCAAAGCATATGTAGGTATTTTCCACTTTAAATGTGAATAAACAGGCAGGTCACAAGGTATCAAATTATTGACAATCTTATATTTTTTTTAATCCTATGCCTTTATGGCAGATAGAGAAGATTCCAGGCTATGCCTTAAATTGCTCTCCTTTCCAGTTCAAGTACATATTCAAAATATGAGTAAGAACATTTGATGCTCTGTGTGGAAGTGAAGTTCTCTAAAAAATACTCTAAATAGCAATGTCTGAGACCTATTATAATTTCTTTTAGAACTGCTCTTAGAAAGTCCATGTCAAGTCAGCATCAGCATTTTACCCTGCTGTGTTGCTTTGATAATCTGCAACTTCAAAATAACCAATCTGCATTTGTACTGCAAAGGCAGTTTGAACTAGTAGAAGTGTCTCAGCAGGTTCAGTGTGCATCAAAAGTGTCCTTCTCTGGAAACTGAAAATTATTATTTCTTGTTATATAAGACCAGCTTGTAATTGAAATAAACTATCATCTTCATTTTTAAGCAATATTACTGCTTTGCAAAAGAGCTGATTGTAACTTTCTGCAAATTGCTATAGTTATAAAAGAGATTTCACAAGGAATATAATCTCAAGAACAATACATTATGCTCAGGTTATACGGGGTTGCACAGTGTGATGTGAGAGAGTTGAAATATTTTTATGGATGACTTATATGTGAGCTGATAGTGGGGTTGATTAAATGAGTCTGGTATATGAAATCGAGTAGATCATGCAAGTCAAAACAGGGGTTCTTCAGTCCTGAAGTCCTTGTGAATATGTTTTGATAGCCTGCAGATGGAGCAAATACAACTTTGCTCTGGTCAGTTGGAAAATTACTTTTGTCTTCACCAATGAGCTTTCATTCTGAATAGTGATCTTTTAGCAAAACATCACTGAACATTATATTTTTGTTAAAAAATTATGTAAAGGATCTTCATCTGTCTTTCAGGTACACTAATATCCACTATATTGGATGTTCCTTCACGGAGAAATAAAACATTCTCAACATTAATTTGGCTCACACAAAGTGAAAATTTTAATAATTTTTAATAGGAAAACGATGTAAAGACTTACTAATATTAAGATTTGGTATTTCATCCTTCTGAACTGTGGTTACATTATTGTTTTCCAAACAGGCCTGAAACACTGTAGAAAGTCACTTCATGATCCCTTTCATTCCTGATGTCCATTTACATCACTATTTGTTAATCTGGGGAGCCTCATGCTTAGAGCCTGCACACTGAGGGGACATTCTCATTACACAGTACGTACAAGTCAGGACTGAAGACCACAGCCTAATCCATTTCACTTCTACTTTTTATAAATTCCAGTTTTTACTTGGTTTCAGATTTCAAACTCCCATGCTCCAAGTGGACTTCAACAGAAGAAAAGATGCGTCCTATGTCTTGTGGAGTTAGTCTTGCTTAACATACAGCTTTACTTCATATTCCTTGCTTTTGTATTCTTACAGCCTCTTTCCACTACGAACTTTTACCCGAGTTTGCAATCACATTTACATTGAACAATGTATACTTTTTAGTTTTGTCTATTTACTAAGCACTTCAAAACTGACACATAATTGTGGTCTCCAGCTAAAATTTGTAATTGCAAAAGTTATTACAGGCAATACGAATAGTTGTTTTCACTGAAAAACTGTAGATGAAATCTTGATTAAAACAGTAACAGTGTTCTGCTCCTCCTGTGAACATTTTCAGATCCTTTGTTATCACCCAAAGTTTATCTGACTTCTCTTTTGTTTGCAGAAATTATTGGAGCTTTTTGTATGCAAAAATACTAGGCCCATCCCTAAAAATTAAGATTTTGTGCTGCTTGTCTCAGGACTAAGCTAAGTTTTCAAAAGCTATATTTTTGTCAAGCGTTACTTCTCCTTTTCTTTGAGACAAATAAATGCTATATTTCTGGAATGGAGGTTTTCTGTTTGTAAATGTTGTTTCTCAACTGTCTCCACTATACACCAATTCTTTTGATTATAAAGCAGTGTTATAATTTGATGGTGAGAAATTTGTCTCTGAGATTTGTCACTGGGATTCTTTGTTTCCTAGCTACCTATTTATTAGTTAAAAAATTACTTTTCATTACTCTTCATTGATATGTTTTATATTTCTGTGTAAATAACAGATAGTGGATAAATGCCTTCTGGTTTTTATTCTGGCTACTCTTGACTGACAACCCAGTAAGAAGTAAGTAGCTCCAGGACAGAGAGTCACAGAATATCACAAGCTGACCCATAAGAATCATTGAGTCCAACTCCCTGCTCCTCTCAGGACTGCTAAAAATAAAACCTATGGCTAAGACCATCTTTCAGATGCTCCTTGGACTCTGACAGGCTTGGTGTCATGACCCTTCTCTGGTGAGCCTGTTCCAGTATCCAATCACCTTCTCAGTGAAGAACCTTTCCCTAATGTCCAACCTGGTCTTCTCCTGATGCAGCTTCATTCCATTTCCTTGTGTCCTACCACAGATCAGCATCTTCCTCTGTGCTGCCAACCTTCAGGAGGTTGTCAGCTGAAATGGGATCACCTCAGCCTTATCTGAGCTGAGTGACCTCAGCTGCTCCTTGCAAGTCTTGCCCTCAAGACCTTTCACAATTTTGGTCACTTT
Source organism: Cinnycerthia olivascens (assembly GCA_035048155.1). Taxonomy (NCBI): domain Eukaryota; kingdom Metazoa; phylum Chordata; class Aves; order Passeriformes; family Certhiidae; genus Cinnycerthia; species Cinnycerthia olivascens. The sequence continues at coordinate 7,599,408 of JAWWMU010000054.1, read as the reverse complement.
CCTCTGGACATACTGTGCACATGTCTGCTGTGGAAAGTCATGCTTACTAAAGCATGTCATAGAAACAGTAATGTTCATCATTGCTTGCAAATGTTGAAAACATGGTGATGAGGTGAATGGTTTTAAAGATTAGTGACAGAATTTCCACAATTTTCTTCGTGATGTAAAAAGTTGAGTTATGAGTTACTGTTAAGATCATTGTAAAAGTCTCAGTGCCTGTGCTCTGACACGCTGCTGAGAGCCACATACAGAGAGAATTTCACTACTTTTCCTCTTTACTTCTGAAAAACCTCAAGATGTCGTTTGGGCTTCTGCTAATTGTTAGTATATGTGTCATTTATCCAAGAAAACATATAATTTTCCTTTTACTTTATACTAAAGTGATTATGAATATCCAAAATCTGTAATGAAAGGCTGATTTATATAAGTCGCTCTTAGTAAAGAGTGCAAAGCTCTTACCACTGTTTACCAAACATCCTAGGTATAAATATATGTGAGAAAGGATGTGAAGAAGTTGAACAGGATCACTCTGAAAAATTATATGATCTTTCACGTGAAGTTGTGAAAGAAACATTTCAGAGTTTAATGTATATTTGAAAGCAAATGGCTTCACAATATGAAGAAGTTAAATATGTCAAGTATTTAAGTATTCAAAAAATAAAAAAAGTAAAGTAAATCCTTAAGTCCTAAGCAGCTCATGCTCAGGCATAAATTATACTTGAAATTAAATTACAGTTTCATCCACAACTCACAACCATTCAACTTTTAATTATAAATAAAGAACTGGGTCACATGTGGAAGATGCTATAAATGTTTATTCATCATCTCCTTTCTCTGTTATTGAACCCAATGTCACTCTGATATTTATTCACTACCTCTTTGGTTTATGACTTTCACCAGAGTATAAGTGCATTGACTGATTTCTTAACTGGATTCCGGGTGAATGTACAATGGCCATGGTCTCTAAACATACAGGTCTTCCAAGTGGGGAAGAATGCTATTTTAATGTTATCTCATGAAGGAAAGATTACCTGTTTCAGCAGAAGGCCAGACTTCTAACTATAAATGAGAAACAAAGTTAAAAAAGATAATTATTTCTTCCCTTTTAAATATAATTTAAACTATTTGAAATAGAATAAATAACAAGCAATAAGATGCTTTGTACCTAAAAAGACAATGCCATAATAAGAAAATATTTTGTTGTGTCTCATGACAGTTATTTCTTCTTTCTTCATTTTAATATTAATAATTTAGTCTTCACACAGTACAAAGGCTTGTGTTAATGTGGTATTGTTTGCAGGCTAATATTTCATGTATGAATTATAAAACGTTCATGCTCTGGTGGAGCTAAACTTGATATAAAAATCATATGAATTTTAAATAAGAATGCTACTGGAAAAGGAGATTATATAGGCCAATTAAAAAAATACCCTCCAAAATAAAGCATTATGTTTTCTTTTTGCCAGAAGCTTCTGATATAAATATTATTATTAAGGCTTGGAATTAAAAATGTTACTGTGAATTAATATTGACAATTTTAAGGTATAGCAGTCTAATTATATTTATTATTGCTCTGTTAATTATTTTAACATTATTTTTATTATTAGTTTAAAAGTAAGTGCCAGATAATTTTAAAAAATATATTATTTTAAAGAAGCTGATATATCATATAATGGCAAAATTTTTATGAGATATTACTTATTACACTACAGTTGTTTCACTGAAGTGTAACAAGTGTATAAATATCATATGAAACAGGAATTATTTGCTCCAACGGTGTTAGAGATTCAAAAAACACCCCAAAATCTAGGAATTAAGGGTGCTTCAGTGTTAGAGTGTCTCATACCCCTAAGGACACTGAAGAAATCAACATCTTTTCAAATAGCAAGCTCTTCAAGATGTCTCAAGTTACTTATTTCAAATTGAAGATATCCACTACACTAACTTTTGAAATTTAAACCATCCTCAATAGATTTCCATTCTTTTTTTGATAAATTATTATCTGACGGTAGTTATGAACTAATACTGTTTTTGTAAATCTTTATTTTTTTTCTATATTTACTTTTTGGATATTTTAAATACTTAGAATTTATCTTTATATCAGCTGTATATCTTTATAGCAAATTCAGTATTCCTAATTTAAATTTCAGCATTAAATATGCAACAAATTACAGGGATAGAACTTTAATGAGTTAAAACTTACGATATAGCATAGAATTTCTCCACCACTACATTAGTTCTTGACAGTCTTCCCAAAGTTCCAAGTTCCCTATCAGAAACAAGGTATTTATATTTACTTACTATATATAGAGCGGTAAGGCTTTATATAATTTTGTGAGGATCTTTAATGTTCTCAGTTGGAAGGAATTAGGGAAACAAACATAAATTCTCCTGCAATCTATAAATACAATTAAGGAAAAAAAGGAAAAAGTTGCCTCTGCTATGAGGTGTTTAAGCACAGACAGGGACAATTATTGTGGTAAAGTTCTGTACTGCAAAACCCCAGACAATTCTGCCTGGTCCTTGGCCATTTGTGTCCCTGTTTCCTTGGCAGGGGTCAGGAGTCCTGCTTTTTAGTGCTGCTGATGGTGTATCTTCTTTCCACGAGTTAAGTGTATGTGTCTGTGTTTGGGAGAAGTTTTCTGCTGCACTTCATCTTGTCCAGTCTCTCACTATAGAAAGGCCATGCATGGTACCAGTGACAATGTCACAGGGGATGGATGAAAGGCAAAGCAGCCTGTTACACACAGCATTCACTCTTCTGTATCAGTGCCAATGGCTGTGCTCGGCAAACAAGGCTTGCCTTCCCAAAGGTGCTGTGATAATTGTGTGCCACAATTCCTTGATGTTTTTCCAAACCATAGGACTCTATTAGGGCTCTGTTGTCTGGAAAGAATGAGTCAACAGAACAAACCAGAACAAGCTGTTTTATATTTAATTACTGACTGAGGAACACTAAAAACTGTTTTAAGATCATTTAAAAAGGTTAAGACAAGACTCAAAAGACAGATATCCACCTGAATAAGCTTTATATAATTTAGGAACTTCTGTTTTAGCAAGTATAATTTAGAAATTCTGTTGTTTTATTATTTTAATTCTTCATTAAACTGCCTATTTTATTGCATAGAGATTGTCATATGCTAACAGCTGTTGTCTGAACCCCTATGAAAACATCCCAGCAACATTCTTATCCCAAATAGTCTTGCATAATTGTTAGTGAGGATAAGATTATTCTCAGAATTTTCATGATTATGGCTTTTCTAGTCTCCCAAATGCACTTTTGGGAAGTATAGTTTATTACCAAGCCAGACTTTGTGTCTTACCAGTGGAGAAGATTAACCCCTATGGACAAGTGCAATTCTTCAAAGGAGATACTAAAGAGTGTAATGCAATTTAGTTACCTTGTTTCTCTTTGGTGCTTTTCACAAACATAGAGTTTATATACTGAAAAATATGTTCGTAAACATATTGAGGAAAAAAAAATTCAATTATTTTGAATTTGACTGTTAGTTTTCCTTTTTTTTTTTGTCTCAAGAAATTTTGTTGAGAGGTAATTAATGACACATTTTATACAGATATGGAAAAATTAAATGAAGTAATTAAAAGATCAGCTCATAAACTCACAAACCGAAAGTCAGAGCTTGGAACAAAGCATTATTGATGATGATCCTGGTCTTGAATAAGTTTGAAAATAATATATTGTTTACTTTCTTTTGGCAGGATAGTTAAAAATGAAACATTCTATGGCACACCACAGTTTTTATAGCTTTGTTTTGCAACTCTTTTAAATACCCTATTTAGTATCAACATAATTTTCATTATATTGTGAGAAGGTAATATTTCAGTATACCAGTACCATTTTGTTAAAGGCAGATAATATCATTTTGGTTGGTATGACTTTTTAAACATAGTTGGTATGACTTTTTTAGCTAGTCTAGTGTCAAAAGGGTTCTAGGTAGCAATGCAATGGAAATCACACTGTGGAAAGAAATAATTAAGAAATTTTATTTTATCTTTCATAAAACAGAATTTAAAATATTATAGTTTAATGTATGATATGGTGGTAGTATTTAAAAATAATACTATATGAAGCAAGATCCTACATTGGAATTTGCTTGGACAAGGGAAAAGGAAAAAGAGAGACCTTTTGAGAAATTAAAAGATCATAAGATATTAAGAGAAAGAAAATGAGAACTATGCACTTGAAAGCAAAGATATGTAAAAATTTCTTATGTCATGTTAGAAGACAGAAATAAATTAGCAGTCTACTAAAAGTAGCAGAAAGGTATGGTATGGGATGGATGATTTGGACAAAACCACTAAGTCAGGAGATAATGAAAGAGAAGTATGCAGAAAAGACAACAAAATACAAGTTCACTGTGAACAGGTTGCACTGAGAATTATGTTAGGCTTACAACCTTCTTCCCTTCCCCTCCAATCCAAGCCTCAGTTTCTGCAGCACCATCTTTACCTCCATTTACCTTTATTAAAACAAATCTTTACTTGAGAGAAAGAAATCTATGTAAATATGTTTAAAAGCAGATTTCAATTACATTCAGTAATTGCAAAAGCATATGACAAGTGCAAGGAATATTTGTTTGAAGAATAATTAGAATTCCTTTTTATAGTCATTATTTTTCTGAATAGCTGTTTCTGAATAGCTGGTTGGAAATAGATTTGTCTGAAATGAATGTCTGATAATATGCTTATCAAAATTAACCAAGGAATGTTTCATTTAACTTCACTCCATTTCTATAAAACCATACAATGATCATTTGTGTAATCTGAAGATGAGAAAAAAAGCTCTGCACATTAATAGAAAAGTGCCAAAAACAAATTTGGGAAGGGCATGTGGAAAGAGGCAGGTTTTTCTGGTGCATTCCAACTTTTTTCTTCACAGAGAATACATTTATATTTATGATGTAACAAATAACATTATAAAGTTCCTATACAGCTCAACAGCTCTAATTACCACACTTCCTTTTTTTTGGAGACTATAACAAAGCACAGGACTGAAAGATATATTTTCCATTCCTACTGTTGAAGTATTTATGTAACACATCAGTCTTCATGTACACTGTGTTTCCAATAAGGTAAGTGAACACATTATCTTAATTGTGGGTAAAATATAGGAAGCAGAGGAGTAGTAGGAATGAATACATCTATCAATAAACAGGGAGAAAAAGATGCAAATGATCTTGAATATTTCTGCATAGTTTGTAAAAGGAAGTCTAGCAACATTTTTCTCCCCTACTCCCATATTTAATTCTTAAAGCTATCCCAACTGAGGTTTTGTTCTCCCAATCCTCTGTGAAAGCTTAATTCTGGATGGATTTTATAGCACAGACTGGGAAAGAAAAATTACTTCTGAGAATCACAGAAACCAGTGAGGTAGCTTCACCCTGCAGGGTTCTAGAAGTTCTTAATTTAAACTATGAATCACTTTTGCTGCAACTAAAAGGCAGAAAGTCTTAAAGTGGCATCCTTTGGGGGCAATTCTGCCTTTAGTTCTGCACTATATAATTCAGACATTTGGAACAAGTTAAGCATGCGAATCTCTGATGGTGGCCACTGCACTTAGTACAATTGCTGGTTATCCTGTCAGGCTAAAAGAAACATGCTTCTCTGCCCTAAAGTCTTCTTTTTAATGGCACATCTGCTATAAAAGTGGTGAAAACTGATGCCAAATATGACCAGTCTGGTTTTGACTGGGTTTGTTCTTTCCCTTCTTTTCCCTGCTGTTTGCAAAGGAAAATATGGAGACAGTGTTGTGAGTAAAAATTCCAAGTGACTTTAGAAAGACTAATTTATGTTTTCAAAGTTATTTAGATTAATAGAACTGCTTAATAAAACAAGTTTTGTGCTTTTCTCTTATGCTTTAGAGATAAAAAATGCAAATGGTAGTATCTATGTGTTCTTATGTATGGTTGATAACAGCAGGTAGATGATTGGAAATAATAAGTTAAATAAGGCCAGTGCAGAGGGTGATTGAGAGCAAGATCCCAAATTGTATCATCCTTCAGTAGGGGACTAATACCTCTCAGAATGTTTAAAGGCAGCAACATCAGTGCTTACCAAATAATGCAATTCAGGCTCTCTCAGGGTAGATATGTTAGGATTCAGTCTTAGATTTGTGTCACACCTAAAGTCTGGTTTTAAACAGAATCAGAACTGCAGATGTCATGAAGATTTAATATCCAAAGTTTTGTATTTCTAGTCTTTCTTTAAAAGTAAAATTAATCATAATGAAATTAATTTTTAATTTCTAATTTTAATTTTTATAAATACTGAACTAAATAGAGTTTAATTTAAAAATCAAATTATCTCAATCTACATGTCAATGTGTGCCCATCAAAACTCCAAAATTCTCCTATATCCCTGAAGGACATAATCTCAATATATCTTCCCTTAAGGTTGTGATTAAAAGCTAGTGGCAAGAAAGAAAGTTTAGAGTATGGGCAAATCCTACACGAGAATAAAATCAGTAAGATAGAAATCTGCTTCATTTAACTGCATTTTTCTATCAGGCCAGAGAACTTTTTCTCCTCTTGTTTTTAATATATATTTAATTATGTGAAGTTTTTAATTCCAACTCCCTCTCCAAAAAAAAAAAAAAAAAACCCCAAAAAAACCCACATAAAATTAATAATATTAAGAAATTAAAAACTCCAAAACCAACACAGAGAAAAGAAACTTCTGAATCAAAAAATTTTCTGATAGTACTTAAACATATTTTTTTGCCTTAGGAAACTTAAGTTAAAATCATTTATGTTTTCCCCCTGAATTCTCATCCCCATTAAAAATATCTTACTACATATATAGTTTGTCTGTTAAGGTAATGTGTTTAGACTGCACATTTTGCAAAAGAGTTTTTCTTTTCCTGAATGCAGGAAGAATTTTTTATAATTTTTCCACAAGAATCATTGCAACTGTATAAATATTTTTGTTTTCTGTATACCTAGTCACAATCATTGCAAAATAATGCAAAATGTCCTTTCAAAATCTTTAATAGGCATTGATTTATAAAAATGTTATTTATTTAAAAAGAATAAATAGCCTTATCAAGAAAAACTGTTGACATTAAACTAAAGAAATATTTATAAGAAATTTATGAAAAGGTCTCTAATGTAAATTTTTATGTCTTAAAGGTACTATATTTTTTGAAAGAAATCACTTGACAGAGTTGTTTTGAATTTTAATTATTCCTAATGATGAAAAATACATATCAAGGAAATGTTTCCCATAATAAACAGTTTCCTCTTTCATACACGCAAGAAAACTACTTCCTATGATTAATTCATTTATTCAATTAATTTAAATAGAAATTCTTTTGAAAAGATAAACACCAGTTTTCAAAAATGAGATTTATTTTCATTTTACATCAGGTATTTTGTAAGGTGTCATGAAGTGACAGATAAAATTAGATAAACTGTTAGCATAGATTTCTATCAAGAAGATAGTCATATATGAATACTAAAACATAAGACTTGAAAAGTAGTCATCCATTAAAAGAATGTAATTCCCATTTTTATTTTAATACTTCTCCCTGGAGCCCTCTTGAAGAAAAATTTTCCAATCAAAAAATTGTCTATTTTCTTTTTACTTGAACATAATTATGTAACTAAAATATTTGTGATAATGAAACTGTTTCCCATACAGAATTAACTGTCTTATAAATTGACGCCAGACTTGCATAATGGTTGAGGTTAGAAGGTCTCTGATTATCCAGTCCAGGTCTCCTGCAAGCCTTTCTTTGCTCTAGACCTGCTCACACACCTCAGGGACCTGAGACCTATGGAAAAAAGCCATAAGAGCAAGGTCAAGGTGAAGGAACAGGCCAAGATATCCAATGATTCAGGTTCCTCTGGCACCATCTCCTCTGTCCCATGCAGCTGGGGGCCCACATTTTCCCAAGTTCCTTTAACTGCTAATTTTCCTATAGAAGCCCTTCCCACTGCCTTTCACAACCTTTACCACATTCAATATCATTTAGCCTCTTAAATCTCATACCCACACACTCAGATAGTGTCTCTATATTCCTCCTACTTCCACATCTTTTGTTTCAACTTATGTTTGAATTGAGGATGACTTCTTTCATCCATGCAGGCCTCCTGCCACTTTTGCTTGGTAACTGAGTCATGATGGACCATCCTTGATCTTGAAAGCGAATCTATGCACACATACAGAAGACCAAACCCCCCATAAAAACCATACAACAAACCAGCATTCTTGGCCTTCCTTTATTCTGGCACCATCTGCTATTGAACTCTTACAAGCAGGTCTCTGAAGAGGCTGAAGTCTTCTCTCACAAGTCCAGAGCTCTGATCGTGTTATTTCTCTTTTTTTTTCCTCTCTGGGAGGAAAAAGGCTTTTGAGGATGAAACATCTTAAAGAAGGTCCAGTCAATCTCAGTAGCACCAGAGATGAGACAATGCACTGCTCTCCTGCTTCTTTATTCTCCACACAAGAAACCCACCAGTGTGCCCATCTCCTGCAGACAAAAAATATTCCTCCTTGCCACAGACACTCCCTACAGCTCTAGTGCTGCTGAGCTGTGTCCTCTGCCAGAAACTGGATCTGGGCCGAAGTCTCTGATGTTACAGGCACAGCTGCTGCAGTGGCTGCTCTGCAGTGCCTGATCCCCTGAGTACACCCATGCTGTCCTGAGCAGAGGTCCTGACCCCTCTGCACAGAAGGCTGCATCTGTTAAGGTGCTTCTGTGAACCAACTCAAGACCAGCTCTGACACGGCTCACTCCCTTGCAGCTGCTCCAAGGATGCCTGACCCCTCCTTTTGTCAAGGACAGCTCACAGAGCTTGTTAGAAGCTGCTGGAGGCTGGTAGTCATGGCACCCCAAGTGCTCTGTCAGCAGCAGGCACTTTGATAATTCCCAGAAACCTCCCACAAGTTTTACAGTGGTCTTGGACAAAGTTCCCAGAGGATCTTTGGGATTGCAAAGCAGAGCCCAGGAACTACTCCACAATCTACTCTGTTGGCTTAAAAGCCCTAATTGCCTTAAACATAGGATGAGGATAGATAATGACCACTGACATCAGATATGATTCCTGGAATGGACTGCTGAGAAGTGTCATTAGTTTTAGAACAGCTGATGATTTACTAGCTTTATTAGATTTTATTTTTAATTTCAAGTACTGAAACATAATTAGAAAATAACAAATATTGTTATTCACATTTTTGGTGCTACATGTAAGTACATAACAAAAGAAAATAGTATGACAAAGTGATGATTAGTCTGGGAAATTCTAGTGAAATTGTTATTCAAATAAAGGTCAGATTTCTTATCCATTTTCTTCAGGTAGATGAGAAATATCAGGTTAAACAATTATATATATAGTATACAGCTTAGATCATAATCACAAAGTGGTGTTTGGAGCCAGCAATCAATATTATTAACCTCTAATAAGATGACACTTTAAAGCTCATATCACATTGTATAATTAGGGAAAAACAATCACCATGTACATACACACACACACACTCTCATACTAGAAACGCAACCAGAGGAATTACTTTTGTAAAAACTTCTAAGAGATATAGATTATTATATTATATTATATTATTACTTATTATTATATATACTAATAAAATATCATCCTCAGTTTAGCTGGAAAAAAAATCTGCATTTTAAGTTATTTTGAAAATTTGGGCATTATATGTGCAAACACAGTAACAGAAATCAGGCAGGATGCAATTACATGTGGAAAAATAAGTACCCTAACTGTAAATCAAACATGTTACAGCTGGTCTGCAAGACTGTATATTGGCCAGGAAAAATTAACCATTCTTCGAAAAATATTATGTTTGTATAGAAAAAGATGATATGGAAAACTATACCATTTAAGATAGAATGTTGCTATGAAAAAACCCTAGGGTCTGGAACAACATATTTGAAATAAAAAATCTAATGATAGTTAAAATAATCAGAAAATACACTTGGAAGCACTGGCACATTCTCTCCTGACATTATTTCAATGACTTCAAATGAATCTAGGCCAGCAGAGAATTTGCTTCTTACAATTTTTTTAACAAAGGTGAGAATTAATTCCTGCAATGTTTTTACCAGACAGATCTATTTTTCAGCTTGTATATACTTAAGAAAACACATTCCTAAAGACTAAAATACAACTACTAAGCAGAACTACATAATATGTAATGTGTAACTTTTCATTTCTGGATGTAATTCAATTGATAGTTGAAGTACAATTATTTAGTATCTTTAATAATACTATATTAATGTAATTTTATCTCTGTTTAGGATAATATTTCTGGATGTTTCTCTATAGATTGTATCAATTAATTTAAATCTCATTTGATAAGTTTTGGTTAGTTGGTTTTACAGCTATGGCATGAACTTTTGTTTTCTCCTTTTCCAGTATCTATGCAGAATTTTTATGACAAAACTTCAAATAGTCTTACAGCTTAGCTACAAAAATAGCTAAACTCCCATAGAGTATATTTCTTAGCACAAGCCTATCAGCTTTGGAAATTATTCTATATACTATATTCTATATGAAAACCATTGGTGTAAATATGATCTGAATAATAAATTAAAAAGTAGTAGTTCTTGATGTAGCTATCTAAAGTCAGTAGGCTTTCACTTATTGACCCTGCTGGTACCTAGATTAGATTTCTGATAGGCTTGTAGTTTCCCTACCTGCTTCCTGACAAAATCTTTTCGGACTCACAGAGGCAGGGACATCCTTCTAAACCTTCAGGAGTCCTAGCTGACAGCTATTGTTTGAAATCTACAGAAGTTATCAGAATATTGATTTCTCTGAAATTGAGCTGACATGTTGGGCTTAATTCGGTTATATAAATATAGTAACTAGTGGCACATGAGATCCCCTTGGTTGTCTTATCTGCCTTCTAGTTGTCCTTCTAACAAGCTACAGATCTCCTGAAGGTTGTGAAATACTCTGAACAGCTACCATAATATTAGGTATCTACTGTATCTCAAATAATGTCAGGTATCTCTTTGTAAACAACTAAATCACACACATTGTGACATCATAGCTCATGTACCTGCACATGTAAGTAAATCTTAGGCTCTAAGCCTACCTACCTGCCTTAGTTTAATGGCTCTTGCTACCTTATCCTAAAAGCATGCTAGTAGACAATGAGATCTCATAAATACGTGTGCTTTCCATGTCCATTTACTGAATTAAAATCAGATCAAAGAAATCTCTGCAGCCCTAATAATTAGCATTGATATCAAATTATGAAAGGTTCAATTTCTGATCTCTGAAAAAAGTTATACATATCATGTTAAATAATTGTCAAGTTGAAAAACTAAAATTTTCAGAATTGTCCATGTGCCATGATAACTTATTTGTTCCTTTTTTGGGAACTCAACTCATGAACATCCCCAGTCATGTCACATCCTCTCATCCTCCTCTGTCTTCTGCATTGATATCCACAGAATCTGTACTGCAGTCTTTTCCCCAGGATGCAGACACTTAATTTTCATTTTTAGACTTCAGGAGAATCTCTGCTCTGGTGCCTGCAACACATCCTCCCATCCTTCTTCACTGGTATCTGCAGCACTATTGAAAGAAACCGATTTTCACTCCTGTCCCCAGCTGCTGTTACACAACAGTATTCCCCTCTTCTTAAATACATTATCCCAGAGGAACCCCCACCTTTATTCATGGGCTCAGTCCTGGCGAGCAGCATTCCCTCTTGGAGCCAGCTGGCAGTGACTCTATTGCACACTGGGGAAAATTCTACTCAGCTGCCCAGTAAACATGTAAGGATGTAACAGTAAATGCTTTACTCCAGGGAAATTTCTATCCTTTCTTAAAATCAATGCAGTCCTTCTTACCTGAGTTCTTACTGATGTACTGTATTCACATAATATTATGTTTGATTTCTGCAGAGAATTTTGTTTGGGAAAGATCTTAATATGTGGCTACTTCCAAACATCCTTGGGGCTCCATTAAAGATAAAAAGTCTCTACTTGTTGGTTTTTTTCCTTCCCTTATTCTTTCTTTCCATTTTTTTCCATTTTTATTTTTTTTTTCTGGTGAGTCTAAAAATTAAAGGGTTGGAGTAACGGATTTGCTGCTTACAGAAAGTAGAGCAGTAACTTTATTGAGAAATTCTGTAAAAATCATAGCAAAATGCCTTATAAAAAGAATAAATGACATTTGAGCATTATTTATAGCTTTAATAAGAACATCCAATGCTTTAGGATTCATTGAAATAAATTTTCAGTCAAATTTTCTTTATTGGAGGGCAATGTTAAATCTCTTAATTAACTTCCTATAGAGTTTCTGTTTGTTTGGTTCCAGGTGTCCCGTGTTCTGCCCTCAGTTTGTTTATTTTTCCACTCATATTAAAAGAGACACTGGGACTTATAACTACTGAATATTCCCTGGCTGCAGGGAAATAGTTACACCCCTGAGGTTTGTTCATTGGTAGCAGAATACTGCATTGAATTATTGTGTCTGACAAAGATATTTTTTTGTCTCATTTTCAGTTCTTTGTGCTGTTTTACTGCTGTTTTACTGTCATCAAATAGTTTAATATTTTCATTACTTAAATACCACTGCTTTGTATTAACAGCACCAAACCCAAGATTTCACTATCATTTCACTTTCATTTATTTTATATTAATAACCACTTTTTGCTACCTTGCAATTTTACTTGCATATTTTTCATTTACTCTCTCAAAACAAACAAACACAAACAACACCATCATTTATTTTGCAAGTGAAAATTTAATTTAGAGAAAAAACAGTACTTGTTTGCCTGAAGCATGTTTATATTCCAGCTGTGAAATAATGTACAATCTGTTTCCATGACCACAATTTCACTAATATTCATTCTGTCATACCTTAAAAAAAGTATAAAGATAATTACTTTAAAATGTTATATTAATAATGCAGATAAAAAATAAACTTTTTTTTCTTAAGAATTTTAAATTTGAGTACTTTCCTTTATAGGTAAGTAGTGATGTGGTTTTTATTTCCCCACACATTTTTCAGTATAAAGTTTTACTAGTGATAGTGTAGGAAAATGTTCCTAATCTGGGTAAAATAATGTCCTGCAACTAAGGTAGCTGGAGAGTCACTAAGGTAGCTGGAGAGTCACTCAAAATGCTGCATTTTCACCATGACTGGTTAATATGTTTCTCTTAAGAGCATTCCATAGGCATTACTACCCATAGGTACATCTTCTGAAGAAAATCTGAACAACTGTATAATAAGCAGTCAAAACTAGGGCTCATGCCAGATCTGCTTGAACATTTCAGTGAAGATATGAATTGCTGTCAAGTGTGGATACATAAAAGACATCTCTCTCTTTCTGTCTGAAATTCTTTCCTGATTAACCAAGTATGTTAGGATATTCTGATTTTTAGAACAAGATCTAGCAGCATTAAGCTATGAATTACAGAAAACAGTATAATTTATCCCTTCCTATCTATTTCTGACCTTTATAAAATCACTGTAATACTCTTTCAATGAATTAATGAGATGATACTGAAGCATAAGTAGATGATAGATAAATAGATCAATAAATGGTAGATAAATAGAATAGAGTCACAGAATATCCTGAGTTTTAAAGGACACACAAGGATCATTGAATTCAACTTCGGAATATTTTCAATATTCTATTTTCTATTTCTTCCTTAGGCAGAGCTCCCCAAAATGAAAGGAAGATTCTTATTTGGAAAGCGTTTTCATAATTATATTTTTTCTTCTTTGACAGTCACTACAAGCTGAAAATGCTTAATTACCTTAAATAGACAGTAGGAGCTAGATGGAAAAAAGTCTTGGTATTTTTAATGGAATTTTCTGTAGAGATGCCTAAATCTAGAAATTCTGAATGAAAATGCTTTAGTTATTCAGTCTCTGCTCTTCTTGCGATCAGTTATCTCAAAAAACTCGATGCCAGAAACACTTAAACACCAAGCAGAATACTTAAGATGCTCATATCCCCTAAAAAATAAAGTTGAGATTCCTGATATTAGAAAGTCTATATAATAGTGTACCTTGTTTCTACATTCCTGGAGTACTAGAAGAGAAAAAATGAAAGTCTCTGTAATAATTTACATTCTCATAATCATGAGATGGTTGTTTCAAGTAAGGATCTGTATTGAAGGGCTCTTTCTGAATGCCTTATCATGTTCAGGAAGGGGTGCAAGGCTCTTGGAAGCAAAAAAGGTTCCAACCTGAAGCCCTGTGACTGATGGTCTAACTGAATTCCAGATTCTGTTCTAAAAGAATGCCTGAAGGTTAGGCTAAAGCAAGTAAAATTCTTCACTCAGTATAAAAATAATCCTATAGTGCAATTATTTAAGTGTATATGAATAAAGATATATTTGTTGTCAATTAAATTAGGACAATAGTTAGAAAGCCCCTTTTGTTTACATTTAATTGACTAAATAAATTCTATTTCATTGATTGTACAGTAAAGACCTTTGAAATAATTTTATGTGAGACAGGTGGAGAAAATTTTTAGAGTAAAATACCCATGTTATTTCTGGTTTTTCTCTCCTGAAATTATTCATGTCAAAATATTCCATAATTCTTTTGAAGAAATACCATCTGCTAAAGGTCTTGAACATGTACTGGCAAGTCCCCCTCATTCAAAATGAACTCTTGTGATCTCCAGCAAAGACTAACTGATAAGATAGCTGATAAGAGGAGTTCCCAACTAATTCAGAGAACGTTGGTCTGATGTGATTTTAACAGTGTTTACGCCACATTTAAGGTACAGAAAATCAAAGCAGTATAGCTGTCATGTTTGAGTGCACCCACAAATAGAATTCTATTCTAGTAGAACTAATTGGTACAAAGGTTGGCTTGTTACAAAAGCTAGTACAACATATTCATAATCACCTAGAATTATGGAACTCAAGCATAAGAAGCATATTCTACGTCCAAAAAGAAAGAAAAGAAAGAAAGAAATGTAATTTGTTTCTTACAGTTTCCTTCAAGACAAGAACACTGAATAAGATGTAGCCTAGATGGTCTTAATTAGTTTTTTACACCTTTTTTTTCATTTGTTGGTGTCTCCACAGGTTGATGTTTGGATCCTGGGCTGAAATTCCTCTTTCTGGAGGAAAGTCTCAAGTCAAAGCCAGCTAGATAGAATTCATATGCCATGGAGGTATAGAATCATGTGGGTAAGGTCTTAACATCCAGATATTTTCTGCTACAGATTAACCACAAGAAATGTAAAAAAAAAAAAATTTTGTTGACCAAAATTCTACCTTTCTTCAGAGCCCTTTGGTGTCATGTTTACCCTGTGGTAGATTTCTACAGCCTAAAAAGCAAGGAATTGTTCAAAAAACACAAGGATTAAGCAGACACTGATAAACAGTTTCCAAAGGTCATGTATTTGACAGGCAACATTTTTCTACTAAATAGCATGTGGAAGTAATTGCTTCTTTGTCTCTGTGAAAAAACTGTGTGATTCTGAGCAAGTAGAGATCTTAGCCATGATTTTTAAGTTACAAATCCATGCTTTCCTTTCCAGGTTATCTGTAACTACATGCAAATTAATAACTAAAGGAGCAACTAGTTTCAAATTTTTCTCTGATATATTATCTGTGACTTTTGGAAGGTATTTATCTTCTGTGGAAATCTTGGAGATAAACATAAACAATGAAAATTTTGTAAAATAAAATTAATATGTACAGCTAGGTTTTTCTTTCCTTCTTTAATAACTTCTTTTAGACTATCAGGTCAAGTGGTATATGCACAACATCTGAGGAAATGCCAGCTCATTATTATCATTGGTATCAGCCCATTATATCTAAATCGATCATTTTTAATGGCTTAAAAAATATAATTATATGGCTATTGCTAGATACGAAGCTTAGTCATTTTATTATTGATAAATGAGTGAATTGTACCTCTCTTCTACGAATGAATAAAAGGTCTAATTTAGGTCAGCAATAAAATATTCATATATTTATATTATTGAGAGATACATATTAATTTTTAACTTGCAGAACAGAGCAGTTCACTTTGGTAACAAGGAAAAGGAAATGCATAACATAGCCGTAAGTAAATATAGGTAAATTATAAACATTTTTTTAGTTGAACACAAACACAATTTTTAAAAATTTACCTTTTCTTTTAGCATCTCACTTTCTTTGGTCTACTTGCACAATTCTTCAGAGGTTTCAGTTGTCTTCTCTGTTTAGGTGGAAAGAAAAGTATGGATGTTGGCTCTATGCACTGTACTGTAGCAGAGTAGATTGTTTTATTTACACAATAAATTTTTTTTTTTAGAAAAAAACATGTTGGGAAGATTTAGGATAGTTTAATTGTCTACAATTTTTCATGCATAAAACAGATTTGGTAATGGAATGTATATAGTATGAATTTCATGTCAATCAGTTGTGATTCATTAGCTAAATTATCTTTTGAATAAGAACAAAAAAGTGAGTTTGGGACATTGTAGTCAAAAAGATTGTTATGAGAATAAAGGATCACAAAAAAATGAACGTGACTTCATAACTTAGGTATAAGCCTCCTTCAGTCCATTAATTTAGGTAATTTAAATTCAAAATGTAATCACCTTTTAAATGTATTCATTTTATTCCAAACTACAAACCTGAGAAAAATTGTGGTGCCTTAAATTCTGAATGAGAAGTTATGAACAGACATTATTTTTTGTGTATATGAAAAGGCCTCGGTCAATATAGTACATCCTCAAAGTAATTCTTATTATTTCGATACAGGTATTATAAAAAGGTACTCCTCAGTGTGGCTTCCCTACCTCCCTTTACACGTACAATCAAATGTCTTGACTTGTCAGAACAATCACATGAGCACATGTGAAATATACTTGGATATCAATGATGTTCACTCATTCTGAAAAATGTAAAAAAACCATACCAAACCAAATGAAATTAAATGAAACCAGGCCAAATCAAACCAAACCAAACCACAGCAAAAATCTGAAACAAATAAAAAAACCCCAAACCTAACCAAAACCAAAAACCAATCCCCCAAAACAACCAACCAATCAAACAAGAAAAGAAAACCCAAAACAGTAAAACAAGTTCTAGATGTTGAACCTCTTCACAAAAAAACAGTCCTTTTACTTCCAGAAGCCTCACCTTTATTAGTAAACTATATTCTAAGGAGAAATTCCAATTTTCTCTCTTTGTTCACAAAACTTGCACTGCTCCTGAGCTAAATAAGGGCAAAGAATTCTCAAGTAAGAAACTCTTTAAATGATTCTTTGCAGCAAATATTTGCTACATTCCATTACTTGAATTACAAAAAGAAGAATCTCTTACCAGTTAAGATCTCATTCTGTTTTACCACAGTGCCAAGAAACCAACCGAAATCTGGATACTGCAAGTCATTGATCAAAAAAGGAATTTCCTGTCCCCTCTCCAGTGTGAGTGAACTGAAGGTGTATAATCCTTTTCCCACATGATTAGTCATAGGGGTTTGTCCAACCTTCATGGTAACTGACACCAGCAAGCCTGATGAGAATTCTGTTAGTGAGATCAATGGAGTCACTATGGCATTTACAGTTTGGAAGGCTTTGACAGCTTAAAATTTACCAGGAGAAAAATCATCAGATCTGCGGCAATCTTTTTGCATGCACCTGCTGTTCAAATAAAATTCTTCTGTTCAATAAATGTGTGAGTAATTCAGTTAATAAATAAATTGTTTTTAAATTAATTGTTTTTAAAATCGGCTTATCCCTGACTGTGGTAAACCTTAAAATGAAGTTAGCGCAGCTTGCACATCTATTAGAAATCATTCTGAATAATATCCAATTCACCAGACACTTACTTACAGGTTAATGTTTATTCAGAATTAATCACTGGAGTAACACAAGGTCATGCACTGAATGAGGTAGTTAAAATGAACAACTAGGATGCTAATCCTAGGTACTCAGAAAGACTTTTGATGTTGCAAGTCCCTACAGTAGATTGATGTTGCCATCTATTATGTGCTATATTCTATACTGGTTTTTCTTTCATGGCATATTTCACTATGAAATTAATTTTCTGTCTATTATTTTATATTAACCTTAACTGTACCTGTGAAACCTGTCAAATCTCATTTGAAAATTCGAAAGAATTACCTTTTTGTGCT
>JAWWMU010000054.1:7550098-7581213 GCA_035048155.1 Cinnycerthia olivascens | reverse complement strand
TTTGATATTGCAAGTCCCTACAGTAGATTAATGTTGCCATCTATTATGTGCTATATTCTATACTAGTTTTTCTTTCATGGCATACTTCACTATGAAATTAATTTTCTGTCTATTATTTTATATTAACCTTAACTGTAGCTGTGAAACCTGTCAAATCTCATTTGAAAATTCGAAAGAATTACCTTTTTGTGCTGTACTGAAGATAAATTAGCAATTCTAATTGGTTGATATTTTGACCAGATTACTCCGATGAGATTTATCAAATAACATATATTGTTAGGCAAAATGGAATTTTATCAGTAGTAGTTTAGTGACTATTGTTATAAATTATTCATTTGATTCTCATAGCTTCAGCATTGTCTTTAATAAATAATGCAGAAAACCCAAAATATAATAATATTCACCACTTTGAAAAGTTTCTGATCAAGGAAATTCTTATCAGTTATGCTTTAAGGATAATGAAGCCTCAGGAAGAAGTATATAGAGAGTTATTTAGGATTTAGGATCTAGGTCAGAACCAGGCAAAGTAATTTTTTTCTGTAGTTCTTGTTGTAATAGGATCCAGCTCCATGAAGACACCTTTAGGTGTCAGATCAGTACCACTGATGAGCAACAGGTATAAGAACATAACATTTTATATTTGTTCAATGAACATCTTCCTCCCCACCATTATTCTATAAATAATTGACTATTTCTTACCAAAAGAAAAGCCCAAGTTTTTAAGCTTTCTTTGAAAAATAAACCTGAGTTTACCTGACTCATCATCATGATTTTCAGATGTCAACTGAAAATACTATCCACACTACTTAGGCTATTAATATACCAGAATATGACTGTAGTATGTACTGAACCATACCATGTCTATAAGGTTTATTAGGTACTGAAAACTTATTATTTACTAGACTACTCATGGGAAATTTACTTCAACAGCTACCTCTTTCAGAAAATTTAGGATGTGCATATCTCTTACGTAAAGAAAATGGACAAAAATGGAAGTATAAAAATATAAAGGTCCATATTCTGGCATCCAAAAGTGAGACTTTATTAACAGAGATTACAACAATAGAGATAAAAAAAGCAATATAAAACCACAATAGTTTTAAATTTACATTTACACTGCTTACATCTTTATTTTTCTGTTTTTCCCAACAGTCAGTATTCCTTTGCTTTTCAGTGGAGAAGTTCTCAGTCTTTTATTTTTTCTGTTCTCTTTTGATTTATATTTGGCGCTCTAACACTTCTGCCGCTATAGATTTGTACCTTTTCTATTAGTGGAGCCATGAAGTGATGTAAAAGTGACGTATTTGATTTAAAGTATCTTTTTATAGACAAATAAGTAAGAAAAAGAAAAGTCTTAAGAGAAGAAATGATTTAACACGTTGTGCAAGTTTACGCATATAGCAGTTTGGAGGATTTCTCTTGCTTAAGTTTATGATATAAATTAGGAAACTTGTATAAACTAGGCTCCTTGAAAAGTAATGGTGTTCCAATATTCTTTTGATTTTTATTGTTTAAGAGACAGAATTAATTACTTTTTCTATAATTTAGAGTCAAATATGGCTACTTAGAAATATAGATTTGAAGTAATGAGACAACCTAAAATACCCAAATTCATTGCTCTTATCCCTAGCAGTAGTAAAGTAGTGGTTGGTTTTGTGCCTGATTGGGCATTTCTTTCCATTCTTCTGCCTTACAGAGAATATCCATCTTGTACCTGAGAAAATAATTTGTAATTCTTACGGCTATTTGTTCAATTTTTTTGTCACTTTTCTTCTAGGGAAAAAAGAGAAGGAAGGATACTATGCTTTATTTTGATTATTTCTCTCTTTCTTTTTATTACATCTTCTTATTTTTGAAATTTGTGTACCAGATTCACAAGATACTCCTGACTGTAACCTGAGGATTAAAAATAATGTCAGAGAAGGTGGATTTAGAAATGGGGTAGGTGCTTAAGTAGATCTATACTTTCCCTTCTGTCTTTGAGGATTTTGATAATTTCATGAGAAAATTTTCTGTGGACTCTCTACCATCTTCCCCTGGAATAAGGGGAATTTTTATTTAATGCCTTTGAATAAGGTGTTCTTCTTCATAATCACAGATAGGGAGACTGAAGAATTTTAGATAAAAGAGGAGTAGTCTGTGTTTAGTTAGATTTTTTTATAAAGGAAAAAAGTGAATACGAGCTCTGATCACCCCTTCTAACCAGGATTTGAAGGTTTCAATCTTAGATGAGAATTCTGAATGAGAGATCCTGAATTACCAAAGGTTGTAACATACATCATTCCCTCAGATATCTAAATTCAGAAATCAACATATTTTTAATTATTTTGAAAACAAATATAAGGGGTTTTTTTCCCTGTTCACAGTGCAGGCTTTGTCCTTCCTAGGTACTTATGTCATTCTACATACCTTGTGTCCCAGGAAAATGTACCCATTTTGGGATATAAGACTTAAGAATATATCCATTAATTTGATATGTTAAAATTTTATCAAGGAATGCATTCTTTCTCCAGCTCTTTCTTTCCTCTTTTCTAACAGCATTAGGTTTAAAAATGTAAATCTAAATGTAAAAATTTAAAATGAATTCTACTGTGATGTTTTCTGTTGCTCTATACATTATTTTTGTGTGTAAGGGAAAGAGATAAAGTTATGTATTGCCTCTTTTATTTTGTGTTTGTGTTAGTAGCACCTCCTTATGTTTTAAAAGTGTTCCAATAAAGAAGATAATACTGTACATCTCAGGAGATTTTTTGCATGAGTATGTTTAGACATTGTGTGAATATGCATAGGCTCTTTAATTAAATCTCAATAAAATAAGGTTTTCTTTTAGAATTTTCATAAACAGAGACTCTAGAAAAAATATTTTAATAATTGTTAACATCTTCAGACACTGTTTTAAGTTTAATTACAAGTGCTACTGCAAATCATGTTATTGACACAAATGCTATCTGTGCTTTACATATCTTGACCCTAATAAATAATAAAGTGTTATTAAAAGAATTAAAAAGTATTAAATAATATTAATTAGTTTATACTGCATAGTTTAAGGAAAACCAATAAATCACCAATAATAAAATAATCCCATGTCCAAAAGCTCCTCTAGGAACATGCACATATACACGTATTTACATATGAGTACTTCAATACTGTATCAATTTTACCAAGCCTAGCAAAAATTAAAGTAAAGTAAACAATAGTCAATTAGTCATTGATGATCACTATTAAAAGCTACAACATTCTCCAAGCAGCACAAATCCAGAATAATCCTGGAGCCCTAGCATCTGATACAAGAAATGCCACATCTTATTTTCTGGGACTACAAGGACACAAAAATCTGTCTGAAGTGTCTTCTTTTTTCAGATTTTTTTTTTTTTTTTTAATTTCTGCACCTACAACTTATTATCTTGATTTAATATGACGTCTGATAACCTGACTGGAAAATCCTCAGATTCATAGTCACAGACATTTAGGCAGTACCTCGGATAGACTGTTGTCTTTGTGACACATGTGGAGTCACTAGGGAAAAATCTGGGGTTTTTATACCCCTTTCATTTAAAGGGAAAAAATTAATCTACATTTTTCTTTCAAAAAGCTGCTTTTCGTTATCTTTTTTTTCAAATGTAACAGACCACTCATCATAAATTTGTAACAAGATCTGATTAAATATTTGAACTTAACAGGATAAATACTATCAGCTCTGTTGGACAATTTATCTGCAGGGTATCCCATAATACCTGATAAATGAAAAATGTGATAGAAAGTTTTAAAACACAGAAATAGATATGGACTTCAACTGCAAAGCTAGAAACATGCAACCGAAATGTCACCTCGGCCTAGCTGAACTGTTAAAGCACAAGATTCAAGCTGTGGTAGCATGCTGCTCCTGGTGCATTGTTCACTTTTACGGTTAGAGGACATCAAAGCTGTAATTGAGAAAACACCTCATCCTAATTTTAATGAGGAAGTCACCAGATTGGATAAACGGAGTGTGGGTATCAGATGAATGCACACACACGGAGACTAGAAAATTATTGTGGTTAATATACTGTTTACATATCTTTAATTAAAATGCTATCTTTGCAAGACAAATGCTGTACATAATCCTGGGATTATGTGCTACTGATTCTTAGATTCGTTTCTTAATCCATTTCCTGTATTTATTAAAGACAAATGTTGATCTATTACTTTGTGGCCTAGTAATAATTTATTTTGTTCAGATTCCTTTCCTTCACTGGAATAATAAAAAAGAAAAAAAAACCCAGCACTTCTTTTCTGTCTGGAAGAGGATAAGATACAGATATAATATATTTTTTAAGACAACAAGCCTTGTGATACTTTCTTATTAGGCATTTCCTTAAGCAAAGAACTATAATATAGTGTAGGTGGTGCAATAGGAAGAGATGTACAATTACCGAAAAACCTCTATTCAAAGTGTAACCAACAGTTTATATCTTCACTGACATATTGACTCTGTATTGACTTATTCCTTTCACAGAATGTTTGATTACTATAAAAAGAAAAAAGAAACTGTCCTATATTTCTAGTTGTATGGGTAATAAGTGTTCTACATTCCGTAGCTGACAAGAGAAGACACAGTACATGGTCAGAAAAATTTAGCTTGTAATGATAATGCTACCTGTGTCTGGGCTAGCTTGATGCAAGATTGAAATTTCAATCTCTTCGATAAAATTCACATTCAGGGTAAAAGACGAAAATTACTTCAATTGCAACTAACTTTTAAAGTTATATCAAAGAGCTCAGTAAGGATATATTTTCTCGAAGATAAATACTAGATAACAAGGTGCATAAATGTATTGACCCTTGAGCTTTCAAATGTTCAGTGATAATACAATCTTGATGAATTATGTTTTTATATTAAAGAACTGAACTTTACTATAAAAACTGAAGTTAGAACAAATATAACTAAAAAGTAATATCTCTCCAAGCTAAGAAGTAAATGTTTTGATTTCAGTCAACTTATCAGTTATATAAAGAAATATTTCAAATAAAAAGCAAATATTTGTACTTTTAATCATTAGCGTGAAATACTTTGTAATGGTAACAAGTTGTTTTTTCTACTATAACTAATACATAGGTAAACTATTTTATTTCCTACCTTTAATAACAAACTGTATCTTGTTAAAATATGAGTTCCTACTGAATTAGCATGGTATTTTTTCTCTCTTTACATTAAGTTTAGCAGATGTTATTGAGTTGATTCTATTTTTTATATAAGATGATGACAATACAATTAGGATTTTTTTCAAAACTGTAATTGTAAAATTGACCTTATTAAAATTCCACTTCCTCCATAATTAAAAAAAATCTAATTACTTGTAGTAATTGGACCAGAAATGACATTTTCAGTTCATTAATATTCAACAAATTGTTTTTGAAGATGTTCTTGCATGGTTAGTAGTCAGTCTTCAACGTTTCTGTTCATTTCTTATTTAAAAGTCATCTGGAATAATAGTTTGCATCTTAATAAGACAAGTTTCTATGAACTGATTTTATTTATAAGTTTTTTTTAATTGCTAATTAATGTGTGAAAATATCCCATCTCCTATAATATTTGTAACACATGAAGTGAAAGGTGAATGTAGTAGAACAACAATTTGCACATTGCTGCATCTCTCTAAATAAGCATGAAAGATACCATATTTGCCATCCACAAATTCTTATTATTCTTTCTAGAAATATCAAAACCAGGTTTAATATGTCATGGTACTGTGCACCTGAATAAAGAAGTCAATTTATCTAACATCAGAAAGTAGAGGCAAATCAAAATAATGATGCATGAACAATTTTATTAACTGGCAAAATACAACAGAGATCATTTCAAGGTGTACCCTGTTTATATTATTTGATATAATGACATTAGAATTGATATCATATATGCACTCCAGTTCTCTTTATACATTTTTTAATATATGTATCTGTACTTATAACCTTGAAGTGCAATTCGTCTGATGTCCCTGAAACAGTCAGAGCTCAGCTAGGGCTCAGTCACAGCTATGAAGAGATCTCCCTTCTGATAAGCGTGATCCATGAGCTGGAGAGATCACTTTTAAGAGTAAGTGTCAAATTGCCAATAAAAACTGTCAGATGAAATGAGATGTGAAGTAATTTTGAGTGACATGTCTGCATCAAAAGTTGAACTGATATGATTGTGCACTTTCCTTTTGTCAGGGAAAGAGTCTTCATATGATTTTGGGGTTTATATTTCCATAAGTAGACTTAAATTTTGGGGTTTATATTTCCATAAGTAGACTTAAATTTGAACTATCCTGCTTCTGTTTGTTAAAATTCAATATCTTTAGATATTTAATCTGAATGTAAGACTGAGAAACTGCAGGTGTTTCAGGAATTTTGGGAGCTTCCAAAGTTAGTTTGCATCTGAGAAAGAGTGTTGAGGATGACAATATTGCACTGAAGGCAATTTTTAAAAATGCATCCTTCAGAATCAACTCCAAGCCTCTTTTTTTCACGTCCTTTTTTTTTCCCCAGGGAGCTTTCTTTACTCTTAGAATCCTTCTGTCAGGGTTTTTCACTTCCAGATTAAAAAAATCAATACATTTACTAGATAAAAGAAAAATAAAAGTTTTTTAATCTGTGAGAACCAGTGTTGTATAGAACTTACTACTTTAATTAAAACATCACCAACAGCAAAATTTCAGAGTAATTTCTAGTTTAGCCTGTAGTCTCACAGAAGCTGAGGCAAAAGAAAATTGACAGAACTCAAGGCTAATCACCAGATAGTCTGTTATTGAAAGGGACATCTAGGTTCTTACCTTTCAAAATAGGACATTTATCAGTACTCCAAGGCAGGTGATGCCCAGAGTACATATACACTTGGCTAGCAGCATCTCAATCATTCTTCAAAACTCCTGTGCTTTCCAGGAGGAAGGTCACAGCTCCTGTACTCATAAATCCAGTCCCTCAGAATTATTTTGAGTTTGTAGATAATTAAGTTCCTAGCTTAGCAGGTTTATACAGCATGTTTATCTGTTAGTTTATAAACAGTAGAAAAGCACCAATTTAAAACAAACAAAAAAAAAATAATACCAAATCAAACTTTATCAGGAATCTGCTGTTCCATTGCAGTTTCTGAAAAGAGGCATGCAAGAGATTCATGTCTGCTAATCAAGGGCAGTTGTGTCCACCAGAATATCAGAGAATGAGATGCAAACATCACCCTTCCACCTTTGAGGTGAACGTCCTTTGAAACAGAGAAGTCTCTGTTCATGTGACCAGTGTCCCCTTGTTTAGGTAAGGGCTCATATTCAACTGCTACAACTGAAGCTTTCACTACATGGCACTCACAGTTTGAATGGGAAAGAAACACGTAGATAAGGGCTATACATGCACATGATTTGTTTCCTTACATATAATTTCATGACTGTAATTAACACTCATGGTAGTTCAAAAGTGCTGTTAAGTAAACAGATGCCATGATTGGATTTCAATGGTTTATTTTGTTTGTGATGCGCTGAAAATTCTTTTTTTTTTCATACTTCTGGTGTACACAGAAGTCTCGTTTCTTTATGAGCATATCAATATTGTCAGCTCAGTCTGCTTTAGTGAGTGAAATATCATGGGATTATTTATTAGAATATTCAAATTGATTTGTAGGCAGGTATATTAAGTCAGGGGGAAAGAAAAATGGGAAAAGAAAACACAAAAGAAAAGGATAACTTCCTTAGGTCTACAGTCCCATAATGGGTCTAAAATGCTAATTCTGGCATGCAACAAGAGAATTATTTCTATCATAGTTTTGAAATAACAATGATTTTTCTCACACAGTTAATTTCCACAGAAATCAATTACATTACTCATTCTGTAGTTTATATGTAAGGTGTATAGTTAAAATTGGAACTGCATGCCATTTGAATAACATAATGATGTAGCTGGTATGTATTTCCTGCACCTTTTTTGATGTTTAGAAAAAAATAAATTAATCAGCTGTGGCTTTCATACTCAATCACGAAAAAGTGGTTAGATTTCGTAGGCTTCACACTCTAATATTTGTGTGACATTCAGAACCACATTTAAAACAGGAACATAAGAGGGGCAATTTGAAAAAGAAGTCTTATAATAATAACATAAAATCATTGGGAAAAAAATCAAACAGACATTATGTCTTAGAAACATTGTTTTGTGCAATGAGTATTAACATTTTGGAACTGTGGAAATTATGCTCTACCTCCTTTAATCTAAAGGTGGACTGGTGGACTAAATTTGTGAGGGTTTTGAAGTCATAGTTTATAATTTTTATGAAATAGTATTGACTGTATTGAAATCAGATGTTACTCAATTTTCTGTTTGTATTAATACTTGTAAATATAATATTTACTATCAGAGGGCTTGTATGACTTTCAACACCTGTGCCTTTAAACTACCTGAGGAGGTATTACTGCTTACAAAAGTTTAAAATAAATAATTAATAACAGTAACAGTGAAGGTAATGGTATGTCTGAAGAAGTCAGAACGGAATTTACCCTGAGCAAACCATGTGCTAAGCAATAATCCCATTGCTCTTCGTGACTGTAGATGTACAGCTCACTGTTGCAGAGCTCAGAACTGTTGTATTGTATTTTTACCATTGTGCTCATCAATGTTTCCTTTTGTGTGACTGTCATGACCTGTCGCTAGAGGCCACAGTGTTTATAATAAATACTTGTCAAGCTAAACAAAGACACCAGGCCATGTGCCAGGGAACTTGCGATTTTATTGTATAGTTGCCATAACTCTGGCAACCAGTCCACTAATTAGACTGAAAAGGTGTTGGCTATCAAGTCCTTAAATTCATACAGTGCACTTTTACAAGTGGAACTTGGCAAGCCTTAATTTTTGTTCAGTAAACTTCAATAAACTCTCAGCTCCTCACAAGAAACTTCTCAAAGGTGCTGGCTACCAAGACACAAAATGCTTTCACAAGCTCCCCACTCCCACAACAAAGTTCAGCATGGAGTACAGGGTAGAATATGATAGCTATGCTTTGCTCAAGTGGAGCAAGGAGGAAGACAAAGAAA
Organism: Cinnycerthia olivascens; assembly: GCA_035048155.1. Classification (NCBI taxonomy): domain Eukaryota; kingdom Metazoa; phylum Chordata; class Aves; order Passeriformes; family Certhiidae; genus Cinnycerthia; species Cinnycerthia olivascens. Next base: position 7,572,181 of record JAWWMU010000054.1, on the reverse strand, counting down.
GGCAGCGAAGGGAGAGAGAGAATGAAGAATATCATTCCATCCTTAGACTCCATGTTTGTCCTGCTGCATGGATGGTTCAGAGCTGGGGTAAACAATGAGAGCAAAACAGAAGGAAAAAGTGAGAGCCCAATTTGTTTGTTTTTGTAGCTAATGTGGTGTATGGCTCCTATGTAAACTCAATTTTCTTGCACTGTTCTGTGCATACATATACACAGGAAGTGAGCTGGGGGGGAGTTGAGCCAAAGTGTCAAGATGGAGCAGGAAGTTGGCTCAGAACAGCACTGTCCCACCTCCATGGGACCCTCTTTTTTGGTCATACCTTTCTCTTCATAAGAGTCAGAATGTTTGAGACAAAATGTACCTACAATTGGTCCTCCAAAATGACATCATTCTTTGAATCCCTTTCAAAGAACTTAGTAAGTGAGCCTAGTCCATTAACTCAGTTTTATTCCTGTTTACCTTTCTTAACTCATTTTTTCATGTGTCAAATGCAGTCACACACAGATTTTATTCTAGTCAGTAGATTTATTCTATACTGTAGGGTAGTTGCACATACATCCGTATCTGTTTCTATTTCGTACTGTATTATTTACTCTTTCCACACAGCATTTTAACTTTGCAACACCTGGCCCAAGCTCCATATAGACTTTTTCAGTAATGCCAGATAATCCCTTTGCTTCTTTTTGTGGATGTTTCCATTAGCTAAGATTTCTGACTGGAAACTTTCATCTAGCAGTACTCCACTAACTTTTATGGTGGTGGTCTCTCTCTACACAGTTTAACAAACAGAGAATGCACCCCCCCATTCTTATATTTACTACTTTACCAGGGTGAGAGTATCTTTTATGAATCTACCCTTTGTGTTGACAGCTGATCTTCAGAACCAGCAGGCAGTCCAGCAATATTGTCCAAAATAAAATCTGAAATCACTGTAGCAAATAATTTTCATTACTTGTAGGAAGCTGACCTGCTTCTAAAAGTCAGGGAAATTAAGTACAGTATATATTTGATTTAAACAGTTACAACATATGTAGTGGTTTTCTTCATTACAATATAATTAGAGTTACTGTATAAATTTATATTTTTCAGGTCTTGAATTTTTCAAGTTATTTGCCCATTTCTGAATATATTTTCCCCCAAATGCCACTGTAACTGCCCATTGTACAGTTTTATGAAACACACAAACACACCTACTTTTATAGCTTTCTTCAGAGACGAGGTCAATAGAAATAGCACACAGTGACCCATAATTGAATGCAAGAGATTTACCGAAACTGATTAAACTTTCAGAGTCATGCACATGCAGCTACGCTCATACATCTCAACCAGGCTGTAAGTGCACATCTTCCCTCATACTGACTTGCAGATTTAAGAGCCATGTCCTAGGTCAAAGAATATACTCATGATAGAGGAACCTGAAAGTGCATGGATGAATAATAATAATTACAACTAATAAAATACTTTGCACAAGGGACAGCTGATGGCATTGCCAATCTTTCAAAATATGTTCTGGTTGATAACAATTGCTTAGGTCTGCAAATCTTCTCTTCTTCATCATTTAAAATAATAGTTTAACTTAATTTAAAATGCAAGGCAAACAGCAATCATTAAGCCAGATCTCAGATTCTTACAAAGTATTATAAATTGAGTGAGTTTACCACTTAATAAGGAGCCCAATTATTGCACTAGATGTTCAGCTTTTATATAAATACACAAATGAATAAGAAAAGAAACTTTGATTTTCTTTTACAGTAAGTCTTTTTAAATTTTTTTTCTTTTAGAGAGGAAGGTATAAACCACAGAATTTAAGTAGCTGTAAAAGAGACAACTGTTAAAATGTTCAAATTTTCACTGGAGGAAAAAAAATCTATGATGATTTTTACTTTGAGAAGTCATCTATGAAAAAATCAGAAATATATCTACCCTGATTCAGGTACACTGTGAAAATAATTACCCTTTAACACCATTTAGGCAATTAGGGTAGAATGAGATTTTTATAAACCATAACAAATTTTAATGGCCAATATGTTTCAGATACTGAGATCCTATTTTTCCTCAAATGAAAATTTATATTTCCTGTTCCTTTGTGTTTTGTTTGTTTATTTGTTTTAATCAATTAGATTTAGATTTAGATCTAAAGTTATGATGTCTACATATGAAGTAGGGTTATTTTGTAGTTCTTTCTCTTGTTAGCAGAAGAAAATTAGAATAATTCATTGCACTGATTATCTGACCAGTTTTTAATGTCTGCTTCAGGGTAAAATGAGACATTCTTGAAACTTTAATCTCTGAATCTTCTGATTATGGGAGGACCCTAAGGCAAGAGCATAAAATGCAGATATCCAAATGTAAATGAATATCATTCATCCAAACAATTACCCACAGCTTATCAGATAAATCATCTGTTTACTTCTTGTCAGATATACCTAGGAGGCTGGACTCAGGAAGCAATTGCACTCCAAGTCGCTTCCTTTCTTTTTCTGTTCATATACTTGAACAGTCATCAACTTTTCTTTAGTTTATTCTTTACCTTTATTTCCCCTCTGCAGTATCCAACAGGGAAGCCTTGAAGATACAAACAGCTTCTCAGTTTAAGAGGTAAAAAATATCACTTTCATTATGCTACAATTCCGTTACACTGTCTTAATCAATAGAAGATAAAAAGCTTATAAATAAATGAAATCTATTTTTGCATTCATATGCAATTTTATGTTAATATAAATATTAAGAATAGTTACTCTTTACACCTTAACCGAACATTCTGGAAGAAGAAGCTTTCCTTCTGCAGCAGACCCAAACTCTATCTCATTTCAAAATATCTTATAAGAAAAAATTATACTAAGAGGATATAAAGTGTTAAGAGACAAATGTATAATCATTTATATTAAATTTTCTGACTTCTTATGGACTTGCAGTTTATCTTTGAATGTATGTGTAACTAAATGGGCACAGTAAAAAAATTCTTCTATAAATACATGAAACAGATATTTCTCTGTTGACCACATGAACAAAATTGCCTTGAGGTCTGAATAATCTGAGAGATTAGCAGTTTATTAAGTAATCTTTATTTTTAATCCATAAAACTATATTTCTGAATTGTAGTGTATCTTCTAATTTCATGCATATTTTATCAAAAATCTGGCATAGATAATCAATTATAGCAATTGAAATGAGACTACTCATCAGAAACAATAGAAACTGAGAGGTGGGCTGTTTTTAAACTAATTTTTCCCCTGTTAAAAATAAAAAATATTAAAAAAAATTGCACTGCATCTAAAGGATCTGCCTGTAGTCTCTTTACATGTATGTACACAGACCTGAATGGAAACTATTTTTGTATGCTAAGTGAATATCTGTGTCTATATATACTGTGCTACATAGTATAATATAATATTTATATTTTATTACATGTATTTATTCAAATATATATTATGTTGAGATCGATATTTAGTGGTCATATATGTTTGCTATATTCATGTTGAAAAGTCATAATACCTTCACAGAACTTTGTGGTAAAATTCCTGTTAGCAACACATTGTGCATGTAATATGAAAAATTATTTATTTATGAACTTTAAAATGTCACGTGCTTGCTTTTTGCTTAGCCTTACTGAGATAAGCAGTACATCCATTAGTAAAACATTATGAAACCTTCCAAACCATCTTTCATTGAGATCTTGCTGTGCTAACACACTTTACTGAGTTACACTTGGATTAGAATATGGAATAAATAGAATAGAACTCATGCCCGAGCTACAGAGTGGCAGAAGAAGGTTTTGTTACCATTCTCTGCTTTACTGAAAGCATCAGAATGAGTTGTCAGTAAATGCAGACAGTCCGAGATCTTCCAGCACCTTCATGCCTTCATGGACAATCAGTGAACTGTAAGGTTAGCATAGAAATTTGTCATTGCTGGGTTTTTTCATATTGCTCAGAGCAATAGTTACAGATTTAGGAACATTCAAATACCAGTAGCATAAATATTATTGGCTACTTATAGGTTCAGAATTTTTGTTTCAAGAAACATTTATAAGGGGCCCCTTTTTTAGAAGATTCTGAACCTCTGTTCTCAGCTTCAGAGGGGCGCTGTATCATATCAGTTGTATCAGAACCAGAATAAAGGATCCATTATTATTATCCAGACTAAAATAATCCACTTTTTTGTTTCCTGGTAAGTAGCATATAACGTTTTCAAAGACAGCTTATTTTTCACTCTGACCTGTGATCCTTGTGCTTTTGCTTTTCCAATTTTCTCTCCTCATGCCACTGTCAGAGAGTGGGCAAGAGGTTGAGCCGTGCTTAGTTGCCAGTTGATGTTGAACCATGACATTCCAATAATCCTTTCACTAACAGCTTTTTTTTCACTCTGACCTGTACCTACAATTGGCAATTCAAGGTAGACCCAGAGTTTGAAATAGATGTAGTTAGGTTTGAATCAAATAGATATAATATAAAAGTCTTTGAGTCAAGTGTACTGTGATTTTTACAAAAATTAGGAGTAGGACTTTTGAGGATCTTGTTTCATACTCTTTGATAATTTAATCCTATTACTCATGCAACAATACAAGACAAAAAAAATACTGAGAAAAAGAAATACAAGTGTTTGATGCTTAAAAAAGTGGTCTAAATCCTGTTTTATAGGGAGTTTTTCATAATTATTATCTGTCTTTACTTCAATCTCTTGATCTCCTTGTATAGAGAGTTCAAGGTTGTGTTTCACAGCAACTTAGTTCTGAAACACCTCCTAGAGGAACCTATCTGAGTAGAAACAGGCTGCAGAGTGATTGCGTAGTACAGGGCATTGTCTTTAGAGAAATTAGAAACTAAAAGTACCCTTGTGAATATTTTTCAACTATTCACTTCTTTCGCACATTTAAAAATAGACAAAAACCTTTAATCTCTGAGTCAAAACATTTGTGTAAATATATAAAACATGGAGTGAATTTTCCAATGTTAGTTTTAATACTTTTACTTGTAATGAATGGATTCATACATGTTAAGTAGCCTCATTAAAATGGAAGGAACTGCATTGGAGTGGTAGGATCTGTTGCTGGCCAAAATTCAGTTTCTAAAACTTGAGGAGTTTCACATTTTTTCACAAAAGCTTGGGCAAGGAAACACATGATAACTGTAATAATTTTTATTTTAATAAGGAAATATATAAATCCTCTGTTCTTCCCCCATGCAGTCTGATCACTTGCAGAAAATGAGTTTCTTGTTTTCCTCAGGACTTTATGTCTTATTATCCACCTGAGAATGATAAAATTCTCTATTTGAAGCATCATAATAATGTCCCCAACAGATAACTATGATGTCACAAATTCAGGATTATGATTTTCAAGTGGGAGACAAATAGAAACAGTGGATCAGCTGCAAAGGAACAAACATGCTATATTCTTTTAAAAGTTTTTAGAAACAAAGTAAAACTGCAACAAATGAGAAGTTTCAAAAATACACAGTCAAACTCTGTCAAAACATTTCATGAAACATCAATATTTCTTATTGAAGAAAGTAACAGATTTTTTAAGTATGGTGAATTATATTTTGGATCTTAATGTTACTATAGAATGGATGCAAAGAATGGTATTGTGCAAGAATTCTGAAAGACTAAAACAAATATTTTCCTGAAGATGAGAGACACTCTTTTTTGATTGTCCTTTGGAATACAGGATTCTCTTTTTACTGGACTAAATTAGTCCAGTAGAGGAGTATTATATATGCTCACTACAAATTGACTAAGAGACAAGGATAGGTCCTGTTTTGTTGGGCCTTGTCTAAACTTGGTTCTCCATGAAACTTCTTCATACTTGTCATGAATGTGGTCTTTTACTAGATAAGTCAAAGACCATATTTACTGGGTTATATAAACGCAGAAACAATTCCCTTGTATGCATGTGGCACTATGCTCAAAGTGGCTCACTTTATATTCCTTACATGTTTCAGCACAGTTCTAATCCTGTAACCATCTCTTTTTCATGGTGAATTTGTGTTCTTTACTCTGGTAATAGGCAAATGGAGTGTCCTGCCCTCTTGGAAACAGGCCCAATATTTGGTCAACATGAAACCTTTTACAATCACATAACATGATACATATATTTAGCTTCTAAGTTGCAGGGTTAAAAAAAAAAAATCTTGCCATTATTTATTTTGCACACACTTCTTTTTGCTCACTGAAGGTCAAGAATAATCTTCAATAGTGATTTACAGTATTTGCCATGTAAAGAAAATATAGCATAATGGTAAAGAGGATGTTGGTTGTCCTTGCAGCAAGCTCTTTTTTCAGATGGAAGGCATGTATTAGCACTTCCACAGTCTTTAACCATCATTATGACTACATTCCACACTCTGCAATGTTAGGCAGCTATTACTCATTTTCTTTGTTTAAAGTTGTAAAGGGAAAATATTATTTAAAAAAAAAAAGTAATTTAAAAGCATGAGAGATTCAAATTTGTTAGTATAGTAGGTCATCTAATTCATGGGTTAGTGTTTAAACCCCAGTGCAATCACATGACAGGTAGCTGTTTCATTGTTTTGAGAGAAATTAGTGCTGCCCTTTTGTCAGCAAAACAGATTGATGATCATAACATGACAGTATGTAACTTAGACTTCAGGTCCATTTGTATCAACCAGCAGTTTCTAATATATTTCCCTCTTACCTTTGTCTTCTGCCTTATGCTACTTCTAGTCTTTATCAAGCCTTTCTCTAAATAGTTTCAACATAAAATAGCCAGCGAGATAGAGATATAGATGTATAAAAATATATATTTTATCAACTGTGTGTGACAAATCAGCTCATCACAGGATTTTATGAGTTCCAGAGACAATCCAAAGCAGGTGAGGAGAAATGTGTAAGGGGACAGAAAAAGAAAATTAGAGAGAAATTGTTTTATCTTGTCCTGCTGTGAAACTGCAGACTTATGCAGCATCTTGCCTGGGTTCTGAATTTCAAGAAAAAATTGAATGCAATTTATATTTTTTTCCTATTTTTCCTCTTTTTTTCTTGACCTAAAACTTATGTGGGATTTATAAAGTCCTGTATACGTGAATGGTTTTTAAGAATTCTAAAAGCCATTTAGTTCAGTGTTTATTTTTGATCCTCATTTGATATTGACAAAAAAGAATGAGGGTGTTATTTGCCTGATCATAGATATCAGAGAGTGTAGTTCCTTAAGGATGATCTGTATGGAAGTGAGAAGATCTGTTAACAAAACAAATCAGTTGCTCTGTCTTATTTGTTATTTGTCATTCACCACTATCCTGAAGCCTTCAGTCAATTTTTCAAAGAGCAAAAAATGCCGTGTCACAAAAAAAATGCCATGACAAGTCTCAGTGCCTTGCAAGATTGGGTCTTTACTGAGGCACCCAAAAGTTGGATTTTTTCTGGCTACACTGATTGAACAATGATGCCTGTCAAATACATTTATACAAATCAAAGTCTATTTGTGAACAAAAATAAATAATTCAGTAACTGCAATAAATAATTCAACCAATCCCCACTGAGTGAAATACAGCCCCTCCTTTAGAAGCAGTCCCATCACACCAATACTCAGGCATAATGATTGAATCAATTTGAGCAGCTTTCTCTCATGTTGCTCCTGAGCTATCTGATCTGCTGCAGGAAGCAGGTTTGAAATCTTCAAGACAGCTAAAAATATTAGTTTATCTAAAATTTTTAACTGCCTAGCTATGGAGGCCAAATTCTACTCTCTATTTCAATGACGCAATAACCTAACTTTAATAAGGCTTTACAGATAGGAGTGAGGGCAGAACTTGGTCTCTTTCAAGCAAAACTGTTTCCCATTTGCATATATGAATTTGCCACTCCCCACTAAGAATAAAAATTTTGTTAGAGTGACCTTTTCTTTAGGACAAACAGGAGGACTGCGACCAATTCAAATCTCTTTCAGAAAGATGCTTCTTAATATGCATGTCTACATATATATGTATATGTGCATTTTACTTGTTTATATCACATTAATTGTCCTCAAAAACTACATTGTTACCCTCATAATGCTCCTATGGGTGAAAGGCGCATACCACACGTGCTAGGTATTTTTTTGTAAGTGCAATCAACATTATAAGAGTGTAGTCATCCAAATTATCCCATTAATACAAGAAAACATCAATAATACTCTTAAAATTGTTGTAAAAGCTCAACCTTCCCAGTACCTACTACTGTAGCCTGGTACTATTTTAATCCATTCATATCCCTTTGGGTCTTGGTTAACAATTGTTCTCAAGAATGGAATTGAGAAGGTTTTTGATGAGTCATATGACATCCTGAGGTTTGTTCTGGAAGAGCATGTTCATAGTGGGATTTTTTTTCCTCCTTAGTCTAGTGGTCCACTTTTTTGTATATTTGAATGCTTCTTTACTTCTGTTGGTTCCCAATTGAGGAGTGTGTAAAATACTAGATTTAGAAGGTGACAAAGGTGACTTTGTTTCCAAAGCAGTCTTTGGTGAGACAGCTTCTAAAGCTGTGCGCTTTGGTTATCTTTTCCATTCTTTACTGCTATGAATGTTTGTGAAATTAAAAATAGGACCCAAATAGGAAAAAGAAAAGAAAAAATGAGCAATACCTTGAGTCTAGTACTTTATAGAATTATCAAAATACAAACAGCATGGATTAGGTTAAAAATCTGCACAATTCTGAAAGAAAAATATCATATATAATAAGTTTGCTTGAGAGTCTGGAAGAGAAATATGGATCTGGGTCACTGCACACATCGCAATTTCTTTTTCATCCCGTGTCCCTGGAGCTGTAGGCTTTGTGGTTCTTTGAACCCTCACCTCAACCCTAACAATGGCTTGGTGCTGGACATGAGGTCCCCACCACAATGGGTGGTCCAGTTTAAATATGTGTGGAAGGAACAATGTGGATGCAGTGCCATGCTCCTCTTGGTATGCCTTTTGTAGTTCCACTGTGTCTTTAGGCTTTGTGGTTTTCCAAAATCTAACCCTAATAATGGCTTGGGGCTGAAGATTGGGTCCCCAAGACAAAGAGTGGCCTAAGTTTAAAAATTGTGGATAGACCACTATTGGTGAAGAGCTGTGGTCCCTTGGAATGCCTTATCCGGTCCCAGTGTCCCTTGAGCTTTGTGGTTGTCTGAACCCTAACTCTGTCCTGAAAACAAATAAATGCTCAAATCTGAGGTGAGTGCCAAATATTCCAAAGCGATCACGGCATGGCATCAGTATTGCTCCTTCCACATCTTTTTGATCTGGACCACCTATGGTGTGGGTGATCTCAGGCTCAGATTCTACTGTTCATTTGTCTTTGTATTGTGGTAAGAGATCTCTTGGAATCCTTTTGTCTTTACAGGGGTGGAATAGTGTCAGCAGCTGTGTATAGGTGCAGTAGTTGAATAGTGTATTTTAGGATTTTTAAAATCTTTTTCTCATAAAGTCTGCTTGAAACTGTTAATGAGCTGCTGTGGGAGTCTAAATCAGGATAACAAGGTAAACCAAGAAAACGCTTGTGTCAGGTCTACAGGGAATACAAAGAATAACATGGAACAAGAGTTTAGTCATTCAAAGACCCAAGTTTCATTGTTTCTCCTCATTCTACCTTCGCCAACACCACCTCCTTCCCACATGAATATTACCCCAGGATAATAGTAAAAGTAGGGCCCATTTAGCAAATTTTAGATGGTTAAAAAAAGTATTGAATTGCTGCAAGAATTAACAATGTCTGTGTAGACGTACACAATTATCCCTTGCATCTCTTCATATAACAGCTAAGTGTTTGCATCTGTTTGAGCCTTCCTAAAAACTGATCTCTGTTTTCAGGTTTTTAAGATGTGTGTTATCAAATGACTGTTTTCATATTATATTTATTATTAATTTAACATTATAAAATTATCAGAACTAAGAGGTGGTTATAAAAGATACAAAAAACCCTTCAGATATGAATACAGGGTATATATATTTAATATGTGAGACAAATATATTTGATTTGGAAAAATAATCTGTTCTAAGCTTATCCTCTTTTACTGGCAGTTGATTTTTATGATTTAATTTTCAGATTATTTGCTCTGCTTTTGAGCTAGTTTAAATGTTGATATAAATTCACCTAAAGAGGATATCATAATGTTGACATTAAAAAAACTGATAAGGTTAATATGAACAGAATTTTTACACCAATGGTGATTACTAACTCTAAGCAATATTATAATCACACAGCTGAGATGGAGAGCCAAGCATAAACATCTTGAATGACGCATTTAATTAAAAGAACCCAACCTGAAAAATAAAATACACCAAATTATGTACCTGACCTGGATATGTTTTTTGTCTTATTTTTATATTTAATCACATATGTTGGATCAGTTTAATTTCATTGCTGCACAGTCCTAAACCATGGCAGGGCTGAGTACAGTTCCTGTTTTATTATTTGACTTTTTGTTCCTCACCAGCTAAACTTATTCAAATTGGAGAAAAATAATTATTTCTTCTGTGTGCAATCCATTTTGCCAACACTTCTAAAAGATAAACAATTTCCGTGTCTTTATCTCAACCTATGAGATTTCTTGTTGTTTCTTTTTTTCTTATTTTCTCTCTCTTCCTACTGAATGGAGGGGAGTGAGTGAGTGATCGGGTGGAATTCTGGCTGTTAGCCACTGCTGGACCATCAAGACCATTTCAACTGTAAACTAAGACTGTAAAACCTCATGCACATATAAAATATAATCACTGACCCTAGAAGTTTGAAATCTGAAAGACAAAAATCAGTTTTAAAAAAGACACTAGAACTTCAAGGATATATATTCTCAATTTTATGATCATTAACAACAGACTCTAATTCAGTATAAGTTTAAAATACAAGCTTATAATATCAGCTTCTTTAGAGCATCAATATTAATAGTTACTTTTATAGCCAGTAAATCATTTTGGGTCCTTTGTTTACTGCTTCTTTTTTATTCCTACAACACATTAAATATGTGTTTGTTAAACTTAATAATAATCTGTTACTATACAGATTATACACAAAAGCACAGCAATTTAGGAGTATGAACTTCATCCTTACTGAAAAGTAAGAGGTTTTGATCTAAAGAGACCTGCTTGGGTTATCAATAGATAAAATATTTTAGAAAGTGAAGACCTCGGTACAAGTCATAGATTAAAAAAAATAAAGAAGTTATTTTCTCTAACTAATTTATTCATTCTCTATGAGTGTGGTTTTCAAAGATACTCTTTGGGGACCTCGACTGAGTTTGTCTGTGTGAAAACTGGTATATGTGTCAATTCCTTTTCATTTTCATTTCAGAGTTAATTAGGAAGTATTAAGTATGGAGGAGGATAGAGGGTAAAGAATTTTATGAGACATATGCCAAACAGTTCTACAGCCACTCTAATTAGATGTAACATTCAAAGGCATATAGAAAAGAGCCATCAGAGGGAGATTATTAGAAGAACCATGCTAAACAATTTAACAGTAATTTGGAAGCTGAAGAAATAGAATGCATATTCCAGTGGGATTTATTTTTTTAAAAAAATAACAGGATTATATTTTGACTCATTTTATTTCTAAAGAAAAGTTGATCAAATACTTATTAAGAGTGAGTAGAGATTACTTACTTGATTTTTAGGCGACAAAATTTAGTAGACTAAGAAATGCTTAATGTCTAGTAATGGATGCGTTTTCCTAATTCCAAGCTGTCTTGGACAAAGTGTCTTGGAAATTAACACCTGGATGGCATTGCAAGGAGTAAGCAGAAAAGGATAACTTAACCCAAACTCTCTACAGTGTCTTGAAGAGTGCAGAGACTTAGTTAGACTTGACCACTAGAAGGACTTGGTCCAATATATCTGTTTTTCAGAAGCACTGTACGAGGCACCGGCCAATTAATCTTCAGTTATTACAGTATTATGAATGGTAGGGGCTTGATGAAGATTGACAGAATATTTTTTTTTTTTCCAAATGCAACCAAATGGATGCAATTTTATTATATGTTTGTCAAAAAACAAGATAATTTTGTGATACCACCTGTCCTGGCAGCAGGGAAAGAGGAAAGAGAACAGCTGCTTTGAGCTATTGCCAGCTGTATCTCCATTTAAATGCTCAGATCCAGAGTCAAATGACTGTGCAGAGCCCTAATGGATTTAGAAGAGCAGCCTGCTTAGGACAGATTGCTCCCAAGGTAACTCTTGATTCACCTTAAGACTTTCTCTTAGCAATCACTTCATGGGCTATAACAGTTGAAAGAACTGAAACCCTGTTAAACTCTGAGCATCCTATGGAACCAGTATGTCAGACACGATTACACATGGAGCTATAACAAGACAAAAGACTTGACTCAATTTAGCAAAGCCATGACCAGAGAAAATCATGGTAAGGCAAGGCAAGGGAAGAGCATACACATGAAAACTGTATGAAAGATGGGAGAGGGTAAGGTTGAATTATCATAATTCCTCCAGATTTAAATTTAGATAGCTACATTAATTCGAGATTTTTTTTTTTTTTAGACTATTCCTGTGTCATGGTTTCATTCTACAAGCAACTTCATAGTATATGACATTCCCTTGTCTAACTGTTGTGGTTCAACCAAGTCTGGTTTTCAACTGAGGGGGAGTCCACGGGCTGTGGGGTGGGTCCCTGTGGGGACCTGCTGGAGCCAGTCAGCTGGCTAGTCTTGAAGACTGACACCCGGCCAAACCACTTAAAAGAGTTGAACACGCCTTTGGGGGAAAATACATTTAAAAACGAACAAAGCCCAGGATAAAAGTTCTCTTCCTTTTGGCCTTTGATCAGGTAACTGCATCACTGGCTGGGCTGGTCCCATGGGCTGACGCTATTTGTGGAGATGAAAAGCCATGAGAGAACTGTTTTTTTGTGGAGAAGTCTCAACGGCATGACAAGAGAGATTCCTCTCCCTAAGAGAAGTGACGAAAGACTATTTTAGATGTGGTAAACTGACTGAAAGTCCCAGGTTTTGTCTCTTTACATTGTCAGTGGGAAAGAAAGGTTTCTGAAGGTTTTATTCTGATTTCTTATTATTTTTTCTTTTAGTTATGTTAATAAAGTTTTCTTTACAGTCTTTAAAATCTTGAGCCTCTTTTGCCCTCCTCCTCCTAAGCCAGATCTCACAGCAGGAAATGAGTAAATAATTCTAGTGGGTGCACTGATAATTTGGTCAGTGCTATACCTGCTACATAATTGATGCATTGGTCAGGAAATCAAACCAAAGCCACTACACTAACCCAGTCATGCCATAGTTGTGACTTCTAAGACATCAAGGTCTGTAAATAATAGCTAAGAAAAAAAAAGAAAAAACATTGCAAAATAGTTTAAATTTTATATTATTAGTTCTGATATCCCTTTTTATTTTCTCTTGTGATGAGTAAGGCATAAAGAACAGTAAGTTAAGACTATATGAAATGGTCAAAGGCCTTCTATCTAATATGAAATTCTGACAGGTACTTATGAATAGCAGACAGCTAAAGAGAGGTATAACTCCTCAGCTATCAAAAAAATCCTCTTCTGTCACAATTTTTTTGAAGTTTTTTGAGCTTCTTTATGTTTTTAATTAGTCACAAAGATTTTTATATCTTGTATCAAAATATACCAGCTAAGCCTCCTGCCTAATCCTTTACTCATCTGCTTCAGTTCACTAGAAAAACTAGGCAATAAACCTGTGGAGTTCTTCTTTTAAATACCATATATGACTTTTAGAAACACGAATCTTACTGTTTTTCAGTTTCACCTTTGTCAGGAAGATTTATAGTCTTTTTAATCTGTCCTCACACAGCAACTTTTTAACATATTTGTCATTTTCTTTGTTCTCCTTTCTTTCTATTTGTATTCTGTTCCAGAAGTTTTGAGATATGTCCTAGGGTGACGTTATGATGTTTGTATCCCCATTTGTGTGTGCTGTTTATGCTGGATATCATGTCCTGTGCCTTTAAGACTGGCTCTGAAGAATGAATGTTTTGTTTTGGTTTTGCTATCAGCCTCTCCCCCATGGCCGGCGGGACACAGAGATGGGCAGTCTGGTGTTGTTTTTCCTTTTTTGCTTTTGCTTTTCACTTTTGCTCTAGCTCTTGCTTCTGCTTTGCTTCTGCTTGCTCTTTCTTCTGCTCATTAGCTAGTTTAGCTAAACAGTGTAAATTTCTTCCTGGACTGTTTCTCCTTTCCTTTTTTGGACCTACTCAAACCTGCTCTGGACTGGGACCTGGGAACACCGAGAGTTTGCACCGTGTCCTGCAGCAGCTGCCCCAGCACCGGAGGGATTGATAACAGAATGACCACCCCCAAGAGAGATATTCTGAATTTGTCACCTTTTTCAGAGCAGTGAAAGAGTGGGGTCATCTGGTATTGTTCATTTTGTGTATTGGGGGGTGCTGTGTCTGTTAAATAAACAGGTTCTTTCCACTTCTCTCCGAAGAATTCATCCTGGACCGGTGGGGGGGAGGGGCCGTGTGGGTTTGCTTTCTGGAGGGGCCCCCTTTGGAGAGTTTCTCCCAAATTTGCCCTAAACCAGGACAAGATAGAAGGATGAAATCTGCACACAGAAATAATAGAGGGTTTCCATATAATGGAATAATGGCATAATGAAATGTTTTGCTTTAGTCTTTATTTCTTTCTTAATAATTTGTGACATCCATTTTAACCACATGAGCAATGATGTTCACTTAACTAATTCAATTCAATTTCAGAAATAAATCTGCCATGATTGGACTCACCACGGTTTTCAGATAACCAGAATTTTATTTCCTATGTGAACAACAGGTATTGCATTTTATTTGGTATTTTACTGTCCTTTCCCTTTTCTCTGGAGTTTTCACTAAACACAAAATTCAAATAAAACCACAAATAAACAAGTTCTGTTTATACAGGACTTAAGTTTTTGTATTCTTAAATTCTTGTTGGTTTTCACTCTTCAATAGGTCAGCCTAAAGGCAGCCTTTTGTATCTCTCCAGCAGTGCTCCTTCCGAGATTTTCCATAGTCAGTGTCCCACACCTGTAGTTACTCCATTTTCTCTCACTAATGAACATGTATGTGTGTTTAACACAGAGCAATCTCTCAGGGCGTACTTTGAGTCTTTGCCCTTCCTGAGCTCTTGATATCAGCTGTGCTCTCGCTGAACAGCAGCTGTATGGTCCATTATAATTCCATTCTAAAATAGAATTTCAAGTGGCAGGTTTAAAGTTTATATTCATGCTTTCAGTTCAGGTTTCCCCTGACTGATATATCCCCTGTTATATCACTTAAGCATGATGTGGTAGTGCAAATAGAACTTTCTGCTTTAAGTTATCTCCTGGACTTAGTAGAGTCTGCGTAGCATAACCCAAGACAGTTCGTTCTGGAATTTTGCAAGGAGCAACATATCAGAACTAAAAACAAGAAACTATTAGTTCTGACTTGCTGACTTGAGAGTAATGATCACTGTGATTCTGCTAAAACTGTTGTCTCTCAAGCTGCCTTTCCTTAGAAGTATTTGGATGTTGCAGTACAGGTAAAATTTTAGATTCATAGCAGAGTTTGAAAAGTTTATTCTTTGTTCACAAGTTAATTTCCCACTTGTCTAAGAGAACCAGAAAAATACTGCTCTGCTCACCTTTAGTAGACATAACATTGCATGGGAATGAAGAGTTTCACTTTTGTTTGTCCTAGGTTTGACCATGGCTATACCCAAATGTCAAGGAGTGGAACACTATTTTCTGTTAGCAGCATCTGTCTACTTGGCAAATTCCACAGACAATTCTATTGGCAACTTTGGACTGGCCTCTAGGTCTGTCATGTAGCTACCCTTGTCCTTGTAACACTGTTTTATAGTGATTCAGTTTGTTTCTGAATAATGTCTGCGATTTTTTATGCAATTAAACTGCTACACAAATCACTTATAGGATCTCTAAACCAATCTTTTTATGGAAGTATGTAGTACTTATTAATTATTGACATTCTCTCTACCATTATTTGTTGCAATAAATAAGAATTACAACATAAATTATTGCTTTGCCAGCCTGGAAATATTCCAGCCTTTATGTTGTTTTAGTCTTTTGTCAGTATTCCTGCTTTCTATTTAGTGTTATACAGACATTTCTCAGACTGTTGCACTCCAGTTTAAGCTATGACAGTTTTATTTATTACCAGTTAATCTATGCAATTAAAACCCCATGTAACTGGCTTAATATTGTGTCTTACCAGATGACCCTGTGTAACTGGTTGCATAATAGTTTGCTTTATAACCAGCGTCAACTTAATCTTGGAGATTAACTATTGAAAAGATATTGGTAAAAGCTTTGCAGCCCAGATTAAAAACAGAATCCTCACTGTTGATAAATATGTAGGACTTAATTTTGCATCCTTTAAGCCAAATTAGAAGTCACTTCCTTCAGTTTACATAGAGCAATATATTTATTAAGCAAAATACAGATTTATGAATTAATATAGTTTTACACAGAGATTTCCTGACTAATCCAGAGGTCTAGAAACCACAGGCCTAAAATAACTTTAAAACCTACCTTCTAGTGCTCCCAACAGGTTGATTTGAAACTTTTTATTCTTTTAGGAAATAAATTCTGAACTAATAAGAACATTTTCTGAGAAATACTGAGGTATATTTTTCAATAACTATTTCTCTATGAGAATAGAAGGAGTCCTTTTCCAGCTTCACATAATTCAACATCTCATCAAAATTCTTACTGATGTTATGAAGAATTAGGTACTTTATTTCTTTAGAAATCTTAGCAAACAACTCTTGCCAATTATATACCTAAAATTTGCAAATTAGGTGTTCATATTCTAGAGGGTTTTGAACAAATATTTTAAGTATTAAGAAAAAAATTTTTTATTTAAAAATTTTGACGTAATACATTTTTTTTTTAACAGCAAAAGTGCTGATGAAGGTACATCTTATTGAAATACAGGGTATTTTCATACATTAAAACATTTCATTAAATAAAGAATATCCACTTTTCTAGGATTATTGTCTTTTATATTAAGGGTCTTAGAAACAATAGTTTTACATTGCTTTATATCTTTTTATACATCATATATAAAAAGATATAAAGCAATGTAAAAAAAAATTAAAGGAATGAGAATAACAACTTTGTAAGACCTCAAATGTAATGTTTAAGTTGTATGTTAAGAAATATATTTCTATGTTATTTGACTGATTAGTTTGAATGGTTTAGAGGAGCAAAAATTAAGGATATCTTAGCATAAAAATGTATAAAATGCTTCCAATTTTTTTTGACAGATTATTGAAATAGTCATGTAAAATCAAAGTAAGAGTGTGCTCTCAGAGTATAAATAAAGCATAAAACCCTTTTCAGATAGAATACATCACAGAATCATGGAATCATAAAATCATTTGGATTGGAAGGGACTTTTAAGATCATCTAATTCCAACCCCACTGCCATGGGCAGGGACACCTTCACTACACCAGGTTGCTCAGAGCCCAATTTCACTTGACTTTGAACACATGAATACATCTTGAACCCTTAAATGCATTCTGAGTAATGCTTACAAACATTTAACTGTGGTATTCCTGGGGACATGCACATATAAAATGTCCCTATTTTCACAAGATGTATCATAGGAGATATTTGCTTCCTACTTTTAAGGGGCTGAGTTTAAGATGATAAATGCCAATATCTTTAAGGTCTTTAAGTTGACATGATATGCAATTGATTTTCACAATAAAACATGCTTATTTTATTCTTTTACTTTTAGAGCAATCAATCACTTTTTAATAAGTGATCAAAAGTATTGGGAAAAAAAAAGTATTCTGAATTGTCATAATCAATTGGTCACCAGTGGCCTACGGACTGTATTTTAGGACATTAAAATTTAGGTGTCGTAAACTCAGCTTCTTCGAACAAAGTTTAAAAGTTGCCTTTTACAATGAATCAGTGGTTGTAGATCAACGCATTCTTCAGTAAATCAATTGCTGCATTGATTTGTGCTAGCAAAACATAACCTTAAAGTATTTAAAAAATCAACCACTTAAAGACAAGATCCAATGTCAATGCATTATTAAGCGTCAAATGCCGACTTTGATCTCACTTGAATTACTGTTATCTCTTTATCCTATTGCAGCGTCTTTCTTTCACCATCCCACTCCATTCTAGAAGAGTGATCTGCACACTGTGTTCTCGTGGCATCAGAGTTCCTAAGAAGGAGCCCTCCAGGGCTGTGAGCTGGACCTTTTCCTCACCCACATGCTTGTCATCCTCTCCCACAGTGAAGACTAGACTGAGCAAGACAGCACTTCTCCCCTCATGGGCTTTAGGTGTTAAAATACTGAAAGCAAACATTTTAGGTGATAGCAGTTGCTTACCTGTCATAGCTCCTGGACTATTCAAATATTACAACAAAATCCAGGATGACTCAGCTGGAGTGATAAACAGGTGTATAAGAATTTCACACATGCTTGCTGTTTGTCATTTGGTTTGGTTCCCTTTCAGATCGTTCAGATTACTCTGTAAACACTGCAAAAACAAATATCTAATTTTCAAAACATTAAGCAAGAAGAAATAATTATCTGCTTTGTTGGTTAGAGATAAAATTTTTACTCTTTCCCCCACTCCCAAGCCATGTCTGCAAGCTAACAATGTGCTTGACCCAATTTATCAAATTTTTCCTAGATACAGAATTTGTCTGCCACAAATGAGAACAGTTTTCAGTAGTGAGAGATCAGGTAATTATTATTTTTGAGGTTATGCTTAGGTTGTGAAGACCAAAAGGCTAACAGCTTGTAACACTGTTTGAGAACATTGCTTGCAGATGGCAGCTCTTGCAAATTGCCATTTTATCAGTATGTAATAATTCAAAAGTTCTCAGCATTTAATTTTTTTAAATAGTTTTGCTGTGATTAATGAAACTGATCAAATAAAAGTGCAGTTAAAAAAAGAAAAAGATTTGGACTACCCATCAAAAAGTGAAAACTGAACAAAATTAGTTCATAGACATTTCTGTGTAAGTATAGCTAAACAATTTTTATATAGTATGAGGGAGGGAAAAAGGCAAGGAAGAGAAGGAAAAAATTGAGAAATTATCTTTCAAACATTCCACGATTTCATGAAGATATATGGGTATCAGAAAGCGACCAATAGCCAACCAATTTTTCTTTCAAGTGACTAGGAACATATCCTTTCCAATTTCTCTTTGCTTGTTAATATGAAGAAAAAAGGTTCTGCTAGGCATTTTAACTGTGAAAAATGTCTTTTTTGTTGTTGTTGGTAGAATATTTTTTATTTGAGAAAAAACATAATATATTTTTCTGTTTCTAGTTCATCATCTGTATTTCTGACTTCAGATTTGATTTGGTAAGGAAGATTTGTGTATGTTGGATATGATTTTGCTATAGTTTGCTCATACATTTGATAAAAGAAAAGAAGAATTACATAGATGCTTACCAGAATATAAATGAAGCAGAGAAAGAGTATATAGAATTTAAATGTGGGGATAAGAAACCAGCCTTTATGTGCTCATACTCCTGGTAATCGCATTAGCACAGCTTGAATTTAGAAAGTGCTTTATGTAAAAATGTATAAAGGAGCACCTTTGTAATGCACTCACTAAGAATAAACAAAGTGAAGGACTGTAGAGAATTGCCATGGCATGCATTAGGTCAGGTTCTTCTCCCAAAGAGGGATTTAGTATCTCTTTTCCACCCAGAAGCAGTAAGTACAATTCAGTGTTCAATCAGACATCCTTTCACTTACATAAGTGTTTTCCTTTGATTTTGCAGACTTTCACAGTTAGTACCTTTGGACTGGGAAATGGATATTTGGTAGTAGTCCTTGCTTTTTCATCATTTATACTATGTACCTCCCCAATAGCAAATGTCCAAAGCATTGAAATACAATGTTTTTGAAGCTGAAAGTCTAAAGAAGAAACCCAGCCCCAAACCCCAAGACAAAACCAAAAAAACCAAAACAGCAAACCTGAAAACTAAACAACTAAAATAATTCTTAAATTTTATTTTTCTCATTTCTATTTCCACAGCTGAGGCACTAAGGTCACAGGTCACAAAAGTATTTGTACACCTTTGACAATACTTACCTCTACAAAAACAGAACTAGAAATGAAAGTGCATGCTATTAGTCTGAAACTTTCACTCAAATATTGTTCCATAAGACCCAAAATCCAAATATAAGATTTTTATTTTTTACTCCAGCAGCTAAACCATCATGTTGAGAAGAATGCTTCTCCTGAAAGTGAAGTCTTTACAACAAGCATATGCCAGTTTGTCCCTTCTCCAACTCACTTTCTTCTGACTTCCCTGCAGTGCCAACCTCTGTAACAAAAGTCCTGGGACAAGCCTGCAGGTCACCCATACCACAGAATTATGAGCTCCCTGTGTTTAGTAATTCTTTCAGAGAATGTACTGTAGTCTAGGCTTTCCAGTTTACTTTCTGTAACCTTATAGCTACTTTTAACTGTAGATATACGTTTAAATCTATGGGTTTTTTTGCCGTAATTTTCTATTCAGAACCACAGAAGAATGTAGGCTGGAAGGAATTCCTGAAAGTAAAGTAGTTTCATCATATAAGGAACTACCCTACATTTGAGCAGAGATTCATCACGGTTTATAAACGATTTGGTTTAAGGCAGGAACAACTTGGAGCAGGGCAGTGGAAATTAAGAATTAATTAAAAAATATTGCTCTCTTGATCCACCGATTCATGTCTGCTTCAGGTATCACTTAAAGGAGTGCGGTAGAGTCCAAAGGACAGAAGGCAACTTTATCATCAGAGCCATAGATGTCAATTGCCCATCTCACATGGGAGAGTATGTTGCAAGTTCTCATTCAGAGTAAGACACATACTATCTGTGATTTACACTGACCTACTTCCCTTTGCATTGGAACACATTGCTGGAGAAACACTTTATTGGATTCATATGTGTCTGTGCTTTGTTCTTTAGGTACAAGAGCGCCAAACTAAAGTCCAGAGCCCAAGTGGTCTCTTATAATCAAATATAAGTAACTTGGAATATCTGATTCTATGCTCTCCTTGGAAATGGTTGTTCCAAATTTAATTAGAACCCAAGACACTGGGCTACATGAGGAGGAATGCTGCCAGAGGTCAAGGAGGTGATCCTTCTGCTCCACTCAGTTCTCTTAAGGCCAAATATGAGACACACTATGTCCAGTTCTAGAATTCACACTACAAAAGAGAGAAACAAAAATACTGGAGAGAAGCCAAAGAAGGGCCACTGATTATGGAAGGGCTGGAACATCTCTCATATGAAAAAAGGCTGAGAAAGCTGGGATTATTTAGCATGGAGAAGAGAAGGTTCAGGGTGCATTACATCAATGTGAGTAAATATCTCAAGGGAGAATTTAAAAAAGATGGAGATATGCTCTTTTCAATGGTGCCTAGTGACAGGACCAGAGGCAATAGTCACAAACAGAAACACAGAAGGAACAGACTCAGCATAAGGAAACTCTTTTGTTGTGAGAGTTGCTGAGAACTGGCACAGGTTGCTCCAGGATGGTTGCAGAATCTCCCTCCTCAGAGATATTTGGAAGTTCTCTGGCCATGGGCAGGGGTAACTGGCTGTAGGTGGCCCTGTTTCAGCAGAGGGGCTAGACTAGATGACCTCCAGAGGTCCTTGCCAACCTCAATCATACTGTGTTTCTGCGATAAAAGAATAAAATCTGTGTTTTGCTATATCTAAGAAAACCCCAGATATTCTTCAAAATTCAGTGTTAACTTATCAAATTGACTGAAGGCTCTTTCATTGTCTGTGCTCCTTCCCATCAAATCCCTCATGTCTGCATACAATATGCATATTGATAGTTTAGGTTTTACTGTTATATCATTGAAATTTTGTCAGCTCAAAATTTTGCTTCAGGACTCTTCACTTTTTTCATCACAAAAGGTGAAAGACCCTTTTTTGAATGTGACAAACCAGTGTCACTATATACAGGAGCACCTCTGCTATAAAGAGGTCAAGGAGTTGTGTATGTTTAGTTTAGAGAAGAGAATACTCTAGGGAGATGTCGCTGGCTCAAGCCTGGCTTCCCAGAGCCTCCTCCTGTCCAGGGAGCCTCTCAGGGTGATCAGAGATGCCCGCGGGCAAAGTCCCTAGAGCCAAAGGCTCTGAGAAACGCAGCTTCACCAGCCG
>JAWWMU010000054.1:7520196-7547838 GCA_035048155.1 Cinnycerthia olivascens | reverse complement strand
TGACCTGTAATTCTTCTTTTAAAGTTGGCAATCGTTCCCATGAGCTAAAATCCAAACCACAGGTGTTTTGGGCTCTGAGCCCCCTGCCTGGGTCTCTGAGGCTCCAAGGCAGTCAGAGGCAAGCCCTGGTTCCCACACCTTTCTCCATCACAGTCCATATTATTGGAAGAGTAACCCAACTTTTTTAAGTGATGCTTATAAAAAGAACAGTTGTGGTGAGAAAGACCTCTAATTTTACATACCAGTTTGAACAACAGTTGTTTCAACCAACCTCATTAAGAAAATTCTCTGAAATTAGAAAAAAAATAAACTACTAATGGAAAGGTATAAATTGACTGCTTTCAAGTTGCTGATGTTTAAGTTTATATTGTTGGTAGTCCCAAAATAACCCAGGTGATGCACTAGAGATGCACTGCATTGAAAAAATAATAAAAAAATAAAAATATTTTTTAAACTGCCTACTAAACATATATATATATACACTCACTCTTGCTAATGCAAAACTAATGCTAATTTTAAAACACAGTCAATGATTATTCTGGTTTCTTTTACTGTACTGAAACAAAATATTAATGTAAACAATGCATCATCAAAATGGTCACAAACATTAAGTCAGAGAAAACGAATTCCTTACAGTATCTTAGAGAGGCTTGATTTTTTTTTTTTCTCTATCTTTACAGGTGAGATTCTTCTCTATATAACTTTCTAGAACAATTAAAACATAATTATCAGGTGTGCCATGCATATTTCATGTGACTCAAAGTAAATGGAAGAATGATACTTTTATAATTTTCATTTTGTGTTAACCGTACATATTGAACCTGTGATCATTGCAGGGAAATATGCTGGTTTGTTGGTTTTTTTTTTTCCCCATGATGTTTTGCGAGCTGTAGAAGACATTGAATCGGTTTTATGTAATTTCTTTGAAATGTCTTTGTTATGAAGCTGTTTCAGCTTGATTTAGTTCTTAAATCCAGGATGAAAGTGTAGTTTCTTGATCTAGCTATAGCTGTTCCTTGAATTGATGCCAGAGATGTTACTTCCAGGTGTATTTCTTTAGTTTGGCCAGTCTTATTATGTTATGATATTTTGCCCAAGAGATAGGTAAATTGATGGTATACATCAGTGCCTGGGTCAAAATAAAGCAAAAGCACACAAAATATTCTGCAATTTCACTAGGTGCTAGAAATATACATAAAAACTACATGAGCATCAGACTAAATATTACATACAGGCTAAAAAAAAAAAGAATCTTTCTGCTCTTATTGCTTTCCTAATTAGTTTCAGTCCCAAGGCAACCAATTAATTATATCCTTTGAAAATGAACTTTTCCCCTCCTAAATTCATTCAAGCCCTTCATTTCCTCAGTCTTCAGGGTCTAGATTTTCCATTTCAAATTTTAAATCACTTGTAAATACTACAAATGAGAGAATTCCTTATGTTTTCAATGCTCTGCTGTTAATTTCAAAAGTTTTAAAACAAAAAGAAAAATAGTCTTTCAAGTTTTCCTTCAAAAAGTGCTCATTCTATCTAGTGAAATAAATGTAGATATCTACCTCATAAAAAAGCAAATTACAGAGAAGTTTGAAGTTGAAAGCAAAAAAGAAGAAAGGTTTTTCCCTATGAAATTTTTGTATGTGTTTTGGCTTGGTAAATAATAGTGAAAAAAAATATATCAGGCTTCGACAAAAATTCACTTCTAGTCACTTAATATTATTTCACTTTTTTCATACCTCAGACAAATATGAACAGAATAATAGGGAATTGAATTTAAGCAAGGTATATGTGCCTGCATGAAATCTCCAAATGAATTATTTACTATTTCTTTTTCTGAAGCATCACTACATGGAAGCCTGGAGTGAGGTGTAATAATTGACAGATAGCAATCAATTTCAACAGTTGTATACTCACTGCTTGGTGTGTTACTCTCATAAAAATGAGGGTACAAATTAAACTGTCTGTAAAGCAAAGATTGCAAGTTTGCTTTAGAACCCAGCCTTGCCAAAACAGTTTGGAATACAGTTTGTGGCTTGACAAAAGGCTGAAATATTTTTATGAATAAGAAAAAAATTGCAAAGCATGAAGATTTCAACACAATAGAATCATAGAATCATAGACTTTTTTGGATTGGAAGAAACCCTAAATATCATCTGGTTCATAACTAATGATTGATGCCTTTCTTGGTGTTGTCAAATGCTAATATACAGGAAGAATTTTTCAATTTACAAGTCAAAAGAGTATGTTTAGTTAAAAAAAAAACAAACCAACCAACAACAAACCCCAAAAACCTGCAAAAAATCCAAAGAACCCCCCCCAAAAAACCAATAACCCCCAAAACCCAACAAAAAATTTCAAACAAATAAAACAAACAAAAGATTCCCAAATCCAAAACCCAAACCATATTCAAAACAAAGAAAAAACAAACAAAGAAAAAAATACAAACAAATGAACCCCAAGCTAACCAAATTAAAGAAACCCCACCAATTCTGAACAACTAAGTGATGAAATGGCTGCTATTCACACTAATGGACCAATTCAGAGTGACTCTACTATTGAAATCAGAAGATAAATAGTCTAGATGTTTGCAGTTCAGATGTGGAAAATCCCATGAATCATTGTGATTGATTTCTAACACTTCTTAATTTGTCTTTATGAGCAAAAACATTTAATGTCAGTTATCCAATCTCTAACTGGATCTGAATCCAAGAAGGAAAACAGAATATGATTCCACTCTTTTTTTTTTTTTTTTTGATGGTGGTGGTTTTTTTGTTTATAAGTTAAAAAACCTCTAATTGAGAACTCAGTATTAAGTCCCACCTTATAAAAGATATGGTAGCACATTAATACTGGACCTTCTCCTGTTAACTTTTAAATAGTTTTCATGCAGTTATTAAACTCTGCCACAAGAGTGGCAATTCACCTTGACAGCATCTTCATCAGAAAAGTAACTTTATTTTTCTATCTTATTTATATATTCTTCACAGGCTGGTTCTTATGGTTAAGCTTATGGTTAAGCTTCATTACCTAGTCATACTGATTGTGTGAAAATTACCCAAAATTCATAAATTTCACATGGTTAAGATATTCAAGTCAGAATCAGAAGAGTTTTCAAATATTGAATTACATTTCTATCTGAAATTGGATTGAAATTGACTGAACACAAAATATATTGAGGTTTCAATCTCTTTTACATAGACAAAACCACATACATATGTTGTTTTAAAACTCTTCTTAAAAATAAAAAATATTTTGAATTATTTTCATTCTAATCCTGTAGACACTCTTGAAACATTTATATAATTAACTTATGGTAACACTGTAGGAAATTCCTGATAGTTTTACTTGAAACTCTCAAACAAAGACAAAAAAGTTTAGCCATAGAATATCCTTACAAGTCTGGTTTCCCACTGACTGTTAAGTCAAATTTCAGTGATACATTATGGGAAATCTTGTTATGGTTAAACAGAATGGACCAAAACTTGCATTATAGAAAAAAAAAAATATCCTTTTTTGTTTTCCTTAGGCTGCTATCAGTATATAATATGCATTATAAGTAATATATCATTTTAGTAGCCTTCTATTTCAATTTTTTGTTCTAACAGAGGTCATTTAGCTAAGTATGAGTTCATTGTAGCATGCCAGTGAGGATTTTGGTTTAGCAAAGTACTCGAGTTTGTCTTTATAGACACATAAATGATTAGTCCCATTCAGTAGGGAATTAGTAGGAGTTAGTAACATCCTGTGTGAAAAAATACATTTTATATTAAAATATCTTTACCAGAGTCTTACTGCATTAAAATGCAACTGAATGTATGAAATATATGAACTCTCGTGAAAATCATTAGAAATCAAGAATTTAATTACCCCTTGATACAGGTAAAACTCTAAAGGCTAATACCATTACTCAACAAGTTTATTTTGATGCATCATTACTTATTTTAAGATAGAAAAATCCTCTTCCAACCAATGCCGGCAATCTGTGTTACAGATGCTAAGCAGAATGCCTTCTCTTTTCTAGGTTTCACATTTCCAGTTAATTTAATTTTCTTATGATCTGAACATATTTTCATACTTCTGATGCCATACCTTTTCATACTTCCATACCTTTTTGAGGACAAGAAGATCTAAAAAAATTAAAATAAAGATGTCTGGGGGATATATGCAATGATGTTTTCCATTTTACTATCTATTAGTTTCCCAAAGATTCCTACTTGATTCAAAAAGTAGAAAATATAGAACACTAAATTGTAGGTGGTTCAGATCTGAACACAAGAAAGATCCCAAAATGGAATTTTCCACATTAAAATATAATTGGAAGCTAAAATTACAATATAGAAGAGGACATTACTAATATATATATATATAAAAAGATTGAATTATGTCCATGTTTCATTGTCTTTCGTTAGTTCTAAATAAGGTGATAAAAAATATTTATGAGTCAAGGAGTGTAACAAAGATATTTTTGACTGTGAGAGAGAAAATCCCTTCTTAATTTTAGTCATAACTATAGGCAGAAAAAACGCAATCTATTTTTATTTCACTGAAGCATGATGATATAGATCACATAAATTAAGTTTATCTCAGTTCTATCTTCAAACAAGGGAAGGGTTATGCAAGGAAAGAAGTTGTATATTACATTTGTTCTTTGGTACCTAACTAAGATGTGGGAAACATTTAGAATATCACCTGCACTCCAGCTCTAATTTGCATAGAGAGATGCAAACCTAAGATGTTCTATTGATTTCATATTTGAAACTACATTGTGAATTAGAAAAACAAGGATTCTTCATGAAATGACAATCTCAGTTTTTGTACTGTCCGTATAAGATTAAGATCCTTTTTTTTAATGTTTAGACTGTTCTTTAGATAAGAAAATCAATTTGCCCAATCAGAGATTTATTATCCTATGTAGCCAGGATACTTAAAAATTGCATAATTAAAGAATGCTCTGCAAAAAACTCCTACTGGAAGGAAAGACAGCAAGGGACGAGGAGGAAAGAGTGAATGAAGCAGATCATATTGCTGTAACCAGCATTTGTGAAATCAAGATTGTTGAATTTTTCCTGTCCTTGTCCCCCTTACAATCATATATACATGAAAATTGAAGCTTCCAGACTCAGGATTTAAATAACTTGGTTGAGATCAGAAACTCCTGCCTTTCAGTATTTACACACAGCTCTTTAACTTGCTTTGTTAAGAAAAGTGACTGCAATTGTTCTTAAAAGACACTACATGCTTGAAATGCCTTGCAGATTGCCAGCAGGATCTAGCTGTCTGTTTTCAGATGCACTGATTGCATACATACTGGAGTGTTGCATTCTGCCAAATAATCTCAAACCTTATACAGCTGAATTTTAACATAAAAAAATAATATTTTTTCCCTTGAGATAATGTCATCAAATGCCATCTGTGCTGGTTGCAATTCCAGTCATAAATCCTTGTTGCATTTATCAGAGATTTGTTTTTCTAAATAGGTAATTTTCATCTCAGATTCAGACACACACTAATTTCTTTGCTTCTTTCTTGCTGAGAAGATTGATATAACAGTCTCTCATTGAAAAAGTTTGGCATTTGCCCAAAACAAAATAGGATCATCTCCTTGTATGGGATTAGTTTGCTTAATAGGTCTAGAACTTAGAATCATTAAAGGAAATAATAAAAAAAAAAATTCCCTTAATGTAACAGAAACTATTAAAAGGCCTGCGGGAGGTAACACGACAATGTTCACAATGAAATTAATATTAATACTATTAAAACTCTGAGGGAAAAATCATCATGCAGGTAGAAAAAAATAGAGACATGGATATATATATAGAATGGAAGGAACATGACAACAATATTAAGTTTGAGCATAATCTTGGTTTTTTTCCAACTTCTGTTGAAGGTACTACGTTAGATTGGTGGTTCTGGATGACAGAAAATATATATGGGTTAACTGCCATATGACAAATTTCATACATAATTTTGTTGTAACCGAGGTAGAGACATCTCAGGAGAAACTGGTACATTATTAAGATAAACAGTAAAAAGCAATTTTTCTCCCCAAATATTTTAGAACATAACAAAGGAAATGTGTATTCAAAACAATCACTTATTTAACCTATATTTTGTCTATTAATCTCCGAGAAGGATATGAGAGACATTGTGGAAAGCCTTGCTAAAGTCAGGATAAACAACACTGCACCTTCCTCCTCATAGAATCAGTACTAGGTCTGCATGGCTGGTTTTTGGTAGTAGAGGGGGCTAGAGGGGTGACTTCTGTGAGAAGCTGCTGGAAGCTTCCTCCATGTCTGGCAGAGATAATCCCTGGTGGGTCCAAAGATGGACATACTGCTGGTCAAGGGGCCAATTAGAGATGATGGTAATGCCTCTGTGATAATAGATTTAAGAAGAAAGAAAAAAAAAAAAAAAAGTTATTTTGCAGTTGCAGTTGTGGCCAGAGAAGAGTGGAATGAGAAACTGTGAGAGGAGCAACTCTTCACACACCAAGGTCAGTGGAGGAGAGGGAGGGGGTGCTCCAGACACCAGAGCTGAGATTCTCTGGCAGCCCTTGGTGCAGACCATGGTGAAGCAGCTGTGACCCTGCAGCACAGGGGGACCCATGGGGATGCAGGGATCCACCCTCAGCCTGTGGAAAGCACCATGCTGGAGCAGATGGATGTCTGAGAGGAGGCTCTGACCCCACAGGAAGCCCATGGAGAGTGGACTTCACTCTGGAGCAGCCTGTCCTTGAAGGACTGCACCCCACGGAAGAGTGGCCCACACAGCAGCAGTTTGAGGGGTTCTGTAGCACATAGGATGGACTCCCATTGCAGCAGCTGGCAGGGAACTGTTGCTCTTATGCTGGAGACACTCACAGTGAACTGTGTCCCATGGGAGGGACCCCACAGAGCAGTAGAGGAGCTATTGCTCTCCCTGAGCCCTGGAGAAACCATGGGCAATGAACTGACCATAACCCCCTTCCCTGTCTCCTTGTACCTCTGGGGTAGGAGGTAGAGCTGGGATGCTATAGTTTGCAGTAAATGATCCTTGAAAGTCAGACAGATTTCCAGGGTCATCTCACATGGGATTATTGGAAGTAGAGTCCTGAATGGGGCAAATTATATTCCCCTTAAATCCAGCACTGTGATCCTTAAATTTGTTGGTTTTATCCCTAAAATCCAGTATTTTACAGTCACTGCAGCCAAGACGGCTCCCAGATTTCACATCTAAGGACAGTTCTTCCTTGTTTGTAAGTAGCAGCTCCAGCAGAGTATTTTGTATTTTTTGCTCCTTGGTCATCCATGTCAGGAAGTTATCAACAGCACTCCTGGAGCATAAAATTAATTCAATCTTCTTTCTGAATGAATTTTGTCTTGTAGTCGATTTTGAGCAGCAATGAAATTTCATTTTGCTTCAACACTTATAACTGTGGATTCTCGGAGAAGGGATTCAGTTCAAGATAAGGACAGCAACTGAGCTTGTTGCCTGTACTTTAGGTATCTAACTTGGGAATAAGCTGTATATAATAAGGGAATGCATTGTTTTTTTATGTATGATTTAATGTATGAAGAATGTTTTCTTGGGCTATGATCATACATAGAATATGGGAAGATTTTCATATGTAAGAATCTAGATCTAGATGTCCTAATTTCAAACTAATGTCAGACAAGATATGAACTCCTACTATGTCTTTTTCCTCAACTGACATTACACAGGATCCTAGTTTATATTTTAGATCTTCTGTTAAATACAGCTAGGGAAAAAATCAAACAAACAAAGCTAAACAAAACTCAAAAAGAAACCCACAACAAAATAAAAAAAAAAATCAAGTTTAAAAGTAATGAAAAAAACAGATACATTTAAGTGTTTTAAAGGACAGAAAAACCTTTACATTAGAAAACTAACTTAAAGATTTAATGAAATGAATTCATTCCTTAAGTAAGAGTTCTAAAATCAGATAGGAAAGAATGAAGATAATTCTGATTAAGCAATAAAACCAAATAAAAATGTGACAAAAGAAGAAATACAGAAAACCTAAATAATTTTTTGGTGTGTAAATCATGCACAGAAAAACATGGCAACACTTTCCTAGATGTAGCAGAAAAACTGGAAAAAGTAATGATCATAAGAGTCATGAAAAATGATGTACAAGAAGTCTTCGAGGTCACCTGCATGCAGACTTCCAGTACCTAAAGGGAGCCTGAAAGAAAGCCAGAGGGATGTTTTGCAAGTGTAAATAAAGAATCTGGATCCATGTGAAAATACTGTAAGATCAGAATATAGCACGAGTTTGGCAAAGTGCAGAACAAGCAGGGAACAACAGTACACTGAAAATCAAGAACTGTGAAAAAAATAATGAATTATTCATTACAAACATCACACAGCATAGCAAAAGTTACCATTTTTTTCCCCATTACTGCACATGATTTGAACTTTTTGAAAGCTAGACTCCAAATTAGACAGCTGTTCATAACATGTGGAGAGGGAACAAGTGGTTCCAGTAGGGATCTCATGAAAACTCTCGATGCTTCTTTCTGAAGTAATGAACACTTACTTCATTGCAGAGGAAAAAGCATTACCTCATTGCATGAACAGCAAAGAGACAGGTACATATTATCAATTTCACTGTCCTGGTGAAAGGAAAAGCCTTGAGAAGACATGAAAGAAAGTCCTTATTATATTAAAGGGTATGTGTTTATGCAGACTTATGTGGCTGAGTATATGCAGATTTGTTGCATCTGTATGCAGACAGCTCTTCAGATTCTTAAACAGGAAACAAAAAAGTTGTAAGTTGGATGGTTTACAGTGTAAGTTTTCTTTGTTCAGTTTTCTTTGCATGAGAGGCTGAGGAGAACAGAGAAATTGAGACTAAATATATTGCCTATTATTTTCTTCTCCATAATAATCCTTTTTTCTCTGTCTCATTATGCTGCTTTAGCTTTATTTTGGATTCTTTATGTGCATTTATTATGATAAATTCTCTGTCATTTTGTTCTACTGTTTGTCAATTTAACCCTCAATCTGTGCAATCATTTTTCAGATTAAAGCTGTATTTTAACCTACATTTCAGATTTATTGGAACTGAGACATTTTAGCATGAATTATGCCTAAATAATATATAGATAGATATTGTATGCACATAAAATCTGCTGTCGCTTTCAAATCAAGGTGGAAGACAGTTATTGAGAGATAATTGTTTCTATTTATGGGAAATGGGTTCTCATTAAAAATAAAGGTTAAGTGGAGAAGTTAGTTCTTTCATGGGAATGAAATTTACATTTCTTTTTAAAGTGATAGTTTTCAATAGCAACAAAATCTAAATTCAAATTTGCTATATAATAGACCTCCTTCCTTATTAAACTTTTTTTGTACTTAATAAACAAACTTCTTAAAGTTTATTTCTGTTCATGCTTGGTTTCCTTCGTAAAGCAAATATTTCTGGAACCTTAGAAGAAAATCCTTTTGAAGAAATTCCTTTCAGCCATTTCATAATTATAAAATTATGAAATATATATTCCCAGATAAATGCTAAATTCTGAATACCAATTTCGTGGTGGAGTAGGTCATTGAAAACTTTTTAACTTCCAGTTAGGATGTGTAAATACTCCAAGGGTCAAAATAAAATAATCTAAAGGCCCCACAAATATGTGAAAAAATTAAAGAAGGGATCTTTCCCCAGTAAACATGTCCTAAATTATTTTTTCCTTCAGCTCAGACCTTGAGGTAAAAATTACGATAGTCAGATACTTCTATAAATAAAAGGATTAAAATAGAAGTTGTAATGAGTCCATAATTTTGTGACAGTGCCACTACTGAAAAAAAAGTCTCTATTTCCTCAATGGCAGAGCAAATTCAGATCTACCTGAAAGAGAACGGTAGCCATGCAGAATGACAGGCTAGATATTAAACAAAACAAAACAAACAAACAACCAAACAAAAAAAACCAACAAAACCAATAACATTCTGGGTAAAACTTAGTATCACTAAAGTTGCTAACTTTAAATTGGAATATTCTTGAAAGAAATAACACATAAAGTTCTTGATATAAATATTCAGAAGGAAGCATTTTTACGACTATTAACTTGGCAACTGCTAAAAGGGAAGTGTCTGGTCTAATGCTTTTTCTGGCTTAAATATAATTGTAAGCTGATGTTATATTTGAGATACTTTTTTTGGATGATAATTTCAAATTGTGTGTTCTGAATCAAACTGAGGTCAAATTTGCAGAGACAGTAGCTAAGGAGATAATCTTCATGCAGTTCCAAATATCAGTTTCTATATTCACAATTCTTGATACATGGAATATAGAAGCTCTTTAAAGAACTACAATATGGTAAGAAATAACCATTGATGAAAAAGTCCTCTGGTAAAACACATTCTTTTGCTGAAGCTCTTGTTTTGAAAGTTCTAGGAAAACTACAAATATAAGCACTGTATTGAAGAAAGTTAATGATAAAAGAAAGTTAAAGATAAGTCTTGAAGAGAGTTAATGATTAAACATTCCAATTTTCCATTTTTTAGGTATTAAAGGAGTACTTGTTTTTCATTATGTGGCTCTGATATATTTTGCTTTTCTCTAGATATCTCTTGATGAAACATTCTGTTTGGATGTGTCTACATTTTTATTTACCTTTTTAAGAAATAGAAAAAATTAAATGGCTAAAAATAAATCTGTGACTAATGGCTTACAAATTTATGACAGCAGGTAGTTTAAGATAATTGTGCAAAAGTAACTGAGGTAAGAAAGAATAAAACTCTCCAAACTACAGCAAAAACAGTATGAGATCTACCTAGAGAGCAAATCTTCTAAACCCAGCAATTCATTCTCTTCTATCTTTTTCAACGCATGTGTTCCCTTCAAAACAATTCCACCCAAGAGAGATACAATTGCTGGTTTAATTACAACTCACAAAAGAGAAAGCAACAGATGTATAAACATATTTTAAGTATTTATTAAATATCTGCTGAATTGTTATAGTCCTGTTGGCTCATTAGTAAAATCTCCATGGATTAACTACTGATTCCCAACACCTTCATCTACAAAGACATAGGGAAGATTTGCATTCTCACCTTATGTACACTCATTATAATTTCTTTTATACGTTGCTAATTATAAGACCTTGCATTTCTTTGCTCTTTTCTTCTTGTTAAAGTCTCACAGAATTGCTTTCTATAAAAGATCTATAAAAGGATCTATAAAAGGATCTATAAAAGAATCCACTGAATAAATATACCAAACTATTATGTTCTTTTTCAAACTGATCAAGGTTAAGAAGCATCGACTAACAAATAAAGCAAAAACAAAGAAAAAAGTGGTTGAGTGAGCAGGAAAAAAAAGTCTCAGGTCTTGGAAGATTAAGACTATGAGGATTTTTCTTATAATGGCAAGGATAATTGTGATCCCACAATTAAAAGCACAGAGGTTTAGAATTTCCTGGAAGAATATTTTTCTTTTGTATCATATCTCTGAATATAATTCAAGATTGATAAACATTTAGACATGATGATTTCTTAATATGTATAATCAGGAATAACTGCCATATATTTTGCATAATAATATGTAAACTTTTCAGAGGACACATTGCAAATTTTTCCTTTCTGGATCCATGAGGGTTTCTGTTAAAAGTGCATGACCTTCTGAAGAGGAAGATGGAGCTTTTTTCCCATTTATTTTCCCCACCATTCCACAGAATGATCCAAGGTATAAAAAGAATTTAATCCAGGTTATAATGATCTCTCACAGTGCTTCACATCAAGAGAAATTAGTAGCTTCCTCCCTTAGCTTTCACCCAAATGCCACAGCTATCCAATATTCCTTTTGTTTTCCTCTACTGTTTAACCATTCTGTAGGTTAGTAGTACTTGAACCATAATTTAAGGACATGTCTATCCTGAATAATATTGTAAGCAGGAATGACTGAGATAAATTGAACAGAGAAGGATATTCACTGTGTTAAGCAGCAACTACACCAAGATTCTTTTGTATTTGAATTTTTCATTTATGAGATAAAATAAAAAATTCATATTAAGTATACATACTGGGCATGAGTCAGTTTCCTAGATATAAGAATTCAATTTAATTTAGGTGCTGGAAAATTATTCTTTCTGGTCTTCATTTGCTGCTGAAGACTGAAAATATCTTTTGGTCACCTGAGTTCGATGCAGATGGCTAATATAGGGCAAGGACACTTCAAATGGTATTAGTTGGCTTTATCTGAGTAAAAGAAACAAGTCTCAAGGGTGGGATCACTTTTGAGATTAGCATTACTACACTTAAGGTTTTATATATAGATATTTACATGTGCTTGATAGTCTAAACTTCACTGGAAATCTAATCTGTACAGGTGATGTAGAGTAGAGAGAAATACAGATGGCCAGGCTCCAGTTTTCTGCCCAAAGGTGACTGGAAACTTCCTCTAGGCTGCATATCTCTGGCAACCAATTTTCAATTTTTTTCTATTTTTATTTTGGTTTGAGGTACTTTTCTTATAAGTAGATGCACAAGTATGTTGTTTCAACAGAGAATTAAGGTAGCAGAAGTAGCATTTTTAAAGCCTATGGGGAAAATATCAAGGTAGTTACATTTCTGTAATGCACAGGAACTGTCAGAAGACAACATGTAGAGGAAGTTGTGATGGGTCATAAAAACAGTTTTATACCTAATCCATGCTTTTCAGAATAAAGTGGAATTATGAATTACAATTCCCAGGCTCACCAACTAAGCTATTTTGTTGATCTCATTCAAGGATGGAGATATATAGGATGCAGTATGTTTTTATGAAAAAATTATTCATTTCATGGTAGCTGGATATTTCTGTCCTTCATTGCTTGCCTGAACTCCTTCTTGAGGACTTTCCTGAGGGCTCCATGAAGCTTCCAGCAGTGGATTGAAAGTGAATATCTGAGGCTGTTACGCCTCCCACATTTCAGTGTGCTTACACTGAGCATACAATGGGCTGAAAACCGCTGCAGGTTTGGAACTGATTCAGGAGTGATCAGACTAGTTTTATCTTAGACATAATAACACTGTCTAATAAAAGGTAGTGTATAATTTGGTTTAAAACCAGCCAGCAACCCAGCACCACACAGCCAGTTGCTCAATCCCTCACCAGTAGGATCAGGGAGAGAACTGGAATGGTAAAAGCTAGAAAAACATGTGGGTTGATATAAAGACACTAAATAAGGAAAGCAAAAGCAACAAACACAAGGAAAGAAAACCAAGGAATGCATTCATTGCTTCCTACAATCAGGCAGGTGTTCAGCCATCTCCAGGAGAGCAGGGCCCTATCAAACATAGGAGTGACCTGAGAAGACAAAAACCACTCCAGATTTTATCTCCTCCCTCCTTCTTCCCCCAAATTTATACACTAAGCATGATGTCATATGGTCTGGAATATCCTTTTGGTCAGTTGGACTCAGCTGTCCCAGCTGTGTTCCCTCCTAAATCCTGGTGCCTCCCCAGCCATCGATGAGATGGGGTGAGAAGCAGAAAAGGCCTTGACTGAAAATCTGAAAAGCACTGCTCAGCAATAACAAAAGCATGTTTGTGCTGTCAACATTATTTCCAGCAGAAATCCAAAACACAGACCCATATTACTTACTGTGGAGAATACTAACTTTAACCCAGCCAAAATCAGTACCAGCACAAAAACAGACATATATTTATAGGAAAATAAAAGAAGCCTAGGTCCTACTCCAGGTATCAGACTGTGGTGGGTTGATCCTGGCTGGATGATAGGTGTCCACCAAAGTCGCTCTGTCATGCCCCTTCTCAGCTGGAAAGTAGAGAGAAGATATTATGAAAAGACTGAGATAAGGACAGGGGGAGCTCATTCATCAGTTATCACCATAGGCAAAGCAGACTTGAACTGGGAAAATTAATTTAATTTTCTACCAATCAAATCAGAGTAGACTAAGACAAAATAAAAGCAAATTTTTAAATATCTTCCCTGCACCCACTCTTCTTCTTGGATTCCACTCATGATTTCTCATTGGCACAGGGGAAACGGAGTGGGGGCTGCAGTCAGCTCATCTCATGTTGTCTCTGCCTCTCCTTCCTCCTCATAGTGTTCCTCTGCTCCATTGTCGGGTCCTCACACAGGTTGCAGATCTTCATGAACTGCTTCAGTGTGAATCCCTTACATGGAGCACAGTCTTTCAGAAACAAATTGCTCCACCATGGGTCCTGTGGGGTCACAAGTCCTGCCGCTAAAACTGCTCCATCCTGGGCTCCTCTCCTCCACAGGGTCACTGTTCTTACCAGCTGCCTGCTTGAGCACGGGCTTCCCATGAGGTCATGGTCCCTTCCAGGCATCTACCTGCTCCAGCAGGGAGTCTTCTGCAGGTTGGAGAGGAATCTGTGTGCCTGGAGCATCCTCTCCCCTTTCTTCACTGACCTTGATGTCTGCAAGGCTGTTTCTCCCACATATTCTCGCTCCACTTTGGCTCCTGCTTTGCAGCAATTAGTTTTCCCCTTCTTTAGCAGGCTATCACAGAGGCACTGCCACAGTCACTGATGGCCTTAGCTTTGCCCGGAAGTGGGTCTGTCTTGGCTTGGATAGTATTGGCTGTA
Organism: Cinnycerthia olivascens; assembly: GCA_035048155.1. NCBI lineage: Eukaryota > Metazoa > Chordata > Aves > Passeriformes > Certhiidae > Cinnycerthia > Cinnycerthia olivascens. Next base: position 7,533,285 of record JAWWMU010000054.1, on the reverse strand, counting down.
CTGAACACAGTGAAAACTTCTGGTCTCTTCATGGAAGTCACCCCAGTAGCTGAATGGCTGCTAAAATCCTGGATTGGCAACACTATATACAGACTTGTACTGGATCACATTTCTTTGGTGTGTCAGCATAAACTCTACCGGACTGAAATTTTGCAGTCATACCTAAAGACCACATTGGTACCTTGTAGTCTGCAATACTCCTATATATTGATTAGTTTGTGTGTCAAATAGGATTGTAGGGGGTTTCTGTATAGGTAGATGATCAGTAAGACAATATAACTTCTGAGGAAGCAGCTTTTCCAACTACTAAAAAATCACCAAGCCATCACTTTTTTTTTTCTAAAACAAGTGCTCTCAGTATTCCAGAATTAACACTTTCATAGAATTCAGAATCTTTCCCTTTGAGAGGGATATGCTGCCAAAGCGTATCCAGCAAAATATATGCTGCCAAGGCATTCCAGTTATCTCTATCGGGTAAAACATTTCATTGTGCTTCATTACTGAAGTTCAGAGCTCATAGCAGCAATGTGGGTGCTCTGATAGACAGTGCAGGACACTGGTCCCCAGCTGCTATGACTAGTGAAATGCTCAGCTTGACTAGGTGTGAGGGACTAAGTAATTAAAAATGGCCAATTTCCTTTGGCTTGGTAAATTAAATTAATCTGGGAAGAAATTCAGGGTTGCAAATACACTTTTATCACAACACATTTTTGCCATCCACTGCATGGGATGATACATCATTTTTTCATCAATATTCAGCAAAATTGGCAGAAACCTCCCAGTCATTTTTTTGCCAGAATTACTGATTCATTTTCTGCAAAGCAGCAATCCCAGATCTGTTGTTTACTACAGGAATTGCTTTGGGGAATAATTTTAATAATGGCATGACTTGTGGCTAGGGGACTAATATAACTAGATAGGCAGAAAAAAAAATTGTACTCAAAAGTCCAAAACAATTGTGACTAACGAATGGTAAATGTAAGCAAAAAATGGGCCTGATCCTCCTTTGTTTGGTATGTGGCAATGAAAGCACAAAAATTCTTCCCAGACTGGCATGTTTTAGATTTCCAGAGGTTAGAAAATGCACAAAACAAGAAAGGACTATAGAATATTGCCTTCTAACATGGAGAAGTGGAGAGTGCGTCCTAATTTGAATGAATGACTATTGCATTTTGACAAAAAAATGCTTGAGGATGAAAAATTTGGAAAAATAAATTTTAAAAGACTTCAAAATAAGTATCCTTAATAATTGTGTCTTTTTTGTTGTTGTTGTTGCTGTTTTTTTTCAAACAGATGTTTTATATTAAGTTTGCAATGAAATCTTCCAAAGAACTCAGATGACAATTTGGATATGAAACAATCTTTCGAACAAGTCAAAGCCGCCACAGCACAGCCAAATGCCTTTTTGTTCCATCAATGTTCACTGTGGAAAAATCAGGGAGGTTCTTTCACTGGAACTCTTTTTTATTGGAGACTCAGCAGTTGTGCCTGAAATTGGCTGTAAAAGTGGTTATGAAGCAGACTGACAAAATAAGCAGTAACAAATTGCAAGGACTACATGGCATTCACTCAAGTGTTCTAAGATAACTCAAGGATGAAATAGCTAAATTACTAATGGTAGAGTGTAACTTCTCTGTTCAAAACTGCTGTTGCACCTTGGGACTGGGAAATGATAAATGTGATGCCAGAGGAGATCTAAAAAATTCTCTTTGTTGGGTTGTGACAGCTAGGTGACCAACAAGCCTCTCTTCACTTCTCCTTCCCAAGAGAACAGGGGGATAAAATACAAGTAAACATTTGTGGGTTGAGATAAGTGTAGGGAGATCACTCAAAAATTATCTCCATGAGCAAAACAGACTTGATGAATTTAATCTGGCTTATTACTAATTAAACAGGCTAGGATAAAGAGATAGATATTTTCACTCCTCTCACTCCCAGTTGCTGCACAGCATCTTTACCCTTTCTTCCACGGGTCATCACAGAGGCACAGAGGCAACATCACTGCTAAGCTTGGCTTTGGCCAGAGATGTGACTGGAGCTGGCTGGAACTGACTCTGTCCAGCATGAGGGCAGCTTCGGGTATTTTCTCACAGTAGCCAGCACCTGGGCACACACATTAATTACACTTAATTACACAAACAAATAAATAATTAGAAAGAGGAGGCAAAAGTGAGCAGCCTTCTCTTGCAGAGCATTGAGATTGTCATAGATTTGTGTCGGCAGAATATTTTCTTACACTCATTTGCAAATAACCTAAGAAAAGAGATCAATAGTCAAGTGATAAAGTCTTTCTGAGTATGAAGTCATCCAGTGCAGGGTGGGCAGAGTTCAGCTTTGAAAACTTTGATGAAGTCAGTAAGAATTTGAATGACAATGTTAAAAAAAACTGTCAGATGCAATATAATGATTATAAATGTAAAGTAATCTATGTGATGAAGCCAATAAAGAGCACTGAGTTGACCATATTACCCAGGGGAAAATTTTTGTTTTGTGACAGTCATTTCTAATGCTCAGCAAATGTGAAAAGAAATCAGTTGTCAGAAAGTAATAAAGAAATACAGAATGAAACAGAAAATGTCATTATTCCATAATATTACTTCATGTTTCTCATATGTTTTGAATACTATACAACTTTTGTCCCTGCACCTCAAAACAACACAGTAGAATTGGAAGAAGTTCAGAAGGGAGAAAAGCCTCTGATTAAAAATGTGTAAGCATTTCCATACAACTAATGATTTAACAAGGCAGAAACGAACAGGAACTTATATGGAGGAAATGAGGTAGTGGATTTAATAAGCATCCACAAAATCACGAATGCCATAGACAGTTTAGTAGAGATCAATGACTTCTGTTTTCTTCCTATCTACTATCAAATAAAGCTAATGGGAATTATGTTCAGAATAAAAACTGAGCTTTAAGGTTTTCTGGGGTTTTCTCCTTCCATGTAATGTATAGTGGAAAAACGAAACTCTTTGTCAAAGAATGCTGTAGACTGTAAAAATTTAAGTAGATCCAAAGATTTATTAGATAATTCTAAGAAAGAAAAGTTTATTAAGCATTACTAAATAGGCAGAGCACATCTGATTCAAAATATTTCCTGAATTGAAAAAAAAAAACTAAATAACAAAAGGCAGTGAAATAATTCAGGAAATTTCATATATTCTTACTCCATCCTTCCTTCTGCAGTGTCTGCTTATTCCTGCTGCTAGGAAAAAGTTATTGGTTGTGTGCTTTTGATCTGACTTAATGCCATCAGTGTCATAATATTTCATTTAATTTTTTTTCCAAGGTTAAGCATACCTTGATTTGGTCAATATCCCATTCTTGCAATTAGATGTGTGTAGTGTGTAAAGTCTGCACAATGCTCCCTGAGGAGGGAAGGTGGAGAGGGAGGTGCTGATCTCCCTGGTATCCGATGACAGGATGTGGGCCAATGGTTTAAAACTTCATCAGGGGACATTCAGATGTGACAATAAGAAATATTTCTTTATTGACTGGGTGGTCAAAAATTGTAACAGGCTTGCTAGGGAGGTGATTGATACTCCAGGCTTCTCAGTGTTTGAGAGGCATTTGGGCAATGGCCTTAAAACATGCTCTAACTATTGGTCAGCCCTGGTCAAAGAGCTGGAGTAGATGAACCCTTCCATTCTTGGTGAACTATTCTTATTTATTTGATAGTAAACTTAGCAGAAGTGTTTTCATTTATAAAAACTGTAAAATACTTACCATCTATTTAATTGGCATTTATGCAAAAAAAAGATCCCTATGTCTAATGTGGGGAACATTTCAGTATCATTTTAAAAAGCAACAACAATAATTAATTTCACACCCATCCAACCCTCATGTGATTTCGAGGTCTCAGAAAAAAAAAGAAGCACAAAACAATGACAGTTCAATAGTGAGTGCACTCCCACTTCTAGTTAGAGAAAAAAAAAAAAATTAGAATGTAGTGGCTACATCTCAATTTAACTAAAGTATTCTTAACTGCAAATATTAAAACTATTAATGAAATTCATAAAAATACCCCATAATTTTCTTCAGCTTCTGGTACTATACGTAACACACAAACAAGCTTTCCTAAATTTTTTATGTGTGTCTTAGAGCTTCTTGGAAGAATGGCTGAAGAATTACCTCAACTTCTTACAGAAATCAAAGTAGCTAAATCTAAGCATCATGAGATAGATTCTAATAGTAGGTATATTAGGATAAATCTAGACTAGTCACCTTGATTTTTTTCAGTATTGTACCTCTAAATCTGCCTCAGCATGTTAATTTTCTTTTGAAGAAGAGGAAAAAAAAAAGTGATAAAATCATCTTGCTCTTTCTGCTCTTTTCTCATTAAAACTAGTCTGAGTATCTTCTGTCTCTTCCATTAGAGTTAGACATAATCATACTCAAAATACCAACATATTCATAACTGTTCAGTTTCTGTAGTGTTCTTCACTCTGTGGGAAGTAAGATTACTTTATCAGCAGGAGGTTTTCTGCTAAATCCATTGAAAAAGTTGATATCCTTGAGGAATCTTTTATATAATTATACAGAAGAATCAACAGAGGCAAGTGTCAGCAGAGCCAATGGCATTATATAGGGTTACAAATAGAACATGGGTCATACTGGAAGAGTTGTCAGTCTCAAGGAGTGCTGAAAAAGTTGAATGTTTTAGTTAAAGAATTTTATTTGTATTTCAGACATCCTCTTGATTAATTTTTTAAGTTTTCCTCTTGATTAGTTTAGAGACAAATTATATGCAACTTTTATGCAGCTAGGTAACCTACTTGGCCATCTTTTGATTTGCATTCTATAAATAAAGGATATATTCATATTAATATATATACACATATATAAATTGATAATATATATGCATTATATACATTATATATATATAATATATATACATTTATATCAATATAAAGAATATATTTTATTCTATTTTCCAGTCCTATACCTTTTCCCCAGTGATTCTTATGATGAAAACAAATCCCATCACCTCTTATGAGCCTTGCACATAATCCTTATTTTAGTCTAGGCATTCTTTTCAGAAAGTTATTCCTCGATTCTATGTTAAAATGCACCCAACCTCAACAAAGTTTTCTAAATAAGCAGACTGGTTTAGATTTTAGCAGATATACCTTGCTGTGGTAAGTGGAGCTTATTATTAGTGTTAGAGAGATTAAAGCAAATCCATCACCCTCTGTCTGTGACCAGTGTTCAGCATTGCTCAGTTTAGGGTTTCAGTAAGATGAATGTTAAAAAAATCCTGAAAACACTGAGTAGAATTCTGATGTTTTGGATCAGTTTTGTTTTTTAAGTAACAAAGTGCCAATTTCAAGCTATGTCAATTCTTATTAATGTAAAGAAAACAATATCACTACAGTTTTTAATAGAAACCATAATACAAGTAAATCTATTCTAAATATTCACTAGAAAACAAAGTATATGTCTTTATCAAATCTATATTTTTGCTAGGTTTCAGATAGCTTTCTTTTTCAAAAAAAAATTTGTCTAAGAAAAGACACATATTTGATAAAAACAGTGTTAATGAGAAAAGAAGGTGTTAAACCAGGTTTTTCTCAGTCATTATTTGACAAAAATGTTTTCTTATGTGAATATACAAACATAACAATAACGTTTTCTGAAGAAACAAAATGTATTGGGTAAAGCCCAAATTTTATTTGAGGCTTAAATTATGCTTTGACCCAAATTCTAAAGAAGCATCCATATAGATCTCTTAAAAAAAAATTTAAAATAAATCAAATACTATTAATAACATTTTATATCCTTTTGAACGCCAGCTTTTTTTAAACTAACTTTATTTTTTGCCATCTTTAAATAGATTCATTTAAAGCCCTGGATTCCTACCAAATAACAATATCTTTCATATTTTCAAAGTCCTTTGTAGGACATGAAATGTCTGGCTTCTGTTAAGTGTTAACCGTAGACATTAAAGAAGATAGAATGTAGAGTAAAATAAGTCATAAATAAAAAAAAAAAATCTTACATATAGATTATATATTATGGATTGTGGAGTGTAGATTTTCGATTATGCATTGATCTGGACCAGTTTTTTAAAATTAAATACAGTAATAATTTTGTAAATATGTGTCTCAACCATAAGAAGAAACAAAACTTATAGACCAAAACGAACAAATGGACAAAGCTAGACTTCTGGTAACACTGCAGAAAGATAATAATTGTGGCTAAAAATTTAGGACTTATTCTATAACCACTCAATATACAGAGCTCAAGTAATCTCATTTATTTAATTAAACAAAAAGATAGTTGGACTTTATTATCTGAAATACAACTGAAAACAGAAAATAATAAAAGTAATTGTCAATATGAAAGAAACCAACATCCTTCTGGAAGACCAGATTTTAACATCTGATTTCTAATTTTATGGTTTTTACCTTTTGTTTTTCAGCTTCCTTACCAAATTTTCTCATTTTGCTGTATGCTGTTAATGGCTTACTGGATGGTTAGTCCACAGTAAAACAAACTAAATTAAAATGAAAAAGTCAAGAGGAAAAGATCTTCTATTTTATTCTAGGGGTGGTCACTTGATAGGAATAGAATATTAATTTAATATTCTTCAGTACACATTCTAAAAATTTATACTGTGGGGGTCTAATTTTGTATACTCCCAGAATTTAAAAAAAATGGAAGTATGATAGATTTTTTTTAATGTGGGTCTATTAGTTTGGATATTCACTTTTCCCTTTACTTAATCAAGCAGGAAGTTATTGCATGCTGCAGTTACTGTCTTTGGTGATGAGCAGTCTCTGCCACCAATAACATCCTCTGAACATGGACAGGTATGAGAGGGCTGCAAGGCAGGAAGGGTACTCGAGCTGTTTGGCTACTGCCTAATTTCCTTTTAAAATAAGATGATTTAAAGAAAACAAAGGATCATACAGTACTTTTTAAACTTTAACAATCAAGTCCCAATGTAGGGAAAGCTCACATATATAGCAGATTATATTGTATAGTAATGTATAGGAGTTCCCACCTCAGAGGATATGGACACTGCAAACAGACTTTTTGTATAATTTTCCTTTTTCATTTTCCCAAATAAGTTTTGTTAAACTTTTTTTAATCTTAAAGTATCACACAAACTTTTTTTCAGGGAAGTTAATTATTACCTGCCACATTGGATGGCTTATAATTATGTTATTTAAAGCTCATTACATGTAGAAACCTGAAAGAAAAACAGCTCCTCCTTCATGCATATTTGAAAGAGACTACTAGTTTTTATCTGTTTGATAACAAACTCATTTCTACTTCCTACTTTATAAAGCAATATAATCTAATTATAATCGAATTACAGAATATTGCAGAGCCTAGATGCAAATATAAAATGTCATTGAGCATTATTTGTGTATCCTTGATCATTTAGATGTTGCCAGAAATACTTTGTGGCATTCCAGAGGCATTGCTGGGACACAATATTTTGCAGATTATCCTGACACTAATGTAAATCTGAAGCCAGAAGATGGTGGCCACTGACTACTCCTGTGAATCTGAGCTGTTTTACCTAGGTGAGAGATGAGGCCTTGGTGTGTGATATTAGATATTCTAAACAGCTTTGCCACCATGTAGAGTTGTTTTTGATAGTATATATACACCAAATCAAACCAAATAGGCAAGTCAGGTAAGTTTTGAACCATGTCATTTAAGAAATGAAGAGTTCTCAAACAAACAGAATATAACTTATTGGGGATTTTAATTTTCCTGTGCTATTGTTGGAAGATTTCCTAGTAATACTGTCCCAAGTAAAACAACACTATATTATTCACAGTTTTGGATTATTAAATTGCTTTGCCATGTGTTCATGGTATCCACAGCTTGATTCATTTCTGCAATTTGTTAAGGACCTTGAAGCATGATCCCTCTCTTCCTCCTTTCTTTTAAAAGATTAAATTTGTTCTCAAAAAGCAGCTGGTGAATTATCAATAATTTTCATGTGCTTGAAAGTGATTGAATCAACATAATCACATGCTACAAATGAACAGGTGCTGGAAACATGGCTTCAGACACTTCAGAAAAAGATCAAGCCAGGCTGAATAAGCTCAGTTACAAAAGGTAACCTTTCTGGCATTCCATCAGTTTTAAAATACTAAGCCATTCTGAAAATTATTTTATTCAAAGCGTAAAGAATTGGTTATCATAAATCAAGTTCCGGGTAAATCTTCCTTTATCATGCAGCATTCACAGAATACTGATAGTTTTATTCCAGTTTTTCACAGTCCTGAGAAACACTGAGAGAAAATTCAGAGGAGGTAATGGTGGCTTATGAAGGCATTTCTTGAAAAGTTTGCTATACTCTATGTGTTTGTTTTAAAATCTAGCAGTATTATGAATATTAAAATAATTTAACAAGAGTATCCAAAGCTGTAACTGGAACTTCTTATTTACTCTAATTTTTTAACACTGAGGTTACAAGATAACCTTGGTTTCTCTTCCTTAAAAGCAACTTTCATTGTTTCTCTGTAAATAAAAACTCACTTATTGGAGCAGCAGTTGTCAAGAGTATGAGACTGGTAGGACATGTTATCATTCCAATACAGAAAAGGACTGTTAAATTGACCTTTTATCGACAATATTAAGATTCTTACATAATACATTTACAAAGCAACTAAAACTTAGAGAAAACAGTGAAGGTAAAATGTATTTATCTCAGTCTATGAACAAAGCTGTATATAAACTTTGTCCCTTGAAGCAACGTGACGAATAAGATAAATAAACAGATGCTTTACACAGGCTGTCTGAGACATGCTTTAAACATTGCTGCGTTTATGGTGATTGTTATCTCTAATGAGCCAGTAAAAGGACTTTTTCAACTATTCTAATCAGTTCTCATTTCCTAGTCAAGTCAGTCCAAAACTACATTTTTTTTTCATTCTGGCCTCATATAAGGGCACTTATCTATGCCTTCCAGTGTGTGAAATCAACTAGTATGTAACAGATATTGTCATATACTATTTTTTATTGAACACAGTGAAGATATATATAAATAATAAATATATTTAGTTCTGTTCATTCTATTACTTCTTACATAAATTATAGCTCTGATTTGCGCTGTGATTTCTATCACCTAAAAATCATGATCTTGATTTATTTTATTTCTTTATCTGTACACATTTCCATTTAAATTCCATAGCTGTACATCCTATCTTAAATTCAGGTTCAAGTGAAGATAAGTCATTTATATTCACCACAAAACTATTCTCATTTCCCATAAATTGCACCTTTGAAAAATTTGGTTGTTCTCTGAAATCTGAATTTGACAGTGCAGAAGTAACATGACCTGATCTAAGTCACAGTAAGAGTAAGACACATGTTTCTACAGGACCAGGACACTGTTCACGATCCTGTGTCATACACAAAACAGCACAATGCCATTGACTTCATCAAGGAACTTGACAATTCAGGTTAGGATATGTACATGACAGGTTCTTTTGCTCTTAAATATTTCTTTGGATCTCTACCCTGTCTCCCCAGTGGATTTTTATATTGTTTCTGTTGTCAAAATTCATGTAGAAACTGTCAGACACTAATATTCTTTATCTCAAGAAAGTTTTCTGTCTGCATAAATACTTTCTCTATCTAGGCCTGAGTAACCTGGAGCAGTATGAGTGACAGCACAGCTGAATTACAGATATTTTCTCAGTACTCAGTGTGATGAGATAGACTCCAAGAAAATTGTGGGAGCTATATTAGAAGATTATTTTATTCTTTAGAGTCTGTTATGTTCTGTGTTTTTTCAAAAAGCAGTTTGGTTCAGAGGTATTTGGTTCTAGAAGTATTCTAGATAGGGCTTTGTTACATATTTAGGCATAATGGCTTTTAATTTTGAAGCTATTCTGTAAATAGAAAAAAAATATGAAACTTCCTAAGAATATACAATGAAAAATTCCTTGAAAATACAAGCCTATCTATCTTCTTCAAGGAAAACCACAATATATGATGTATATCGAATTTTAAAAATATACAAAAAACTGCAATTACTTTAAATAAGAAAAGAAACTGTTTTTTCCAGAATGTATCATTCATCATGACATCTGTAAATATCATGCTACCAGCAGGATGTTCCAGTCCTTCCAGGACCACATATTTTTGCTTTTATACTCACCTCTGTGTAGGGTGTGATGTCCTGGAGCAGAAGGGACAGATATCAGACCTAGTTTCTGTGTAATTCCATACTCTTTCATTATGAGCAGTCTCCAGCAGAACTTCCTTCTTCTTTACATGATTGAAGCACACATGTAACTTTATCATAAGAAGCTTTACATCAACATAGAAAAATATATAAAAAATTGCATGACAAAAAGACCGTGTATGTGTTGTTCAGAAAGAGCTCCTGAGTGTAGTTTTATCGAATAGATAATTATGAATATGAGTAAAGCACACAGTGATATTCTTCCAGAATATTTTTCAAACCTCCCTGAGTTTGTGATGCAGTGCACATACCTCAGATAGATTTGATGACTTTTGCTTCCTAGAAACCTTTGATTGATTATGCTTTCTCAATATGTCTTTCTCTTCTGAACTTGTAAAAACTTTAAACATTTGTCTTTCGATAAATATTTATTATTTTCCCATAAGTTATGTGACATCCGTTTCCTTTATATCTCCTCTGCCCTAAAGTTCTGTTCCATCTTTAAACCTATTACAAAATTGTCCTACTGTGTGGTTAAAAGGCTCTTAGTCAGAGTTGTTCAGAAGAGCTGAGATTACATTAAAGGTATTAGTTCAAGACAAACAAAATAAAATAAATTTAGAAAAACAACATAGAAGTTATGTCTGTATACTGCACGCTTAATCTGTTCATAAATTCTTATATTTCAAGGATGAATAAATGCTGAACAAGGCACTCTGATAATAAGGCAACCTAGATCAATTTAAATTTCTCAACTTTACCTAACAGGTATAATTCAGTATCATATCAGTATACACCAAATTATTCTAAAAAATACTCTGAATCTGAATCAATTCCATTACAGAAGGATGAAGACAAGCGAAAAGCAATATTATGAAATGGATGGAATCATTGCAGTTGTAATAATCCACAATTTTTCCTTAAAATTCCCACCCACATACACACTTCCTTCCCCCCCAAAAGGCTGAGCACAGAAACAAGACTATAAACAGACAAACAAAACAAAAACCAAAATCAACCAAAAAAAGAAAGCAAGAAAGGGGAATTCCTATAACAAGAGAATGAGAGAAGCTGAGCTTTCATCAACTTTTAGAAGAATGAAAAAGGGTAACAATGTATCTATGTTCATTTTTGTCTCCTTTAACAGCTCCCAGTTCATCCTATACTCTTTTTTATATCTGTTTCTATATTTTTCTCATGGAGAGAAATCTGAATTTTCTTTCAAAATTCTTGGTTTTAATGCCTGGAAACACATAATTTCCAAAAACAACTTATCAATAACAAAAATTAAATGTTTGGCTGTGTATTAACAGCCCCAAAGCGTGATTTTGTGGAAAAATCAACTTGTAAGATTGATCTCAGAGATTTGGTAGAATTGTCAATATGGAGGAATTCTGAAGATTTGAAAAATCAAGAGGAACTGGCAATAATTTCACTCACCATTATTACTTCTTTTCCTTTTCATTCATTATTGATACATGAAGAATAACAATCTCAAGAAAAAAGGGACATGACCTATTGCTTCCAAAGGAAGCCATTCTTAAATTCATCCCGTACTGAATATACTGCTTGAGTCACTTTTTATAACAGCCTAAGGGATGTCTTTGGTATGTGCTTCAGCCAGCATATTTTACTTTAATACTTATGTAATTTATTTTTCTACAACAGTACTCAGCATGTCATACTTCAAAGAAAGCCAGCATACAGTCTCCTGAAAATGAAAGCCAGGATAAAAGTTATCCAACACCACCTCTTTCCATAAATATCTACAGTATGTTATTTCAAATATAATGCACATTTTTTTATCTTAATTATTTTCTTATTATTCTCTCAGCTCACCCTTGATTCCTTCCTTACTATTCAATGTCTGTGACAGCTGTTTTCCTAGTGGTGGGGCTGTTGGGAGCAGTTATAAAGGAAGTGGTTTCCCTGGAAACAGAAACTGTGATGTATTATTTGAAAGTTTTTAGAATATTTCCACTTAAACTTCCATCCAGCAGTTTTCATATCTTTTCAGAATAATGGAAATTATGCCACTTTTTTCTGATCAATAGTATCACTTAAATTTTTTTAAATACAGTTATTCCTTCTCATCACCCCACAAGTTATTTCTTATTTCTGTTGTTACATGAAGAACAATTTACTTTATACCAACTCATTTTACAAGCATATAAAAGACATGTTAGCTCATGTTCATGGAGCATGTTTTCTTAATTTTCAGTGTCCACTTGAACAATATAACTGCACTTCAAGGAACTTCTAGAGGCTATAATTTGTATCATCTATCAGCATTGTTTTGCTCACTCTTTAATTCTAGCTAATTATAGCCACATTTGTTAAGGGTTTGTAGTTATTTGATGAGGGAAAATCAGAAATATGTGTTGTTTCACCCTGAACTCACTACCCCAGAATCAATAATTAGCATGCAGATAGAGTCTTTTTCTCTTTTCTCTGTATGGTCACCTCATGGACCTCCTGAGACAGTAAAACTACGTTTCTGGAGGATTCTTGAAGCAATTGCTTTCTTATAATTTATACTTATAAGCTAGAAATCAGATTTATTAATTTTGAAAAAGTAGCTATTGAATTTGCCTATTGATGTACAATAGGATAAACACAGAAGAATGTTCCAGCCTCCCAAGGAGCTCATCACACCCATTCAAGAATAAAATCAGGATCTGAAATAGGCATCTGACCATATTAATCTCCAGACAGATCTTTTAAATCTCTTTTGTAAATTTTCTAGTCAGGGTTTCAAGCCATTCACTGGCACCTACCAATTGGGAGGCTTTGTTTTATCAAACATTGCTTTAGTATGTATGTTAAAAATGTAATAATATAAATCAATAGTTTTTTGCCTTTATATATCCTATCATTGTATGCGCCATCGGTTATGTAAAGAAGTACAAGAACAAATAATTGTATTTTGAAAA